>CM040911.1:30891378-31221378 GCA_023029165.1 Gobiocypris rarus | reverse complement strand
AAAAAAAAAGAGAGAACAAGTCTCATTTCACAGCTTTCATAAAAAAAAAATATATATATATATATATTTCCCCATTGTTGCCAAAGTACAATTGACTGTGATGTATTCGTAGCCACAGCAGACTCAGATATAGGACTCTTTTTAGAGACTGTCTGTAAAAACAGTACTAATGCACAATATATATTGGGTCATAATGGTATTGAATGATAATTTTTTTTTTTATGTAATCAGTAGTCTGTAAAATATTTTAAATGCATTTCTGCATTTTACTGTAATTTAATTTATTGAATTAAACTAAACAATGTTTCAATAAACTGTTTTAAAGTAATAGTATACAGGCATTTTTTTACATTCTTAATTTTTAAAATTTTTTTTAGAGATACTAAGTTAAGTAGTAAATTGAATATATAGTTACAAAATCTGAATGTATATAGTTATAAGTCCGAATATATAAATGTAAATACTGAATATATAAATGCATATGTTGTCTACTTGGGGCCTGGATTTTTGCATAGACTTGTCCATCGGATTGCCAGACAGAGAAGCGTGATTGGTCACTCCAGAGAACAGGTCTCCACTGCTCTAGAGTCCAGTGGCGGTGTGCTTTACACCACTGCATACCACGCTTTGCATTGCACTTGGTGATGTAAGGCTTGTACCACACTTTAAAACATGATAGTCCCATTAAGTAATTTGAACTTGTTCTCTTTAACTGCAATTCTTGTGACATGTTTATATAAATACAATTTCAAGTAATCCATTGTCTCGACTATTTGTCAGTTTAAACAAAGGTTATCTTGAAGTCTAGTTTACTCATGTTTTAAAGGCAGCTAGTGAACTTTCATTTCTAAGTGTAACCACCTGGAAATGTTTTCCAGTGCATGGATTACATCAAAGTATCATGCTATAATCACCTGAACCTTTCATTGAGAGCCAGTGCATACTTTTGTATGGGAGTTGTCACAGAAAAAAAAAATACTTGAAGGTAAAACATGATGAAAAATACTTCCGAAATAATCAAAGACCTCAAAGAATTAAACATTTTGATGATACTGAAATGACACAACTTGACACTGTGCAAATTCCTTTAAGAAGTCCCAACTTCTGAGGAACAGATGCACATATGGTAAACATCACGAGGTTCTTGATGAACTTTTGCTAGTCCTCATGAGCTCAGCATGCATGCATTGGCAGAGACAGAGAGAAATTCGAGCATCTCTCGGCTCTTCCTGTCAATTTTCATGCCCTTCCCATGAGAAAGAAAATGAATGCCTAGTACAGCCACAGAAATGTATGAGTGTGTGTGGAGGAGAGACAGAGGCAGAGCCTACATCCTCGTCACATCTGGAAGCGATTGCCACACCAGTAACTAAAGCACACGTTCTCGTACACTGCCATGCAAAATAAAGCAGTAAATCAATCACCAACAGCAAACAGCAACGGCTGAACTAGCAGGTAAGACTTTGCTGTGTGAGCAGGCAGACAGCATCACCTAGTGGACAGTGATAAATAGGTATACATAACCTTATGAAATAAGATAAGCTCTATATAAAAATGCAGTAACATCAATAAATTGTTACAGATGTTATAAGAGAGTGGCAATAATGTAGGACCCAAGGCCAAGCCAACCCTCAAATGAAACAAAAACTTCATAGATTACTGCAGAATATTAAACATGTCATTCACAATGGTCTCTGCAATTCCCTGCCCTAAATGTTCATTTATTAATTTCATAATACTACTACTAATAATAATTATTATTATCATCAAAATAATTAGTAAAAAAAAAAGTTTACTGTATGACAATTTGTGAAAACTAATTTCCCGTTAAGGGACAATAAAATATCTATCTACCTGACAACTATATAATAATACTATTTCTTATTAAAAAATAGTAACCAATAAATAGTAAAATATATATTGTTCCTTATTACTTATAATTATATTCCATACATTTTAGAATAAATTACTAAAATTATTATTGTTGAAAATGTTTTTAATAAAAAATGTATGTATGTATACACACACACACACAGACATACATACACATATACATATATATATATATATATATATATATATATATATATATATATATATATATATATATATATATATATATATATATATATATATATATATATATATATATACATACACACACACACACACACACACACACACACACACACACACACACACACACACACACACACACACACACACACACACACACACACACTTACATATATAATAATATATATATAATATTATATATAATAATGGGCAATTATCTAATATTATTATTATTATTATTATCAACAACAACAATAATAATAATAATAATAATACATTTGTCTAAAGTTTAAGGAACCCATACTGAATTAAAAAAAACAGTTCAAACGTAAATCTATTCAACAAAAACACCACATATAGTGTTTACAGCTTCATTTTGATTAAAAATAATTTAGTAGATTATTTTTAATCAATTATGTGTACACAATATATTCCATCCTAAGTGAAGACAACTAAAAGAGTTAAACTTGTTTGACAGAGGCCTGTGATGATAGTCAGAGTCAGCATCTTCCGAGCCAAATTCACAGGAACTGCTGCTTTCCTGGACACAGATCATCTTTAGTCTCGGACTATAAAAGATTTCACCAAGAATAATCACTACTGACAGCAAAAGTTCGTCCAAGACTCTGCCTAATCCGCTTTAGGGAAATTGACTTCATGTGTTTCAGCTGACCGCTGATCCATCCTGGGTTTCACTGCTCAGTGATTACAAAAGACAAAGTATATGCTGGCACTCATGTAGCAGCAGTTAATCAATGTCTGACAGCAAATTGTAAACATTTAATTTTATTTTGCGTGTAACTAAAACGCATCCCCGACAAAACATTCAAAGAGCTCCTTTATGTCGGAGAACCACTCATCCTGACATAATGGGAAATAAAATGCGAGTCTGAATTTAGAATGAGTATTATCTTTCTTCGCAGAGGAATAATTCTGAACGTGCTCTCGTTTCCCGCTGTAATTTTGAAAGGATGAAGGTCGCCAATGGAAAGTGGCTGGCAGCTCCTTTCTAAGACAGAGACATGATGATTACGTGTAACTAAAGCCACTCACACCCCGTGAGACGAAACATAGCATTCAGGGTCAACGGATTATCTCTCTCTCACACACCAGCGGCATGTCAGACAGACAAATACAGACTTCCTCATATTTTTTTGTGCTCCTCTCATACAGACTCATTCATTCTCCCTCTCACTTGGGTTTTTTCCATCTTTCACTCACAGTGCATGTCAACAGAGTGCTGATTTGATGAAGTGTGTTGTGCACACAGAGCTTTGATGTCCAAAGTGAGATCTGATTGGCTTGCTTGTCTCCTGCAGATGTCCATGATGATCTGTGGTTGGCCGCGCTGAGGGCTGCAGTTATTCCGCCTGGCAGCCACAGGAGGCGCTCTGCTCACGGCCACAGCTCCTCATCTGCTGACCGCCATCTGAACCCGCCTTCTGTGTGAAGAGGAAGGGAGATTATTCAATTCGAGCAAACTAAAAGACAGAAGGTCGATTCACAGTTTTTTTGTTTTGTTGTATTGGTGCACTTTACACAACTAATCACACACTAAGAGGAACAGTTACAAGATATTTCTCCTTTCTGACTAAAGTTGATTCCGCTGGGTTGTTTCAACCCATGCCTGGCGCGCTTGGTTCTCTTTTTTACTGCCTTTTTTCATTTCACATATTTTGTTAATCATCATACAATTATCATTCGAAAGCTTACAAACTCAAAATTCATCCTGTTTTGAAATGGGACATTCCATTACCATGGAAACGGTGCTCTAATTAAATTCTTTCAGCGTGACACCACCCCTAGTGGGCGGTGTCAGGTTTCATATATCAAAACCTTCTTTAATCTTGACAAAACACAGAGTCTCAAGGTTCCATATTTTATGATAGAAGTGATATTTGGACAGACATTTATTAATTTGTTACAGGAGAATGCATCAAAACAAAATTCAATGGAATGTGAGTGACACCGGGTGGTATTTTTGTAGCGCCTAACAAAATCTCACAAGGAACTAAGTTGTGAAATCAACTTCAAATTTGGAACACAACTTTGTTAGACATATGGCTTTGATTTTATAGTAAAAATTATTTTGTAAAATACATATTTTACATAATAAAAAAATATTTAGTACAAGACCAAACTTATGTCTATATTCCTAAACAATCTTCAGTTACATCCATTTAAGTCTGGATAGTGCATTTTCATGTCAATCGTCATTTTATTATTATTCCTTTTTTTCATTTTATGTTTATATTTGATTTTACCTATTTTTAATTATTTCCTTGCTTTTGCAATGCTTGCTGTTGTTGTTTAAGCTTATGATTGTCTCCATGTCAAAGTTTTTAATGTCACAGGATGATGTTATAAAGCAGTCATTTTTTATTTGCGTATGCTTTAGTATAATAACACTCGCTGGATTTGTACTGGTCAGACAAAGTCTAGACTTTGAACATTACAATGAAGTTTGATCATTGAAACATCCAAAGTCAAGATTATTCAATAAACTCCGCTCTTTTTATTGTCATCACTTCGTCTCCTGCTTCTGCTCTTCCCTGGCTTTCTCAGTCAAACTCTCAGGCTGACAGAAGACTGGTAATAGAGTTTTGGCTATCAGATAAGACTTGCTGTTGACAGGTGTTACTGGTTTTGACCACCAGACAGGAACCTGGGGTTGGATTTGATATTTCTAACGGGTCAAAAAGAATAATAAAAAAATATAAAAATAAATAATACTTTTATTCAGCACTGATGCATTCAAATGTCAGTAAAGACATTTATAGTGTTACAAAATATTTCTTGTTAAAGGTTTTATGTTAATGTTTTAAACTTTTGGAAATATATAGAGTTTCTAGAAAAATATTAAGCAGCGCAATCGTTTTCAACATGAATGATAATTAGAAATGTTTCTTGAGCAGAAAATCATCATATTAGAATGATTTCTGAAGGATCATGTGACTCTGAAGACTGGAGTAATGATGCTGAAAATTCACAGGAATAAATGACATTTTAAATAATAATAAATTATAATAAAAAAACAGTTATTTTGAAATTAATAATAATTCAAAACTTATTTTTTTTACTGTATTACTGATCAAATAAGTGTAGCCTTACTGAGCATAAGAGACTTCAAAATATTAAAACAAAACTTTTGAACAGTACTCTAAAATAAATTAATTAAAAATCTTATTATTTGTTCCATTAATATTTATTAGTCCCTTTATAGATCCTTAATTTTATATACATATTTAAATATACATAATCTTAAGTCTGATATTTCAATGGAAATGATCACTGTTAATAGTTATGTGAGAGGCAAGAGAAATTTGAAACAACTATAATAAATTGAAACTGAGCTTCAGTCTTGTGCGCTTGGCTTAAAGACTGTTTTACACTGTCTGACAAAGAAAATAATAACACTGACATATCAGCTTTTCTGACATGAAGCATATTAACAAACCGGCAGAACATTAAATTGTCCTATACACTGACAGGAATAATTTTAACACATGCTGCTTTTCAACGATGAGCCATACAAAGCTTGATAAACATAACACTGATCATCACTCTTGTAAGACTCCGCTGATGGTGTTTTAGTGCAGGAACAGGTGCACAGGCACTTTGTTAGTGCTTCATCACTAGGTGGCACTGTGATATAATGTTCATTATGACATACATGAATGTCAGGGACTGTGGTTCTCAAGATTGTGTTTCTTACAGATGTCGATTAAACTCTGACCATTGTGTACCGAGCCGTGACTAAATCAGTCAGAAGAAACTCTTTATTATTAATATTTTAGTATAACAGTTAAAGGCATACAACTAGTAAATAACACAAACTGAAGTAAAAAAAATATTTAGAGACCAAAAAGTAGGCACTAGTTCAATATTTATATTTGTTTATTTAACTAAATTTGAATACTTCTAACAATATATTTGAATCATATAGCATATTTTAAATATATCATATTAAAGGACTATGTAACTTCAATGTAATATATAACATAACTAAACTATGTAACTTTTGGCCCTCTAGCAGTCTGGTTGTTTGGTAACCAAAGCTAGGGTCGTTAGCAACTCTCCGTAGGCTTGCAAACTTTAGTCAGACCAATTACATCGAGTATAGAGTCGGTGGCCGGGCTTAACACAGAGCCGGCTCTGGCTTAACATAATGACGGCAGAGTTGCGACAGTTCCGTGTGAATTCCCTGCTACATAAAAACAAAGATGATGTCTAACTTGGAGTTAAGATTTTCTTTGAGAAAAGAACAAAGAACAGCACTTAAAGGATTAGTTCACTTTGAAAAAAACGTTTGCTGATAATTTACTCACCCCCATGTTATCCAAGATGTCCATGTCTTTCTTTCTTCAGTCGAAAATAAATTAAGGTTTTTGATGCAAACATTCCAGGATTTTTCTCCTTATAATAGACTCAATGGACCCCAAAAGGTTCAAGGTCCAAATGACCGTTTCAGTGCAGCTTCGAAGGGCTTTAAACGATACCAGATGATGAATCTTATCTAAAGAAACGATCTGCCTTTTTTTTTTTTTTTAAGTTTAAGTTTTATAAGCACAAATGTTCACCTTGCTCCGTTCTGTGATATGTGTACGTGACGTCACTTAATATGCAATTACGTTGAAAAGGTCACGTGTCATAGGCGGAAGTACCGAGTCAATGTTTACAAATGTGTGGAAGAAGGATTCAAAATTGTCCGACATCATTGTTTTACCTTTTAACTCCCTTTTTTGTAAACAGCGTTTGACTGAGTATATGCACGTTCAACAACGACTCGGTACTTCCGCCTACGACACACATGACCTTTTCAACGTAACTGCGTATTACGTGACGTCACGCACACATATCACAGAACGGAGCAAGGCGAACATTTGTGCTTATAAAACGTAATTTCTTTTTTTTTTTTTTAAATGACCGATTGTTTCGTTAGATAAGACCCTTATTCAGCGTCTGGTATGGTCTAAAGCCCTTCGAAGCTGCACTGAAACGGTCATTTGGACCTTGAACCGTTTGGGGTCCATTGAGTCTATTATAAGGAGAAAAATCCTGGAATGTTTGCATCAAAAACCTTAAATTACTTTTGACTGAAGAAAGAAAGACATGGACATCTTGGATAACATGGGGGTGAGTAAATTATCAGCAAAAGTTCATTTAAAAGTGAACTAATCCTTTAAGTCATTCTTAAAAAAAGGAAGATGTGTTCGGAGGTTTGCTGACAGGATACGGCAAAAGTTTAATCTATCAACTAGCTCCGCTGGTGGGAAAACGGTTGGATTCACGAACTGAAATCAAAACTGCTTCCACATATTTTGTCGATCCTGCAACAACTTTTCTGTCTGAACATGTAATCCTAACCCAATCCTTACCCATCACTTATCCCTAAAATAACACTGAATAGAAGTACCTAACCCTGGTTATAAGCCTAAACTTGACATAAACTGTAAACTTGTCCCTCAAATCTGATTGGTTGATTGGAATGTTGTTCCAGGATCAACAAAGATGTTGCACTTTGTGAAATCACGATTACCACAACATAGGCACCAAATAATGACCCCCCTCCCACCCTGTTGCAATTACATTACCAACATAAAACACTTTTTTTTTCCACTTGTGTTTCCATGAGCAAATGATATCTGAGCTAATTATACACAAAAGCAATGCCCCATAAAACATTTTAACATTCTCATTACTCAGTATTAATTATAGCCTACTGTAAGTTTTTCAAGAGCAGGCTACTGTCATTGTGAATGAATTACTCGAAAGTTATTTGTGTCTCGCGTAGAAAAACGCACAGTATGCTAATACATTACCAACCAAACAAAAGCACATTTGATCCATGAGTGATGTCACTAGTCAATCGCTGATAAGCACTCAACTCAAAAATAACATAAATAATACAATAACTAGGAGACCTTGATGGCTAAAATCAGCTTGAAAATGCTCTCTCGTGAAACAATGGTGAATATGGAATTTCTTTCCATTTTAAAGGTACACTGTGTTAGTTCATCAGTCTGTCGGGAAAGTCTGGTGGTTGCTTCTGGCAACAATAAATCCAGGAGAGAAGACAATTCTAGCAAAAGAGCATGAGGACCATGAGTGCACAGGACAAAGTTTGAGTGAAAGAAATCTGCCTGCGAGCGGAGAGATTCGTAAAAGGCACAATGCGTCATTTTCGCAGCAAGCGGTCGCTTATTCAAAACAAAGGCGTAGCTTGATGACGACTTGATTTTGCGGAATCATGGGAGTTGTTGTCTTCACCTCTACAGCCAGTGGAAAAGAATCCGACGGGAGTCAAGACAGACAGCTCGAGAGCAGAGGAGCTTTTATCATGCTACAGACAACCATTTACGCTTCTTACTGTCATGCTTATGTGGGTTAACACAAATACATTTTAATGTGTTGAAATTTATGATATAATAAGATCGATATTAGGCATGGTTGAACATGTGGTAAATCAAGAAAATGAGATTTAAACAATAAGACTAACTGTGTTGAGCTATATACTGTAACAATGATTCGTTTTCTGTCAATGAATGTATCCAAACAGTTGCTCACCTGTCTAATAAAACACATACTGTATTAAAGCGTCTTTGGTGTTTCCATGGTTTCTACAAAATAAAACCAGAAATCGAGAGGTAACATGGGCATGATGTCATGGCCCATGTCCTGGTTAAAACTGCCTATATCTCTGGATTTATTATTTAAACATTCTTGGAAATATTTAATATTTAACATAATTTAAGTACACAAGTCAACAAAATATATAACATTATTCTAGTGTTTTTTGGATATTTTAATGCTCTTAAATGGATGTGCCCTCGGGTTACAATAATGCAAGATTTGTCATTAAAATAACAGCTTAGCAACGGCCTCGAATGAACTATAAAAAAGATAAAAGCAGCAATCCTTGTTTTTTATTGGTTAAAATGAATGGAGAATCTCTCATGTTTTTCCATGAGTGCACAACACACACACACCTGGGTGGGTTTGCGTGAAGGTCTTTTTGGTTGGTTGTCTGGGTGATTTGGAGTCCAAGCCCCTAGGCTCTGATTGGAATAGAAGTCCATAGGATACACTTCCTGCCACTCCACCTGCTGCAGTGCTACTGCTGCCTGAAACAGAGAGAGATTTTTAATTAAAGACAGCTGACTGCAGCATCAAACACTGTAGCTACAAACCAGAGGAACGGCGAGAATCTTGAGAAAACAACATGGCAGTGCTGCCAACAGCTGACGGGTCGATACACGCATCAGCTATGAGCGCAGCCAGATATCAAGGGAGATTCTAGTCAAACATGGCTCTTTTCATCTGAGAGGCCATGTCACATGACTCTCATTCCGCAAATAAACTCCCGGATGGCTTCATGTATTACCGATGCGCAAAGATCTTCGGCACTAGCGATATGCACCGAGCAGAGACTCTGAGTCGAGGTGAGATCCGTGCTGTTCCATGTGACCTACAAATGCAGACGAATACATTAGCGGGCCGCTAGAGGAATGCAGGACTTCCTCTTGCATGTGGCTACATTACATAAACTCCAGCAGGATCTCACCAGTCAGACTGAGCCGCTTATATGAATAATCAATGCGGCGTGTTCATCTCCGCCCGTGGGCACGTATACCCACTTCACAAGCGAGGCACGCTGTAATGTACGGCTCTAATACTGTGGGAGAAATGACAAACGCCCCCGCCTCCGGTGAAGGACTGTCTCTCTCCGCTGACAATACTACAATACCTCACAAATAAATGAATCTTCACAAATCTCTCTTAAATACCCTTCAAAACCAAATACCACAGTCGCTGGCTTTTATTGACTGGAAAAGCGACAGTTGAGAAGTTCTGACCTGAATGTTTTTTTCTGTGAACAATGAGGCCCTTGAAATATAATATGCAGTTAATAATATATACTCTTATTAAACCTGCATAGAATTTACATTTTCTCTAATTGTATGAAATAAAAATGATTATAGAAAGAGATCACAGAACCGTCAGAGCAGTGATCAAACTACCAGTCAGAAGTTTGGACCTACTCACTCTTTATTTTATATTAATTTTTTAGAATAATAGTTCAAGCCATCAAACAAAGTAATAAGGGAATTATATAGAGAGGAAAAAACAAGCAAAAAAAATATTTGTTTACAAAGTACATTATAATAATTTTAACTATAACTTGAATATTACATATTATATATGTTATATGAATAACAAATGAATTACAAATGATATATATACACACACATATACAATTGAATATATATATATATATTTATAAATAAATCATATTATAAATGATATAACAAAAAAGTAAATCAAACTACATAAATTACAAAAGGGACCAAAAAGTCGAGAAAAGTATACAAACAATATTTATATGTTTATAAAACTAACTAAACTTTAATAATTTTAAATAAAAAAATATTATAATATTGAACATTATGAAACAATATAATATTGTTTTAATAAAATATATCCTAATAAATTAAACATTATCTTATAAATATTATATTAACATATTGTTTTAATTAAATTATTTAAAAAACAATACTATTAAACACAAATATTTGACCTTTTGTGTGAATATAGTAAATTAGCGATCTAGACATGTAAAATGGAGGAAAAAAAGGTATGTTTATGAGATAAAAAGATCTAGGATGAGCATTTGACTTGCTCTGGATGTGCTGCTAACATCAGTCTTTCGTTCTGTCTTTCTCCATCCATCCTGTCCTTATTAACTCTGGCACATCCATCCCTCTTTCACTGGCTTTTCATCAGTGCTGTGCATAAGCTACCTGCTAATCCCTACACTGACATGAGAGGCAAGTGTGTCATTGACTATAAATATAACATGAGACACACTGAAAATCACTGCCTTCTCTCTCTTTCTTCATACTTTTACACTCCCTGAAGTCCTCTCCACAGAAAGAGCAAACACAAGCAGAGATGCTTTAAGTGTCCAAGAAAACTTTTACTATGAACTCCATGTTCAGATACTTAAGCAAACCGGCTAGGCAGAAACACTGTTACACCACAAAACATCAGCGTGTTATTGCTGCATTCTAATGTATTCTCATAACGCCATATTTGCTCTACGTTTCTACGACACAAAATGCTCTGAGCTCCAGCGTGGGCCAAGCGGCAATGAAAATGGATTATGGTGACGGATAATATCAGAGCCACATATGATTATGCAGTGCTTCAATATGGCTATACTGAGCATTATCATTTTTCACTAAGAGATATGATGCCATAAAAACTCAACATAAATGATCTTCAACTGGTACAGTGGGTACATTGTGGCTATAGACCGATATATTGTCCAGGATGATTAATAGGCTGATATTTAGTCATTTTGAGAGGCAACGGCAGATAACCATGCCTGCTTGGCCAATTAACAGAAGCGGAAGATTTCTCTCGTGGCAGAATGAAAAAAACAGTCGACAGCATTGTCAACGGATAGTGCACATAGTGAATTTAGAGTTAACAATGTGTTTCTGATTGTGGACACAATGCTGTATGTATGAAAATAAGAATAGTCATTTTGATATGAACTTGTTTACCAGTCAATTCTCTGACCTAATCAAAATCCAGTAATCTTAGCATGTGAAAATTCATTGTGTTAATTCATGTTTTATATTTGGGGTCTAACCAACAACCCAAACATACTGTATGTGTATTGGTAATCTAACATTTTAATAGTAATATAATATTACAAATATATATATTAAAAATATATATATTTTTGTAAGGTACACTACCTTACAAAAGCAGCATTTATGTGATAAAAAATACAGTACAACATATCACATAAAATAGCTGTTTTATTTTTAATATATTTTAAAAAGTAATCTTTTTAACATTATTCATGTCTTTACTGTCCCTTTTGATCAATTTAATTAGTGTGGAGAAAAAAATATTGTGATTAATCACATCCAAAATAAAAGATGTGTATAATTATTATATATATAAATAAATACACACACACACACACACACACACACACACACACACACACACACACACACACACACACACACACACACACACACACACACACACACACACACACACACACACACACACACACACACACACACACACACACACACACACACACACACACACACACACACACACACACACACACACACACACACACACACTATTTTATTATACTGTTTGATATGTACAGGTCCTTCTCAAAAAATTAGCATAGACAGGAATTTTGGGTTTTCATGAGCTGTATGCCAAAATCATCAGTATTAAAACAATAAAAGACATGAAATATTTCAGTTGGTGTGCAATGAATCTAAAATGTATGAAAGTTTAATTTTTATCATTACATTCTGGAAAATAATGAACTTTTATCACAATATGCTAATTTTTTGAGAAGGACCTGTATATATAAGCCCCATTTTTCAGTTGTCATTACTCTAGTTTGCTAAGAAAACCTTATTAAATATCCTTCTAATGTGCTGATTGGTATTCAAGAAACCATTTTATAGGCAGAGTTGCATTTTAAAACTGACCAAACATTAACACATTTCAGGAAACTCATCTGTATGCTTTTTAAGAGAGGAAGGCTATTTCATGCACTACTGTCTTGGTAAAAGACAGCAAACTTGATCTAACCAGGTCACAGAGGGAAGAGAATGGCCTAGATGCACATCAACAATAGGACAAGCACACCAGAGCCTCAAGTAGAGCCTCAGCTGGCGGCTTCATTGAACAGTTCACACTAAACAAAAGCTTCTGACCTTTCGGCAGAGTTTCAAAGAAAGAGCCACATCTGACATTGGCAAATAAGCAGAAAATGGTAGAACGGGCTAAAGAACATAAAAATAACAAGCAATTATTATGGATGGCCAAATCTAACATTCAGATGTTGAGCTGTTGTGGAAATTGTTTGATCGTAATTTAAACTCATGGGAAGTGCTAGAGCAACAAAGGATGCAACTTCACCTGAATGTCTTCATACACCGACTGTTAGTCAGAACTACCATTGCACAAGTTAAGAATTTACTGACAAATTAAGTTTGATATGAAATAAAAACAACATGGTAAAAAAGGTAATGCAATATAACAGTAATTTTTGACAAAATGCATATTCTGTGAGTAAAGAAAATAAAAACAATGATTTGTATAAGATTATATTTATAATAAATTTTTTTAGATACATAATATACGATGAAATTGATAAATATAAAGCTAAACAGAAATTATTCCAATTTATAACTGCATTTATTTATTTTTTATAAAATGTATATTTATTTATAAATGTATAGTTCATTTAAGAATGTATAGGCCTGGTTTCACAGACAGATATTTTAAGATATGTCAGTGCAAATAGCTTTTAGTAAAAATAATTAATTAGCTCAATAAAGCAGTCTAGGACTAGCTTAAGACATTTATGTGAAACCAGGGGATAGAATATATTTTTATTTATTATATATTTTAGTTATAACATAATTTTACATGTTTTATTTTGCTTTAATAAAAGTAAGTAGTCATTTGTAACAAAACTTGTATAATATTACATGTTAATTATATTATCAAAAACGACAGTATAAAAAAGAATCCTTGGTGAATACATAGTATCGGTTTATTTAGCACACACGCCTTGCATGCATGCGCATGCATGCATACGCGCGCATCGCATACGCACACACATGTTTGTTTTTGTGAAATGTGGGGACATTCCATAGGCGTAATGCATTTTATACTGTACAAACCGTATTTTCTATCCCCTACACTGCCCCTGCCCCTAAACCTACCCATCACAGGAGACTGCAGTTTACTTTCTGTGAAAAACCTCATCCTGTGTGATTTATAAGCATTTTGAAAAGTGAGGACATGGGAACGTCCTCATATTTCACCCTCTTTTGTAATACCTATGTCATACCCATGTCATTATACACATTTGTGTCCTGATATTTCACAAAAACATGCCCACACACACACACACACACACACACACACACACACACACACACACACACGGCTATCAGACACCTTCATCTGTAGATATCAGCATAGATTTTGGTATCAGTCACAGAAAATCCCATATCATTCGACCACTAGAACATTATGCTTGTGATATTCCTGATGGACTAAGCGAAAAGAGTAACAGGCATCCTAATGAGGTCTATCTGCAGATAAAACCCGCCAGATGTTCTTGTTTTGCATCTGGGAATGGGGAATAGGGATTTAACCGAGACACCTATCCCAGGAAAAACGCTTGGTGTGTGATTCTGGCTAAGTCCTGTTTTGGCATGACATGAATCAAGATGCGCACTTGCTGCTGGCGATGAGAGAGAGAAAGACATGTTTAGAATGGCACTGCAGCTAGTCGGCCAGTGGGAGGAGCTACTGTTCCACCCTGAGCTGGCCGACCTATCCCGTTTGTCTCTGAGGAGTAGAGATGGTGGATAAACAAACCCTGCTCCTGCACTAAGCACCAAGGTGTGCGCATAGATTTCTGCGAGCGTAAACACATACACATGCTGTACACACAAATGCATACAGAGCCTTCATGTCCCAAAGGCACTCAGAAATGCCCAGCAACATGCTTGACAAACGTGACTGGCAGCATGCCAACTGACGAAGCAGAGGTGAACACCTGCAGTGGATGTGTAGCTGTGTGCCTTGTGTTAAGGGAGATGAGGTTTCTTATGTTCAGTATGGGTCTTTCTGTCTTTGCGTTCACAGTAAAGTATAGTAGATGGAGGACTGCGCTGTGTGCATGCATGCAAATCTCGAGTACCTCATATGGAGACAGCAGGGGTTTTGAGAAAGCCGTTCCCCAGTCGATGGAAAGGCGAGGACAAGCAATCTGCACCCACCTATAGAGAGAGAGAGAGAGAGAGAGAGAGAGAGAGGTAGTTAAAGTAGTCAAAATTGAAATGTTTGTAAACCATTTTACTTGAGTGCGTAAAAAATGTAGCTCTTTTCATTCAACAGGAAATGACTGAATTGCTAAAACTTGGGAAGGTGAGCAAATACAGACAGTGGGTTTGTTATAAAGGATGAAATATAAAGTAGGGAATTTTGTGATAACTGAAAGGGGGTGTGGTCTCCTTACTGTGATTGGTCAAAGACAGGGTGTTCAAAATTTCATGATTTCATGTTCACTGCAATCTACATTGTTGTAACCATTAAAGAAACAAATGAGTTTATAAACAAAACATTTAATCTAGATCTAGTCAACCCCTGTGACCCACTAATATAACAAATAAATAATGAAATTAAATATTATTTTAGTATTGTTTTATAGTACTTTTGAATTAGCTTTATTTTATACATTTATGTGCTTTTGTCTTTTTTTATTTTTATATTTCTACAAAGCCTTAATGTATTTTTATTGGTTTTAGTATACATATTTCAGTTAGCTAGTTAGAAAACTGAAAATACAAAAAAAAGCTTTTAATTTTATTTCAGATTTATTTTAAATCACAGAAATCTAATTGTGATAATTTTTTAACTAAATCTTGAATCAATACTATTTAAGATACATGTGAAGGAAAAGCGAGAAACACACACACACACACACACCCACACACACAAACACACACTTGGTGAAGCAGAGCACAGCTCAGCTCGCAGAGAGAATGTGAATGTGAATATGAACTGCATTGATGTGCAGTGCTGATGCTCTCTCCTGTAAATATGAGAGTAAATCTGCACTGCCCTAAAGCTTCCCTGCAAAGCATTATTATTTAGACAAGCATGGAGTCAAACAAAATAAAGAAAGAGTGGTGAGAGGAGGAGGAAAAAGGAAAGAGTTGAGGTGAGAAAAAGGCAGCGATAAGAAAGGTTAGGTGAGCAAAAACAACTGCACTGCAATGCCCTAGTCTCCACGGAGCTACCCTACATAGCAGCCAGACTGGGCGGCAGAGAGGGAATGAGAGAGAGAGGAAGGACAGGAAAGAATAACAGTGACATTAGAGGTGAGGGAGGGCTCAGAGAGTCACTTGAGGAACCGTATGAGTGATCATTGGCAGGCAAAGTGAGAGAGTGTCTAGAGAAACTGCATTTGTCTTTAGAATGCTTGTTATGAATACAGAAGCACTGGAGCAGGAATTGTGGGTATTTGGAGGCATAATATAAGAGAACATTCACTGGACTTTGCACACCTGCAGCTAAACCCCACACTTGGGAATCCAGCAATACAACATAAATGTACTACAAGTAGGCTTTAACAAAGGATGCCCTCTTGCATTAAAAAATAGAAAGATATACATCTCATACAGGTATATAATGCTCACGTGCCCACTGTTGGCACTTTTGGTGGTGGACAGGGGTCAGCATGGGCACCCAGGCTGGTCTGCGGCTATGCAGCCCATAACGCAACAAACTGCGATGCACTGTGTATTTTGACACCTTTCTATTAGAACCAGCATTAATTGAGCAACTTGAGCTACAGTAGCTCATCTGTTTAATCGGACACACGGGCCAGCCTTCACTCCCCACGTGCATCAATGAGCCTTGGCCACCCATGACCCTGTCTCCGGTTCACCACTTTTCCTTCCTTGGACCACTTTTGATAGATACTGACCACTGAAGACCGGGAACACCCCACAAGAGCTGCAGTTTTGAAGATGCTCTGACCCAGTCATCTAGCCATCACAATTTGACCCTTGTCAAACTCACTCAAATCCTTACGCTTGCCCTGCTTCTAACACATCAACTTTGTGGACAACCAAACTGGACATATGATATTTACCATCTGAATCCAACCATATCATGTCAACAATTGGAAAGGTCAGCTGGCTGTTTATTATTATTATATTACTTGTCTTTTGCCCAGTAGCATGCACCTACGATGACAATTTCAGACCCCGCCATGATTTCCAAGTGGGAGAACTTGCAAAATAGCAGGGCGTTCAAATACTTATTTTCCTCACTGTTTATGGGTACAGCGGTGCACTAAGGTAAAAGGCACATTTGACTTTAAATCTCTCTTAAACCACAATATAGTACAAAAATTCATCTCAGCACTTTTCTTCACCACTTTTGATGATGCACATGGATATATATAGTAAAACATGCATGTGCACAGACAAAGAATTAAATAAACACACCAGCAAGTGACTGTAGCTTTACTTTGAACACTTTTAACTGGGTTAAGAATGTTTTAACGAGTAATAGATCTATAATGCAAATCATAGTATTGCTTGTTTGAATCCTTGTCAGTGAATCCACAGATATTTGCAACTGCCACTGGTTCTCATGACCTCTCTAATCTCAGCCTTGAGCATGACTCTTAATCCTTAGTTGCTCCGGGGGCTGCTTCATGGTATGCCTGTTGCCAAATGATCCACACCCCCCAAAGGTAAAAGAATGAATGACAGTACATTATTGAAACCATTTCCTTGGATAAAGATTTCTAAAAACCCTGATTAAGCAAAAGGTGCAAGTTTGTTTTAATTGGACACAGACTCATGCAACAGCTGCCTTACTTGACTACTGAGTGTGGGAATTTGGTTAGTCTCACAGTGCCAACTTTTGATCGGTATAAAGTCCACCCCATATTGTGGCTCACTTTGGCCAAAAAACACCAACAGGAAGGGGCTGTTTGATGGACATGTACAAGACCAACCACAGTTTTTGACGTGATGATTGCAAGCTGACACTAGACACTAGTCTTAAGGCCCGTTCACACCAAGGACGATAACTATAAAAGATATAGTGTTCTAAAAATTGTTCTAAATATAAGGAATAGACCACACCACAGCTGTAAGGATAACGATATAGAGGGACGATCCTCGTCCATACTGGCATCCATACACTCCGTTTCAGACTCGAAAACGAAAACGCATGTCACATGGGCATGTGCATATCATGTAGGACTAACGAGATTTGTTTCCAATTGTTCTAATAATAGCTTGCCTCTTGCATATGCAGGCAGCTGCAGTATTATAAAATGCAGAGTTAAACTGCACAATGGCTCCTGAAAAGGACAACAAGTAGCCTCATAAACGTAGCCTTAGCTACTGCATGTATGGGTGTGTTAACTAACACCAAGGGGTCAAAGTTTGGCTGATTAGTATGACCCTGTTTATTCCTGCTGGTAGATGCTGTAACTACACTATCTAGACTAAAAACATATTTCATGGAAATAATAATAAATAAAAAAAACCTCTTGATTCTGACAGAGCACAATTTACATCATAGTTCACTATTATAACTGGAAAGTTTGTCAAGACCTTTTTCGAAAGTTTAAAATGGATGGAGCGTTGCTAGGTTTTTACTTGTGTTAGCAAAGGCAATTGGTTGCAGGGGTGTTGCTAGGGCAATTTTAGGTTGGTCTGAGTGGTTGCTAGGTGGGTCTCTATTAGGGCTGTGCATCACCAACAATATCACGATAGGATACACATCACGATACTAAAGTCACGATACGATTCGCATCACGATATGGATACATTTGGAATAAAAATGTCTTTTGAGCAGAGTTTAGTAACATTTAAAATCTGTTTATTGAATAACCAGTGTTATAACAGTTATGACCAGTGAAAAAACTATTTCGTTTTTGTCATCAAAAAATAATGAGTTAAATAAAAGAAATATATTTTCAGAAAAAAAAAAAAAGAAGCTTGGAATGGCTCGATTCAAACTGATTACCGTATTTTGTATATATATCTGGTACACACATCTCTCAACCAATGCTGTAAAAAAATGGTCAGTTGTAGCCTACTATAATATTAAAGGTAAAAAATTACCTAGCTGATTTGTACAAACACTGATTTTGTACAAAGTACAAACACTTAACCACTTTTTTTGTTTTTGTTTTTTAAAGAAAAAAAAGTTATAATATTAACTTTACAAATGACAATCATATTTCTTCTCCATTTAGTTTTTGAAATAGGAACATTTAAAGGGTGGCTATCATGAAAAACTTTGAATATGAATATGTAATATGGTGCATATATTTATCAAAATGCTCCTCTCTAGAGTTGATTTTTCAAGCTGACTAACGAGTTTGTGGACACTAGATATGTTTTTTTCTGAGGTAAATGTGACTATGTGAATTGTTTACAAGTTTTACTGGCGTCTTTCCGCGTTTGAAACACTGATTTCGGGACATGATACGGATTTCGGTAAGTTGTAGGACTACTCTTCTCTTTTAACCCACTTTCAGATGCTCATTCATGTTTATTTCGCGCTGTATAGGCAGAGGAGAAGATCAGATCACGTGCTTCTCATTGCCGCTTCTCTTGAGCTGAGTTGTTTATAGATTTCGTAATAAAATGGACGTAATTTGAAATCTGAGACTTTGTTTTATATCAGTAGTAACAACGCACAAAGATTATTGCGATTTATTAGATGGGAGGCGCGATGCAGTGTTCTGTTCATTCATTAACTTGACAATGTGAAAATTGGTTACGTTCAAAAGCACACAGTATCGATATGGCAGCTGCTGTATCCATATGTGCATTGTCAGGAGTTCATGACGATGTATCGATATTCTGAGCACAGCCCTAGTCTCTATGCTAGGGAGTGCTAGAGGGGCTCCTAAAAAGTGTCAAATTAATTTATATATATATATATATATATATATATATATATATATATATATATATATATATATATATATATATATATATATATATATATATATATATATATATATATATATAAATATATATATATATATATATATATATAAATATATATATATATATATATATATATAATATATATATATATATATATATATATATATATAAATATATATATATATATATATATATATATATATATATATATATATATATATATATATATATATATATATATATATATATATATATATAAATATATATTTTTTTATTATTAACAGCATCTTCCAGGTAATATAGACCTTCTTGGGTAACACTGTGTGGTAATATCCAGTCAGGGGTTCTGTCTAGATTTACAGAAATCCCAAGCAAAGATCATACAAAACACAAAGCAGCAGAAAGCAAAGGAAGAGAGCTGAAGGCAATGGGAGTCTTCCTCAGAAGTCTAGTTCAAAACAGACAGAGAAATAGCGCGATAAGCAATGTGTGGTAAATGCAAATATCAGCTTAGTATCTGTATCAGAATCGGATTTCAAATATGCAGGAGGGTTGAGGCTGCTTCGGGAACCTCAGCACGCCACCAAATTCAATTTACTGGCTTTTCAGAGCCAGCATCTGTCCCCTCGCCTGAGACAGCCCTGCAGGGAGCCATACGGGCAGAGACACACTTCTCCGTCTGGCCGCATCAAGCCCATTCTCCCAATCCACTTCTAGTCTGTGGATGAGAGGAGAGGTCAAAGACTTGTAATGATGCCTGTTTTGCTTCCTCTGAAATGGCCCTATCAGCAAGTGAAGGCAGATCTGATGAGGGCAAGTTCCTGCTGATCCCCTAACCGTCGCCTGAAGGTGGGGGGGTGAGACTTCACATCAAAGAGTCTAATTGAAGGAGGAAGAGAAACGGGAGGTCTGCGATGACTGCAGGGGGGTTTTCCTCATGCTGGTGGGAGAAGCAGCCCCAGTTGGCTCTCCTCGCTCGGAGTGGAAATAATGGATTTTAATTAGCCACTCGACCTGCAGCATACAATAGCACAATTAACCTTTCCGATCCACAGGGAAATAGGCACCGGTGCCTCCAAACATCACTTAAAGCCGACAGAGATGTGTAATTACATTAGGCTTACAATAAAGGGCACATATATACACCGGTGAACGTGGCAAGGAAACTTTTTCTAAAGTTTTCCTAAAAGACAACCAATCTGGCTTTTATTTAAATGTACGAGCAAGTAGACACAGATTAGTTAGTAGCCCTAACCCTGACATAAGAAATAATAGTGAGAAAATAGTATTTTTTTATTTATTTCTTTAAACATTTTGTTGAGTATTATATTTAATACATTAAACATCACTCTAAATCTCAATAATGTGTCTCAGTATATTTAAATACTTTCTAAATACTTAGTGTTAAGATCTGTAGTTTTTAATGTGGGGTCAAAAGATATAATGAAATGCAATATAATGATGATTCAGAGATGCAATAACTGTTCCTCAAAAGCCTGTTTTATCATATTTGATACTCACATTTTAACATGAGTTTTCTCAAAAAGTATCTACTTTATAAAAATCATTAAAGTAAACTTTTTTGAACAACTTTTAGAATTATACATAAAAAGGCTAAAAATCAATCCGGCGACATAAGGCATTTGCTAGATTGTGTTCATCAGGTTTTTCAAGTTTTGATCATGTTGAAGCCACATCTCTGATTGTAATTAAAGGTTTTTTGTCCTAATCCTCAACTGCTAACAGCAACAACTTCATTTAGCATAAAAATTATGTAAAAGCTAGTTTAGATTTGTTTAGTGCAAAATACTACTCCCTTTGACCCTAAAATGTAACTGTTTGTAAAATCTGAACCTGTTCTTGTCAGTATTTTGCTAAGCTATCAGGCTAACTGCAATCAGAAAAGGCAAACAAAGTATAGAAATGTTTAGATAGCTTCAGTTACATAATGTGATAATTTTTGATGTGGTATTGTGTCTGTGCGTGTGTGGAAACACGATTCTTAAGTGTGGGCTGGCTCGCACAAGCTCTCACAGTTTAGCTCAAATCCATGCTCACAGATAGTGTTTACACACTGTTTTGCACCACTGGTGAGATAAAAAAAATGTAATGCAGGTATCTTGTCCTGTCTGGAGTGACCTCCCTGAATGTCCACCTCTGCCCAGAGATTGTCTGCTCAAACAAAATGATTGATGCGAGATGCTGATCTGAACTGTGAGGGTAGAGTGGAAGGTAATTCTCCCAATATTTCATTCTAGCATTTCTATTGAGCTACACCTTCAGGCCCCTGGGTCAATCCTGAAAATGCAGTACATTTTCATGCCCCCCATCATTTACACTACCGTTCAAATGTTTGAGGTCGGTAATTTTGTTTTGTTCATGAAAAATATACTTTTACTTTTATATACTTTTATCAAAGAATACTGATTTTTCTTTAATGAGTTATCACAAACTTATTAAGCAGTTTTCAACGTAAGATAAGAAATGTTGTACGAGCACCAAATCAACATATTAGAATGCAGCTTTGTTATCATGAATGGATGGATGGATAATAGAACGAAAGATAGTATGACAGATAGAACGATAGATAGATAGGTATATAGGTAGATAGATAGATAGAATGATGGACAGAATGATAGATAGATAGAACGATTGATAGATAGACAGATAGATAGATAGATAGATAGATAGATAGATAGATAGATAGATAGATAGATAGATAGATAGATAGATAGATAGATAGATAGATAGATAGATAGATAGATAGATAGATAGAACGATTGATAGATACAGATAGATAGATAGATCGAACAATTGATAGATAGATCGAACGATAGATAGAATGATAGATAGAATGATAGATAGATCGAACAATTGATAGATAGATAGAACGATAGATAGAATGATAGATAGAATGATAGATAGATCGAACGATAGATAGAACGATAGATAGATAGATAGATCGAACGATAGATAGAATGATAGATAGAATGATAGATAGATCGAACGAACGATAGATAGAATGATAGATAGATCGAACGATAGATAGAACGATAGATAGATAGATAGATAGATAGATAGATAGATAGATAGACAGATAGATAGATCGAACGATAGATAGATAGACAGATAGACAGATCGAACGATAGAATGATAGATCTGTTTACACCTGGTTTTGAGACACGTTTTGGTCGATCGGATCACAAGTGGATGACTAAATACAGGTGTAAACGGGGTCTAAACTGTTTTGAGCTTGTCCACTTCCACAGGTAGTTGAAAACGCATTCGACCAGATTTCTTTCGTAGTGTAAACGTTCAAGTGGTCAATGCGTTTGAACAGCCACAAAACCTCTCTCCGCCTACTGACCTAAACATTATGGGAAGCCTGCCAGCCAGTCGGGATTTAATCTTTGTTGGCTGAAGACCCATGTTTAATTTGGAGACGAAAAACATATCAGTACAATGTTCTCTCCCCATTCCCGATGTCTAACTTGCATGTCTTGCGGCTACCTGAGCAGAAACATGAAATCTGCTGCTCTATGAATGGTTTTCCGATCATGTTATTTTGACCATTAGATTGAAACATCTGAAAAAACCCATACATTTACCCGCCCATATACCTTCATCACAAAGATATCAGGGCAGAAGTGGTAGACAAAAGATGCGGATTAATACACCAGATGCAAACGGGAATGTGTCTCTTGTGATCCAATCGGCCAAAACGTATCTTAATATCAGATGTTAACAGGGCCATAGATAGATAGATACCTCTCCATGAAATTAAGTTTTTTTCTTCATCTTATCTTATCTTACTTTTGTTGTCACAATTCAGAAAGAAAACACGATGGAAGCACAGATAAGTTAACAGAAGCCTTCTGTTGCTATAGTAACTAACCCACTTTAATGCATAGCTGATTGAAAGATAAACTGCATTCTTATTTCAGCGTTGTTATTTGAGCAGACAGTTTGCCTCGTACATTTAGTTTAACAGCAAGCCAAAGGGGAAGGTAAGCATATGCCTTTTATATACTTTCATTATGTTCTTGCTCCGAGCATGCAATAAATATGTTCTTAAATAAGCTGGGTTTTCTAATGTATTTTAACTGCTCAGGTAATTGCAATGGTATGACCCATTTTAGTGGCATCAAAATTACACTTTAAAATCAGTCTATAGCTATAGAAATGTACATATGAAAATACATATTCATGAAGATTCATTAAATTCCCAGTAAATCACACCTTGATAGCGCGCAAATATTTCTGCCCATTGTCGCTTGTGTGATTGTCAGCCTCTGCTTTTCCGCTACAGATTAAAGCCGCCTCGTGAATGTATGCCGCGCTGCGTCTTTCCTTTCAGCTAATAAAAGAAAAATACTGCAATTTTCTAGTGTTATTTTTTTGATTGGTTGGGGTATTCTACACCCGTTCATCAAACTTCTCAACACACAGCCAGCCTCGGATTAACACTATTTGTGCCTAAATTCTGATCGGGTGGGCAAGGCAGACGTTTGCCCATGCCTAGAGCCGGTCCTGAATAAATGTAGCATTGGTGAGCTAGAGACCTCTTAAACCTCTTATGGATGTGTATGTCTTGTAACTCATGTCAAGGAAACAATATTAGCTCTTATCATCACAAGTAAAATTTTGTTCTCTAACAAAATTTTAATAAAGTAAAATCTATGTTTTTCCTGAGGTATGAGTCTGTCTCAACATCCTATACTTTAAATATTTCAGTAGTCAAATTATACTATCAACATATCATAAGACGATAAATATGACACCATTCATTCACCATTCACATGTCTTCATTAGCTAGCTCTTTATTTCCATCCTGTCAGGCATTCTGTTAAATTTCTTGACAATGTGCAAATAATCAAGCTGATAAATAAATCTGGTCAAGTGTTTCTAAATATCTGGTCTACCCTTTAATAAACTTCATTTTTAATTACAATAAAGGCATTTACATTTTTCAAAAGGTAGTTCAAAAGGGACTGAATAACAGAAATGACCCTCCTAGCAAACATCAAACACTTCACACCAGCCAACAAATACCTCAGAGCATTAAAGTTGAAATGTATTTTCAAGTGCTGTGGTCTGCTGGTTTAGCCTCCACATTCCCAGGCCCGACAGCATCACAAAAGGCCTCCTACCCGCTGGAAAACATCTGAACATGCCCTGCATAAGGTATTACTGCTACACACTTTCACAACAATCATAGTTGTCGATTATTTCCCTTTATATTCTATTTGTAATTATTTCCAATGAATGTAATTTACATTAAAACGCTTCCTAAAACGGAGATCTCAATTCAAACACCCACGCAATCTCATTCCTTAATGACAATGGTTCGGCTATGTCTATTAAACCTTTCAAAAATTCAAATCTGCCGCTGACCTAGAACCAGTTAGACTATCTTGATATGAAACAGCTTCACAAACAGTCTTTTCAACCAGAAGGACTGGAACAAAAGTTTATAGTTTGGATATAAACACCGATGTCTACGGAAGTGTAAATAAAAATAGAGCAAATCACTTTTTGAAAGTAACTTGGGGCTTTAATGATTGTATCATTACACCACTAGGAGGCAACAAGTGACTGTTACAAATTGTATTGTATCATTAGCTATGTTACTATCACCCTGTTTTTATGCGCATTTTGAAGTATCGCATCACAAACGAGTGATGGAAACGGCAGATTTTTGAAAAGAGGTGGTTTTTGACTTGTGCGAAAAAGAGTTATGCGAATAAAGGGAGATGGAAATGCATTTGCCGAATAAAATCTGACTTAGCGCTTTTTTGTTTTGTTTTCCTTTATATATTTCGTCTGAATTTACTTTGGTCAGTCGTCTAGCTGTTTTATAAGTGCTACAGAAATAAATTGACCTTCAACTTAACGATCATTAACCCACGTGACTAAATGGCTGTTTCTGCTGATGGTGTTTATTTACTGTTGGTTACTAGGTTACCAATACCACCATCATCCACTCCAACAACTTGATGTATACGTACCTAGTTCGCATCTTTTTTTATTGTGTAAACTTTGAAATGTGCTTTATGTTTGGATGGAAACTCAGCTAGTCATTCAAGTGATTTGTTCAGAAACACAGATTCATCTAGTAATGAAACAAGTATTTGTGAGCAAGTCTTTGAATAATTTTTTGTAATGTTGGTTTAAAAGTCTCTTTACATCCTGACAGCAATGGTCTAAATGTATTTATACGTATATATATATCGTCTGAGGAAGATGTAGGACCACAAAATGTTCGTCCAACCATTGCCCTCGTCATTGAGCACCGCAACCAAAACAGCAGCCATCTTTACCAGTTCCTCCTGAACCAAAACAAACAGGTCAGTGCAAGTTGTTAATGTTCATTATTATTGTAAAGTTATGACCTCTGAGACATGAGGTAGTTTAACGGCGTCTCTTGTGATGCTTTTGTTTGCTCATTGCTGTACGTGTTCATGTGTTTTGAAGGAGGCGTGGCTTTTGAGACACTCTTATGCTTTCAAAGCTAGCTCGTTATTGCTAGCCAATCCGAAAATTGCCTAGCCTACCTTTAACATTTTCTCAGAAACACTAATAAATTGCATGCTATTTTGTCCAGTTGTCTGTTCAGAATTGCGGGAGAATCGTGATTTCTACAATTTATGAATCTCATCATAAATTTTTGTGATTCTCAATTTATCCAGAATCATGCAGCTCTACCATCTCATTATAATCAACAAAGCTGTCTAGACACAGTCAACACTTTGTTGATTATAATGGGTGCATTCTAGTTTTGTTGCACTGTTCACTATCAGGCTATATTGGGTCGTAAGCAAGCAGATTGAATGTAGAGAATTTAAAACAATTACTAATTATTGATGATGATGATTATCACTTTGACTGTCTAGCTTTCATTTTCATGTGTCATTACAAACTGAAGCTTAAACCTCACCCATTAGGACATTCTGTTGCTAGTGTAGATTTTTACTTGTCATTGCCGTATAATGGCCGTTGTGCAGCCCTACCAGGCATCATACAGGCCCACTTCTGTCAGGTCTGGTAATTCAACGCTGGACATTGATGACTGCTGGCAGACTGGAGCTTCATTCCTTATCTTATCATCCTCAGGACGTCATATACATCATCAGTGCAGCATTAATCAACACTCACGTTACGCTCTGAAATGTCTTCCTCTGCTCGGATCCTCATGTTTCTGCCAAAATGACACCAATCTGCAGTAGTCACAGAGCAAGCGACTGACATTAATGGAGGAAATGAGGAGGAGAGATAGCGGTGTAACTTTCCTCCGGTCATGGTTATGCTTCGATTACATATGCGGTGTCACTCACGTGACGTGAGAGCGGCACGACTGATGGGGGCGGGTTTCACTCGTTCCCTTTTTAACAGCCTCTAACGCCTTCCTCTACCACCTAGTCATTCTCTCTCAGACCTTTCTGTCCCTCGTTCACCCACTCCTTCATTTTAGGGGCCATCCCTTTAACAGCCTCTAACGCCTTCCTCTACCACCTAGTCATTCTCTCTCAGACCTTTCTGTCCCTCGTTCACCCACTCCTTCATTTTAGGGGGGCCATCGTGCCCCTCTCCAGTGCCCAGAGGCAGAGTGCAGGCAGTGGGGGAGTACAATGTAGGGCTTCCTCAAAAAACAAAAACAAAACAAGAGCCTGTATAGGCACGTTCCATGTTCATACAGAGTTCAAAAATTGAACAATTGATTGCATAATTTTTTCATTTTCTTTATATTAATAGTGTAATATTGTTTAAATGTCTATGTATGTATTTGTGTATGCATATATATATATATATATATATATATATATATATATATATATATATATACAGTATTGTTCAAAATAATAGCAGTACAATGTGACTAACCAGAATAATCAAGGTTTTTAGTATATTTTTTATTGCTACGTGGCAAACAAGTTACCAGTAGGTTCAGTAGATTCTCAGACAACAAACAAGACCCAGCATTCATGATATGCACGCTCTTAAGGCTGTGCAATTGGGCAATTAGTTGAAAGGGGTGTGTTCAAAAAAATAGCAGTGTCTACCTTTGACTGTACAAACTCAAAACTATTTTGTACAAACATTTTTTTTCTTCTGGGATTTAGCAATCCTGTGAATCACTAAACTATTTAGTTGTATGACCACAGTTTTTTAAAACAGCTTGACATCTGTGTGGCATGGAGTCAACCAACTTGTGGCACCTCTCAGCTATTATTCCACTCCATGATTCTTTAACAACATTCCACAATTCATTCACATTTCTTGGTTTTGCTTCAGAAACAGCATTTTTGATATCACCCCACAAGTTCTCAATTGGATTAAGGTCTGGAGATTGGGCTGGCCACTCCATAACATTAATTTTGTTGGTTTGGAACCAAGACTTTGCCCGTTTACTAGTGTGTTTTGGGTCATTGTCTTGTTGAAACAACCATTTCAAGGGCATGTCCTCTTCAGCATAGGGCAACATGACCTCTTCAAGTATTTTAACATATGCAAACTGATCCATGATCCCTGGTATGCGATAAATAGGCCCAACACCATAGTAGGAGAAACATGCCCATATCATGATGCTTGCACCTCCATGCTTCACTGTCTTCACTGTGTACTGTGGCTTGAATTCAGAGTTTGGGGGTCGTCTCACAAACTGCCTGTGGCCCTTGGACCCAAAAAGAACAATTTTACTCTCATCAGTCCACAAAATGTTCCTCCATTTCTCTTTAGGCCAGTTGATGTGTTCTTTGGCAAATTGTAACCTCTTCTGCACATGCCTTTTTTTAACAGAGGGACTTTGCGGGATTCTTGAAAATAGATTAGCTTCACACAGACGTCTTCTAACTGTCACAGTACTTACAGGTAACTCCAGACTGTCTTTGATCATCCTGGAGGTGATCATTGGCTGAGCCTTTGCCATTCTGGTTATTCTTCAATCCATTTTGATGGTTGTCTTCCGTTTTCTTCCACGTCTCTCTGGTTTTGCTCTCCATTTTAAGGCATTGGAGATCATTTTAGCTGAACAGCCTATCATTTTTGCACCTCTTTATAGGTTTTCCCCTCTCCAATCAACTTTTTAATCAAAGTCGCTGTTCTTCTGAACAATGTCTTGAACGACCCATTTTCCTCAGCTTTCAAATGCATGTTCAACAAGTGTTGGCTTCATCCTTAAATAGGGGCCACCTGATTCACACCTGTTTCTTCACAAAATTGATGACCTCAGTGATTGAATGCCACACTGCTATTTTTTGAACACACCCTTTCAACTAATTCAATTAATTGCCCAATTGCACAGCCTTAAGAGCGTGCATATCATGAATGCTGGGTCTCATTTGTTTTCTGAGAATCTACTGGTAACTTGTTTGCCACGTAGCAATAAAAAAAATATACTAAAAACCTTGATTATTCTGGTTAGTCACATTGTACTGCTATTATTTTGAACAATACTGTATATATCTATATATATATATATATATATATATATATATATATATATATATATATATATATATATATATATATATATATATATATATATATATATATCTATATATATATATGTATGTATGTGAAACATCAACAAAAATGACTTACAGCATCTTGTACATATACTGAAATAGAAGGCCAGAACAAAACTCCTTTGTTCCACAGAACTTCAATAACCTCAAAGCCCACCACAGCAATAAGACACATGCCACAGGGGAGCTCCTCCCTAACAAAACCTGTGATATTTCTACTGGCTCTCCTCTAGTCCTCGGGGTATGCTGAAACTCAGATTAATGTGCACCTTATGGAGGAGCTTCATATGATGCACGTTAGCTGATGTTTAATTGTGTGAAATGGAGAGCGTGACTGTGCATGTAGATGGGGAAGAGACTCACGCGTCCACATCTGCCAGGAGCTCCAGCTTGCCGGGGAAGATCTCAGACAGGAGCACACGTGTGAACGAACGGCCCAAAGACTCCAAACGACACTCTAAGTGCTAGAGATAGAGATAGATAGATAGATAGAGAGAGAGAGAGAGATAGATAGACAGAGAGAGAGAGAGAGAGAAATAGAGAGAGAGATAGATAGATAGATAGATAGAGAGAGAGAGAGAGAGAGAGAGAGAGAGAGAGAGAGAGAGAGAGAGAGAGAGAGAGAGAGAGAGAGAGAAAGAAAGAAAGAAAGAAAGAAAGAAAGAAAGAAAGAAAGAAAGAAAGAAAGAAAGAGAGAGGAGTTGAATACTGATTGTTACACTTATTTACATAAAAACAACAATTTCATGCACAGAGCTCAAGGTCAGCGAACAGCCCACATCAAACATTGAAGGAGGAAAGAGAACAGAACATCATTACAACCAAGAATTCCCAAATTTACTGAAGAACAAGAAAACCACTTCCTATCGCCTAATGAGAAATCTTCACAGGACCGCTGATGCTGAACGTGTGTAAACAGCTTGTGGAAACCCTTTATGTTCTTCAAAGCTTTAGTAACCACCATCACTGAGCATAAATGGCCAGTTTAGCTACATTTTTTTTCCATTAATAATGTGGTGCCTTGTTGTATTGATTTATTAGTGACTGACAACACTCACATTTAGTTCATCTTCAAAAACACTAATAATTAACATGGTTAAATGTCATCTCCAAATGAATATTCATTTTTAATACTGTACTGAATTATAATGTTGTGATTTTTGTTAATTCACTTGTAGAGTTGGGTTTTTACAATGGGTTTTTAATGTTTTATCTTTAATTTATTTAGAAAAATAGTAATAGAATGTGATCAGTTATCAGTCATAACAAGAACATAATAATCAATATATTATCAGCATCAGACAGAATTCTAATACAGATGCATCTCAAATGGAGTGCATTATAAGAGACTTATTACAAAATAAAGTGGACAACATTTCATAGACAGTAGGACACGTTGCAGTGATTTATCACCCAACATTTTCCCTAGCCCATATCATCTGATCATGATCCAGCTCAATTTTAGCCTGAGCCTGCTGCTGTCCTGTTGAAAAGATGTCTTATCTGACTTGATTAAAATTGTATTGAGATGATTCACTGTCTTGCAGTTTGTCACGCAAAGACATTTTCTGATGTCAGTTCAATTCCTACTTTGTCACAGCTTAACCAAAGACTGGGACAAGATGGACCACTGAATGCAAAATTGTAAAGCTTAATTTGGTGTATACATAAGAAGCCAATCACAATTCTCTCCAACATGATGATCCTTTTTTTTGTGTGGATAATATACAGTATTAAAACATGAGTATTAGTTTTGATATATGAAATATCAACAGATAATACCCCTCCCTCCAATATCCAAATAACCAATGTGATCCCAATATATTGAGAATCCCTATAACATATACAAATTTTTATCTGCTATAAATTAAAGTGAAATAGAAGTAGTATTCTGCAGTATATTGCAGTATTCTCACTTCAATATCCTCAGTAGAGTGGGCAGTGTCGGGATGTTTGCTAACAGTATATCGCTGCCCCCAAATGAAGAAAGAAAAATAACTTTGCCATGAGCATACCAGCCTTCGGCCTTAAGCGTGAAAAAAATGGGAAGAACAGAATCACATTTATTCAGTGCTAATAATTTACACATTTGCAGATCACTTGTGGTATCATTTTACCCTCATAGGAAATATGAAAAGTTGCTAAATTGTGTTAATTAATTACAAGTACAAAAAGGGCTGTTGTTAAACTTACCGCACTGCCAGTGATGCTAGTGGCACAGAAATGACACACTTCACCTTTAATTTAAGAACAACAATAGGAGGTCCCTACTACAACATGAAACAAGTGTGAGTCAGTGAGTGTGTATTTATAAACATGCTAAATGGACCTTTTATTTGTTCATTTATCAGTGATAAGCAGCAGGAATGTGAATAATACCACAATTTTAGCTCACTTCAAGATGAAGTGATGTATTACCTGACTCTTCCCACACACTTTGAAGTGTGAAACCCAGTGGACCATAAATATTACCAAAAACCTCCAGACATCAGTGAGGAGGTTTTCAGGTGAATAGGTCGGCTTCAAAGCACAACCATTAAAAAGAGAGTGGGGGTATTGGGGTCGGAGAAGTGGAAGTAGGCCCTCCTCATCTTCTCCAAACGAAGTGTATGAAATTAGCTGGCTTAGATATAATTGCTCTTCACTGTTAGGCCAGTATATTTGATATGATAAATACAACAGCTCACCCAGGGATGTGTTATATAGACCCAGAGACATTACTTAGATACATGCACTTATATGCATCTAATACACTTTTCCTCTTTTTTCCCCCCGACCAGAATATGATTTCTGATGATGAAGTTTTTCTGATTTGATGATGTTTGATGATGCTGTTTTTGATGATGCTTTTCTGCTGCACATTCTGAAACAGTGGTTCTCAAATAGCTTTGCTAAATGACATATATTTTAAATAATCTGATGATCAAACATAGTACTATAAATGCCCTTATATAATAATACAAAAAATATGATTTTAATTCATTATTAATGGCAAATTTGTAATTTATTGTTATGGTATTTGTTTTTATTATAATAAATTATTTTTGTATATATTATTACCATGAACGATATATATTATTAAGAGAAAAAAATAAATAAAAATAATTATATATATATACAGTGAGGAAAATAAGTATTTGAACACCCTGCTATTTTGCAAGTTCTCCCTCTTGGAAATCATGGAGGGGTCTGAAATTGTCATCGTAGGTGCATGTCCACTGTGAGAGACATAATCTAAAAAATAAAAAAAATCCAGATTTTTTTTTTACTATTTATTTGTATGATACTGCAAATAAGTATTTGAACACCTGTCTATAAGCTAGAATTCTGACCCCCAAAGACCTGTTAGTCTGCCTTTAAAATGTCCACCATCACTCCACATTTATTATCCTAAATTAGATGCACCTGCTTGAAGTCGTTAGCTGCATAAAGACACCTGTCCACCCCATACAATCAGTAAGAATCCAACTAATAACATGGCCAATATCACAGAGCTGTCCAAAGACACTAGAGACAAAATTGTACACTTCCACAAGGCTGGAAAGGGAAAATTTCCAATCAGCTTGGTGAAAAAAGGTCAACTGTTGGCGCAATCATTAGAAAATGGAAGAAGCTAAACATGACTGTCAATCTCCCTCGGACTGGGACTCCATGCAAGATCTCACCTCGTGGGGTCTCAGTGATCCAAAGAAAGGTGAGAAATCAGCCCAGAACTACACGGGAGGAGCTGGTCAATGATCTGAAAAGAGCTGGGACCACCGTTTCCAAGGCTACTGTTGGTAATACACTAAGACGTCATGGTTTGAAATCATGCATGGCACGGAAGGTTCCCCTGCTTAAACCAGCACATGTCCAGGCCAGTCTTAAGTTTGCCAATTACAATTTGGATGATCCAGAGGAGTCATGGGAGAAAGTCATGTAGTCAGATAAGACCAAAATCCCTACTGTGAAGCATGGTGGTGGTAGTATCATGCTTTGGGGGTGTTTTTCAGCACATGGGACAGGGCGACTGCACTGTATTAAGGAGAGGATGACCAGGGCCATGTATTGCAAGATTTTGGGGAACAACCTCCTTCCCTCAGTTAGAGCATTGAAGATGGGTCGAGGCTGGATCTTCCAACATGACAATGACCCGAAGCACACAGCCAGGATAACCAAGGAGTGGCTCTGTAAGAAGCATATCAAGGTTCTGGCGTGGCCTAGCCAGTCTCCAGACCTAAACCCAATAGAGAATCTTTGGAGGGAGCTCAAACTCCATGTTTCTCAGCGACAGGCCAGAAACCTGACTGATCTAGAGAAGATCTGTGTGGAGGAGTGGGCCAAAATCCCTCCAGCAGTGTGTGCAAACCTGGTGAAAAACTACAGGAGATGTTTGACCTCTGTAATTGCAAACAAAGGCTACTGTACCATATATTAACATAGATTTTCTTAGGTGTTCAAATATTTATTTGCAGGTGTATCATACAAATAAATAGGTAAAAAATCATATATTGTGATTTCTAAATTTTTTTTTTTAGATTATGTCTCACACAGTGGACATGCACCTGCGATGACAATTTCAGACCCCTCCATGATTTCTAAGTAGGGGTGTGTGATATATATCGTCTGCGATAATATCGTAATTGTTGTTTTAACGATGTGCGATCCGACATTATCGAGTATATCCCTCACACACACCCAGAGAGTGCACGCACACCCCACATGATGTAGTTTGTTGATTAGACTAATGCAGGTGCGCATTTCACTTTCCGCTTTCACTGCGAACTATATTTATATCATATAATATAGTTCATGTGATATTGATTTTAAACAAGTTTACTAAACAAAAAGTTAATATTAAGTGACTTACAGTTTAGACTTCCATATTGCCTATTTTTGCTTTATTTCGCCACCGAAAAATAGTTCAAAACAAACACACAGCACTGTATCTGCGTCTCTGAGCAACACACAGCGGTGTTTTCATACTGAACGAATCAGCTTTTTGTACGAATCAATTGAATCAATGATTTAATGACTACGATAGATTAAGAGTCAAATGCTTCGTTTCCCTGAATGAATCAGCTGTTTGAATGAATCGGTTGAATCTCAATGACACATTTATTAAACGTGACTTGCTGCCACCTACTGGTGGTTTGAATTTCACAGTTAAAGTGTCTTTTCATGTTTTAAATAATTTCAAATATCAATATTATTCAACATTTTGTTTTAAACATCAAACATTATTTATGCATAACTGCAGGATATTAATTTGTCACTTCTGAGCTGTGTAAATTATCTAAACGCCACTTCAGATGCTGCTTCTGTGTTTCCTCTGCACTGCAAAGATACATTTTGTTGATAAAATTATTATTTAATTTGATGGTAACAGCCCTATTGTGTCTTATTATAATTTTTATTAATTTTATGAAATTGACTACACCTGCCAAAGTACCAGCACAAAAACACACTCAGCAAAATATCGTCCAATTATCGTTATCAAGAAAATCCCAGAAAATATCGAGATATCTTTTTTTTGTCAATATCGCACACCCCTATTTCTAAGTGGCAGAACTTGCAAAATAGCAGGGTGTTAAAATACTTAAGCTGAATTTTTAGCACTGTTACTCCAGTCTGTACTCCATTCTCCACGATTGAAAACAGTGTACAATTTTTGTCAGGATTCCTTGATGAATCGGAAGTTCAAAAGAACAGCATTTATCTGAAACAGAATCTTTTGTAACATTATAAATGTCTCTACTGTGACTTTTGATCAATTTAATGCATCCTTGCTGAATAACAGTATTAATTTCATTCCAAAAAAGTGTATAATGTTACAATAGCTTTCTATTTCAGAAAAATGCTGTTCTTTTGAACTTTCTCTTTTGCATATATATAATATAACAATTATAAAAAGATATAGTTTGAGCATTTAGTTTCTAAATGTATCTTATTCTGGTTTACTTTTATTAAATTACAAATGTATTACATCATTATACTGTCAACATCAAAAAAAGATATGAGAAGAATTTTCCCCTCTCCATTATCATCCCCAAAATTATAAGCTGTCAGCTAAGCACAATTATATGGTTACTTACATTTCATTATTTCAATTTAGCATTGTTTAAGCAGCGTATTCAACCCTGTCAGAACAGACCTGCGACTCATTTTAGGTTGCGACCCACAAGTTGAGAACCACTAATCTAAAAGGCACTCCGCATCATGGATGAAAAAAACAACAACCATTTGACGAGATCTCCACCAGAATCCCCATCCACTATCTGTTTGTCTAGGTGCTAAATTCATCTCACTCGTGTTCTCTATGCATACCAACTAAAAAGGATGAGATGAGAAAGGGAGAAAAAGCTGCTAGAACAGGCAGAAGAGGCAGAGAACAAAGACTGGATGATTTGAAGGAGAAAAAGAGGAAAAAGAGAGGGAGATGACCTGCCCCTCCCAAAACAATCGATTAATGCCCCTGGTGAACTCTCCTTTTGGCCAAACGCCGCAGGGTGTGTGTGTGTGTGTGTGTGCGTTTCTTTCAGCCCAGGTGCAAGACTGAATTGAGCAAGGAATGTAGACAACTTTACACTAACTGAAAACATATTGTATGACAAAGGGTAGCAGACATCTTACCTCCAAAATTTTGGGGTTGCCCTGGCGGCCAAGGGTGCCTAGGATGAGGCCCCATCTCTTGGCCGAGCGAGCTATCTCTATGGCCTGCAGTCTCGTGGCCCGCATTGCCTCATGGTCATAATACTCTCGAGAAAACACTTTACTGTATGGGTCATACCTGCAGATATGGAGGCCAACACATTATTTACAAACAATAAAATACTAAGACTAATACTAAGAAAACAAATTCATAAACTAAATTCTTAAATTTTTTGAAGTATGTTGCAAAACCTTCCACCGTGATAGGATGTTGCTAGGCTGACATTTTGGTCCCTATGCATGGCTTGGATCCTTCAATCAATGTAAATCTATGGGATTTATTTCACATTTTATTGTCCACCAGTGGATTAACGTGTAATAAACAATAAGCAAACAAAATAAAGACAATATTAAGATAACTGTATTAAAGGCTATATGTAAAAAGCTGAAGTTAATTAAATTGTATCTTAATTTAAACAAGATTATTATTGTTACTATATTATTAATGCTGGAAATCTTTTACATTTTTTTTCTTCTTTTAAATTGTAATAATTTCACAGTTAATCTCCAAATGAATGTAGAAACAACTTAAAGACAAAAGAAAATGTGTTGTAATGGCATCTTTTTATGAATGACGGCCAGTATCAGTGATACTAATGTCTCTATGAAACATTAATGATAGACATTCAACATTACAGCATAATTGAAAGCTACCAATTAAAACAAAAACTTTAAATTTAAATTCTTCACATAAACCCATTATAATAAATTTAATATTTACCTGTGACCTTCAAAACAAGTCATCAAACACCTTTTTTAACTACATAAATGAAACATTAAATATAGATTAATCCTTATTAAAGCTACACTTAATGACAGACATCACAGCAACTGGTTTATTAGGCTGCTGTCTCTTTAAGACCTGCCGCTTCCGAACATGACACGGATGAACATGAGCTCTTTAAACTCATTTAAGATGTTATTAAACTCATTTAAGACTGCTCTTGTGAGAATGCTCGACAAAACAGCCATTTTGGCATAATTGCGTGTTATTGTTTGTTCAAGCGTGAGAGAGAACTAGATACTGGTGCACTGTCAGGACATTCACAGACAGCGCGTTCTCTTTTGTCTTCTTCTGCTTAAATGGTTTAAAAGCATTTGCATGAATAAGAGCATGATCATATAATGTAATGCAAGCCAAAGGATGATAGAAAAACTGATGCTGCGTTAATTGCGTTAAATATTTAACACGTTAAACTGAAAAAATTTATTGCATGTGTTAACACTAATGACAGCACATTTATATTATATTATATTATATTATATAATATAATTTTTGTGTGGAAGGCTGAAACTAATATAATATAACAAGCAATATCGTAGTCTATTTCAAATTAAAAGTATTAAATATTAATACAGGTATATAGACAAAATAAATAAATAATTATTAAAAAGATTATAATAATAAATAAATAACTGAAAATGTCCAAGAGGAAGGAGCTGTCCTCTGCAACCAAGGAGTATCAAATTGGCTGAATTTGGTGAATTAACTTTGGATATTTATTCTTTGCTGGATGCGTAGATCAAAGCTTAAAGACTATGAGCTGCAGTAATGATGCTTGCTTTAGCAAAACAAAAACAAAAAATATAAAATTGCACATTTGTGGTTTACCTGTAGGCAGGTATCTCTGGGTTGGCAATCATGATGGATTCCAAATGAAACCTACCATCCCCAAGATAGCTATAAACAGAAACACAATTCTATCAGAGAGAAAGTCTGAGTGGGCAGAAAGAATAAAACTCTGCTAACTCCATTCTTCCTCTGGGATTTGTGTAAGAAAATACAAAGGCCAATGGGTCCCGGCCTAGAGGACTCACAAACCAGAGCAGCACCTTTGTAACATTCAGCAAGCAATCAGGGCAAGACCTACTCACTTCGAAGTCATGGCAACATTAACCAGTCAGACAGCGAGTCATAGACACGGAGGCTGATGGGCTACAATCCATATACTCTACAAATAAACCTGCATCACGCATTAGGTCATGACGCAGACCGCACGCAAACAGAACTCAACACAGTAATTATCCTCAGATGTGCTGACAGGAGAAGACCTGCCACAGGTAATGGGAGTATAGATTAACCTGGCAAACCTGATGGATGCCCTGGGGAATGCAGCCATAATTAGAAAGGCTAATTAAGACACGTTTATGAAACACTACGGAACATACTGTGGGTGGGATCCCCCTGGGCCCATTGGAGCAAAGGCTAAACCTGCCATACTTCACTACTTCACACGGAGTGACAGGAAAACACTCTTAGTGTTCATTCACCTTGTCCCTCAAACAAACCCCAAAAAATCCTGATTTGCTGCCATGCTGTCTTGTATCTGCTAAGGAAACTGGATTCAGACAGAAAGTGATGCATGATATATTATCAGTTATCGGTCGATACTGAATTTTCTTTATTTACTTATTGGTTGAGATGGTATACCTAAAAATCTTTGCGATCATCTAATGAATATCCATTCTGTGATGTCAAAATGTGTATTACTCAAAAAGATAAGATTTTTATTTTTGTGCTTTATTACATTTTTTTTTTTAGACAAACCAGAATAGAATTTTAACAGCAGTTTTGTATTGGAACAGCATTCAAATCAAAATAAATATTGTCTGATCTGTATTGAACTGAATTTTAATATGTACGCATCCCTAATTTCACACAACAAATGATCTGGAACAGTGTTTTCCAACTTTTTGAGCCCCAAGACAATATTGTAATATACACTGATCAGGCATAACATTGTGACAGGTGAAATGAATAATGATTTGAGCGAGTTTGACAAGGGTCAAATTGTGATGGCTAGTAGACTGGGTCAGAGCATCTCTAAAACTCCAAGGAAGGAACAGTGGTGAACTGTCGACAGGGTCATGGGTGGCCAAGGCTCATTGATGCACTTGGGGAGCGAAGGTTGGTCTGTGTGGTCTGATCAAACAGATGAGCTACTTTAGCTCAAATTGCTCAAGAAGTTAATGCTGGTTCTGATAGAAAGGTGTCAGAATACACAGTGCATCGCAGTTTGTTGCATATGGGGCTGAATAGCTGCAGACCAGACAGGGTGCCCATACTGACCCCTGTCCACCGCCGAAAGCGCCAACAGTGGACACGTGAGCATCAAAACTGGACCACGGAGCAATGGAAGAAGGTGGCCTGGTCTGATGATTTATGTTTTCTTTAATATCACGTGGATGACCGGGTGTGGTGCTTACCTGGGGAACACATGGCACCAGGACTGTTGGAAGAAGGCAAGCTGGCAGAGGCAGTGTGATGCTTTGGGCAATGTTCTGCTGGGAAACCTTGGGTCCTGCCATCCGTGTGGATGTTACTTTGACACATACAACCTACCTAAGCATTGTTGCAGACCATGTACACCCCATTCAAGGAAAGGGTATTCCCTGGTGGCTGTGGCCTCTTTCAGCAGGATAATGTGCCACAAAGCAAAAATGGTTCAGGAATGGTTTGAGCACAACAATGAGTTTGAGGTGTTGACTTGGCCTCCAAATTCCCACAATCTCAATCCAATCAAGAATCTGTTGGATGTGCTGATCAAACAAGTCCGATCCATGGAGGCCCCACCTCGCAACTTACAGGACTTAAAGGATCTGCTGCTAACATCTTGGTGCCAGATACCACAACAAACCTGCAGAGGTCTAGTGGAGTCCATGCCTTGACTGGTCAGGGATGTTTTTGCGGCAGGTTCCTAACATTGTATTGGTCCCCCTTTTTCTGCCAAAACAATGTTATGCCTGATCTGTGTATATCTGTTGTAATGAGAAATCTGCTTCTTTTCAAAGTTATTTACAGAAATTAGGAGTGGCAATATATTAAAATAATGAAATAATGAAAAATAATGAAAAAAACTTTTCACACTTAAGATTCACACTTTTTATGACAAATGATTTTACATGATTTTTCCAGTCGTTTGTGAATTAAGAAAGGGCTTTAACAATTTTTTTTAGAGCTGAAAATAAATATGACAAAAAATTATATTCATGACATTTCCATGACTGTTCTAGGTCAAACTTTTAAAATGTCACCATATACAGTACAAATAGCAATATAGTTTCCAAAGATCGTTCTTTAAATAAAATTACAGTTGTTGAAAAACAAATTAAAAATAACATTGTCTAAAAGTTCTCCACACTGGACACGACAAAGCAACCATTGCAAAACCATTTGTGCTTTGTTTCAGAAGTAGCACAAACACTTTGAGTACGTCAGAAATAGAATAGCGTCAGTTTACATCTCAAATATGTTGTTGCATCGCGCCACATCCAGTATAAACAGCATGATTTATAACGCACAGCTTGGTCTGGAGTAGACACGATGGAAGGATGGATGCCTCAATTTTTAGATTTATAGACAAAAACTTTTAAAACTTTTTAAAACTTGTTTGGTCTTATTTAAAATATTTTTAAGCCATTTTGCGGCTCCTTTGGAAGTGTGCTGAGACCCCCTTGTGGGTCCTGATTCTGATTCCCTGTTGAGAACCACAAGTCCAAGCAAGCTTATTATATTTGAATATTTCATGATTACAAAGCTCAATGTAAAAAAAAGTTGCTGCCTTAAATTTGTAAGTACAAATAACTTGAATGTTTAAGTCATTTCAACTTAAATTATATGAAACTGACTTAAACATGAGATGAACTTTGAGTTAAAGCAATGTAAAAACATATGTTGTCATAACTTATTGACCATAACCTTTTTTACAGTGTAGGTAGGATTGTAATCATACGTTGATTCCTTTTATCACTCGCCATTTTAATTCTTTCTACCGACAAATATACATCCTAAATATATGCCTTCAAAAACTGATGCCTTTATATGTCCATACTGTACTACCTGCAAAGGCAGCATTTTTTAGCTGTCGGACACAGTCGTTCACCAAAACATTCCCCCTCCACATATTTTTCACTTTCCTTTATATGTTGCCGTAATTAAACACCAGTTTTCACAGATTACCACACTCTCTTTCAAGGGCCTCTATTACAAATATTGCATTTATGGCATTAAAGGCATTACACTCTAAGTGGTTCACCGGTTCAGCTTTCAGCGGTATAACTTAAACGGCCACAAATTGATGCATTTCATGGAGATGGCACTATTGAGAATACAAGATTAAAAATGGCCCAATTTGCAGTTCTAAAAACTGCTTTTCACAGCACCGACCCATTCACCCACAGTTTAGTTCATTATGCCTTTAGCAATGTGACGGAGTTTCCTCGTTTCAGAAGCAATCCCAAGTGGAAACCAGAGGTCTTCCTAAAAGACCAGGGCTGGTCCGAACAGCATTTTTTGAGCTTCGAAGCTTCGGTAGTAATCAACACCTAATATTCAAAGCGAAATGTTAAAGCGGCTATTTAAGTTACTTTGTCATTGAACTGTTTTGGTTGTGTTTTTCATTAAGAATAATAGGCTAATTAACCCACCATTCAAGCATACCGCCCCCTGAATTGGCACTAATTCTAAACCGAAAGTAAAATTTGCAGGGCCACACTGTCATTCGTTATGTGTCATGTGACTGTGGAAAATAGAATAATAGAAACGATATGTATTAGCCATTAGAAACCAGCACAGCTTAACCCAAAATACAAGCTCAGGCATGCACTTCTTGCGTTCAAGCTCATGCAGTTGTGCGCTTTAGACAGGGAATACTCCAGTTGCAGGGAACATTTTGATAGGCTAAGAAGAAGCAAATATATTTGTTAAAGGGATAGGTCACCCAAAAATTTACATTTGATGTTTATCTGCTTACCCCCAGGGCATCCAAGATGCAGGTGTGTTTGTTTCTTCAGTAGAACACAAATAAAGATTTTTAACTCCAACCGTTCGTATAATGCATGTCAATAGGGTCTATTTCTATGAGAGTAAAAACACACAGACATATTAATCCATATTAAACCCTGTGGCTCGTGGCGACACATTGATATCTTAAGACACAAAACGATCTGTTTCTGCGAGAAACCGATCATCGTTGAGTTATTTTTTTACCTTATATCAGACAAACCTCATCTAGGATTCCCAATGCATACTTTCGCCGGAGAAGGTCAAAACAGCGGCGTGATCATAGATATATATATAGATGCTTCATTAGTGCCTGCGTGGATTGCGCAGATCGGTCGAATGAGGAATCTATGTAAATATATATCTATGATAGCGCCGCTGTTTTGACCTTCTCCGGCGGAAGTATGCATTGGGAATCCTAGATGAGGTTCGTCTGATATAAGGTAAAAAAATAACTCAAACACTGTTTCATGTCTTAAGATGTGTCGCCACGAGCCACAGGGTTTAATATGGATTAATATGTCTGTGTGTTTTTACTCTCATAGTGGCTCTCATAGAAATAGACCCTATTGACATGCATTATACGAGCAACGGTTGGAGTTAAAAATCTTCATTTGTGTTCTACTGAAGAGACAAACACACCTACATCTTGGATGCCCTGATGGGGGTAAGTAGATAAACATCAAATTATCATTTTTGGGTGAACTATCCCTTTAAGTATAACGAGGTTGGGTTCCTTCAACTTTCCATCCAGTTAAAAACGGCTAGGCTATAAGATAATTGTAAAAATAGAGTATTGTATTTTGTCAGATTTTATAGCGCGAATGAGAACTGTTTTGAGGGGAATGTCAGGTGTGCGCGAAACAAAAAACAAAAACGATATTCAAATCCCAAAATTGAAAATCAAAATACCAACACACCGAACAAATATTTTCCCTAGTGAAGACCTGTGGCATTTGTCAAAGTTTATTAAATACAGAGCGCTTCATGGTCCACCCAACTCAACAGAGACTTTATGAAGGTGCCAATCGGCCACAGACCTGTGTCATTTTTCAGCACAAAGCTGCAATCTTCTTCTCCATGGGACTTTATTCAGAACCCCGGCCACTATATTACTTCTTATGAGAAAGTAAGGCTCTGTATAAGCTTAATAAGCTGTTAATTATATGGTGGTGATTCAGCTTTGCAATGTAACATCACATTACTACACCGTGGGTGTCAGAGAAAGTTTTTAATTTGCAGAGGGTGAGGGCAAAAAGTAAATGATCTATGAAAGGCTATTTGCATAATAGCCGTGTCATTTTTGGGGTCAGTGACAGGGCCACTTTTGTGTGTCTAAAGTTGACAGACGCCCTGATGAAGAGGTGATGGGTGAAAATTAAAGGAAACACACATCAATTCCCTTCCTTCCTCTCTTAAAAAACACACAATAACATTCATTAAATGCTCTGCATGCCGGATTAAAAGGCAAACAAACAGACACACACAGGCACACACACACGCAGGAGGTTTCCCTCTATCTCACAAGAGCAGAGCTTGCTGTTCATGGCCGCTGTGTGATACAGAGAATAATAGATCACACACACACACATATCTGCTGCTTAATGTCTCGTCTCTGTGTTACAACAGCACTTGACACGCTCCTCATTAATGACAGCATGAAACTGCATGTGTAACACATTTAACTTACGCAATGTGACATTACATTAAAAAATCATATTTAGCAGGTAAAAATGTAGGGAGGTTCTTGATGTTATCTATTAAGATTTGATTGGATTGTGAAAAGTAGGATATAATATTATTGGTTAGTATTATTTTTCCAACCAGTGAGGTCACAAAAGTTTTTTCAAAGGAAGTGAAGACGATGATAGCCTATGAAAATGTTTGTTTGATTTTTCCATTTTACACATGTGCATGGAATACTTGGAATAATTTGTGTGTGGTATTTCTGAGAGAACATCCTCCAAAGAAAAGATTTTTATGAAAATGTATGATTTATAAGCTTATTTCATCATGGGGGACATCAATTTAGGTCCTCGCAGTGACAAGTCCCCACGAGTCAGTGTGCATTGAGGTTTAAGACCCCACCGGGATAGAAAATCATGTACACACACACACAAGTCAAACATGTCTAGTATATATCCTTGTTGAGACATTTAGTCCCCACAACATAGGGTATAGCAGGACCACACACACACACACACACAAATAAACACACACACAGACTTTATGCTCATTCTAACATAGTGTTACCACACATACTCAAAATGGGCTAAAGTAGAGATTTTCCTTACATGACAGCATTGACATGCTTCTCCAGACGAGGTGAGGTGCACCCGAGGATCTCCCCGGGAGAGAGTGGGCGACACTGAGGTACCAACACCTCGTAATCTGGCTTCAGCTCTGCACTGGCTGCCTGAGAAGAGAAAGAAAAGGGATGCTGTTATCCACCAACTACTCCACACGTTTTCAAGTTTTCCTTAAAAAAATAAAATAAAAAATGTTCTTGGCTGGAAAAAAAAGCTCCACGTCTACCCTCTAATACCTGCAGGTATTGAACCAGGAACAACTAAATGTGAGAGGCCCGAAGGAAGGATAATATTTGCACCAAATAAGGTTTTAATGAAAAGGCCAGTCTTATCTTTGGGTTCTTTTGGAACAGTTTTTACTGGCGAACAAACTGGACAGATTTTGGAACCTTAGAAACTCAGTATTAACTTTTTTTTTAACCGATGTATAACAGCAATACCATAATCATGCTGAATGTACTGCCTAATATCAGAGCCGCCGTAATATACTATATACTATATGCATTACAATTCAAAAGTTTGGGGTTGATAACATGTTTAACATGTTTTTGAAAGGGTCTTATGCTCAAAGGCAGCATATATTTAATTGAAACTACAAACATATTTGATATAAAATGTATTCCTATGATGGCAAAGCTGAATTTTCAGCAGCTATTACTGCAGTCTTCAGTATCACATTATCCTTCAGAAATAATGATGAATAGAAAAATAAAAAGAATTAAAACAACATTTGAAATAGAAATATTTTGTAACAATTTGTGATACATTGCATGTGTATAAATTAAAGTATAATTAAAAACTTTTGAACACTAGTTTATGTGTGAACTGATAGTTATGAATTATATTCATATACATAAATAAACTCCTAAAAATTGCACCAAAAGCCCCTGATGCCACAGTGGCCAGGTTATTTTGTAATATAGTCAGTAGGAACATGGTCCGGTTCTGAGTCTTGCAAATCTAGCTGAACACCAGCTCCGGGAACGTGCAACAACACCTTTTTCGGTGGAAAAGAAGTGGGAGAGACAGATACAATCAGAGGAGAACAGTCATCCAGCACATCTCCCAACACCTACAGGCTTTCCTTTCCAACAAAAAGGAAGCAAAGAAATTGTGCCAAATAAATTAAGGCAAGAAAGCTGCAGTAATGCAATGGGGGTGGAGACATTAGAGTTAAGATTTAGGATTTAAGAATTTACGAACAAAGAGAATAACAAAAACACATACATTCACACCCCTCTGACCCCCAGCACCCACCCAGAGCACTAGAATGGGCCTACACACACACACACACACACACGTGATACACAGGCCGTGCTATTTCCAGAAATAACATGGGTCATTTTTAGGCAGGAGGGTGAAACCGACAGCGAGGAGGAGAGGAGAGAGAAAAAAAGAGAGAGAGGAAGGGAAGAAAACCTCACACTTATGTAAGGTGGAGTGCTGAGTGCAACATGACTTCTGATAATTCCTCCTCTTGTGCAGTTCAAAATAACTTTAACTGCATTTAACACCCACATACACAAACACACTGTTATAGGAGCAAACACACACACACACACACACACACACACACGGGTAATGTATGTGTTGACAGAAACCTTGAAGCAGGAAGGTAAGTGATAGAGAGAAAGAAACAGTAAATGAATCAGAGAACATCTTTAACTGCAGGGAATGGTTATCATTGAGTAAGAATGGGGGGGGGGGTCAAAGGTCACCTGCAAAGCAGCCACAAACTGGATAGTGCTGACGAGGGCGAGCGAATGGCCAGGAGGGAAGTTAAACCTGAGCGTGTCCAGGAAGTGGGCTGTGTCAATCTGGATGTCCACAAACACATACAGCATCTTGATGCCCTCAGTCGAGTCTATAGGGACTGAAGACACAAAAGCATTAGCATATAAGGGGTGGGCGATATGACCAAAACCTTATTTCATGGTATGAGAAATTTCACAATAACAATATCTCAATATTCACAGTTATATTTTATTTTTCATATAAAAATAGGACCAAGCTATTTGCAAACAGTATACAAGAGCAAAGATGGAAATTAAATAAACTTTACGTTTTTCAGCTACAGTAGGTTTATTTAAAGGTGCCATTGTAGGATTTGAAAATAATCAAAGATATTTGTATTTGAAGTTCAACAAAGACATTTGCCTTATCAGAGGGCCATTTGGAATTCCTGAAGACAAAAGATACTGGGGGCCTGTAGGCCGATTGTGTGTCACACCTTTAGTTCAGTGGGGGTTTGATTGGTCTGATTGGTTAGTTTGAACATCTCACATCTGGTCTGATTGGTCAATTTGAATGGGACATGTTTGAATTTGACAACAGGGAAAAGGATAAAAGAAGATCACAACGGTAGCTCGCTCTCTTTTGATCCTCTGACTTTCTCTGCTTAGGACCTGCTCTCTCGCTCTCTCTCGCTCTCTCTCTCTCTCTTCTCAGGTAACATTCTATACATGCTGACTAAGTTTATCATCATATACATCCATTTGAAACTATTTTAAGTGTAACCATAACCAGATTTGTGTTTCCATTTAAAAGAGATTTCTGTCTATTATGTAATTTACATTATACATTTACCTGACTGTTAATAATTTGTTACATTTTCAATTTATTCTGACTTACTCTATAATTCTCTACTAGATTATGGCAACGAAGAGTTAAACGGAATGATTAAATGTGTGACTAACTATAAAATATAAATGACCAAACAAACATTCAAATCTAAATTCGAAATTATGATAAAATGAAGTGAGATAAAGAGGAATTAGAATTAGATCCACTCTGCCCAACTGAGGACACTCAACGCGCAGCGACCTTCAACCACGAATCGTTACCTCCATTGGGACGGTTTTCCAGCGGCCTTACAGCTTAGTGACCCCACCTACGTGATGTTGCAACCTGGACGTACAACGTGTTTTCAACGAAAATTTAAAATCAACACGAGGTTTGAGCTTCTCTTTCTTCAGCTGTTGTGGTAAGTCAAATTCTCTCTGCCTTTTTAGAAATGTTTAGGGAAAAACAGACACATCCCATATAGACACATGAATGGGTCGGAAAACCCAATGTTTGACTGGGCTGTAAATCCGGAGTTTGTGAAATTAATAGACATAACTACATATCAGAGACATAGAGACAGCGCAGATGAGGAATGAAAACGTATTCATTGCTAAAGATCTCCTTGTCGGCATAGGCTGTTCACAACAGCTTGTGCTGTTTGTGGGACTAAAACCAAAGAACTTATATTGACTTATATTAACTTACATTGTGTTCTATACTCTTTGCTAAACTGACATCAAATCTTTGTTTGTTGTATAACTGCACTTGTGTGAGCTGCTGAAATTAGCCTTGCTGTGAAACAGCCAATCAGAGCAAAGCTCAACATTATTATTCATGATCCTTCCATATAAGGCAAAAACAGACCATTTAATTCAAGAGACAAATCCTAGGGTTGTAAATGGACATGTAAAATTGTATCTTGAGATTTTTTGCCCTTACCTAAGCCACATACCTTCTATGTAGATATCAGAGAACTATTTAAAATATTGTATCAATGCATTCTATGAAACCTTTAACATGTAGTAAGAAACATTATAGTAATTGAATAATCAAGTGTACAACTAAAACACTGCATAGTCTTCACTGTATCAATCAAATATGGATGGATTCTTACTAAAGATTTAATAAGTCAAGAGCAGTGTGTGATTTTCTCTTTGTCTTTTATTATTTTATTAACATTAATGAGACAGACAGCAGTTTATTATGCTGCTGTCCCTTTAAGACCGAATGCAAGGATTCAATTTACTGACACACATTCAGTTTTCACCCAAACGTTTACATTAATGTAAGACATAACCGACTACATTTACGTGACTACTCCACACGACAGGTATTTTGACATTATTGTGCGTCTATCTGACCACTCAAGTGCAATAAGACTAGCCTGACGTGGTCAAACTCTATTCTAGTCAGAATTTGAGTCTGATACTGCTCCATTGGGTTTTGATTATGGGGTGTGTTTCAACAGAACCAGGAAAGACCTCAATTGGATAGACCTACAACCAATCAGAGCAACGGAGCGACTCTTAACGTTAGTTGTCAAATGTCAACAGAACTCAACTGCACTGTGTTGCCAAGTCCGTTTTTTTCCCACGGGATGTTCTCCATGTCCGCGGGTTGGAGCGACCCCAATTATGTGATATATAGCCCCAGGAATGCAAATTTTAGCAGGCAACCTGGCCAAAATAACATCTTTTGCCAACCAAACGGAATTTTTTTCCGGAGAACCCACCGGAAAGCTATTGGGATTGTTTTGGGCTATAGTTTTGAGTAGCAAAATTTTGCGCGACATTGCAAAAAAACTTGGCAACCCTGTCTGCATGCGCGCTGGATTAAGTAACGTTAGAAGAAAAAGATGGGTGTAAACGATCTTTGCCAGTGTTGTAAAAAAAAGAATTTAAGGATACACAGAGTACTTACCAACACGATCATAATTTCTGAGAAATAGTATTGTATCAATGCATTCTAAAAATCCGAAATCTCTTCGGAAAAAAATTGCGTTTGGTCTGCAAAATATGTTATTTTGGCAAGGTTGCCTGCTAAAATTTGCATTCCTGGGTTTATATAACCACATAATTGGGGTCGCTTCAACCCGCGGACATGGAGAAAAACACGGACTTGACAACACAGTCCAGTTGAGTTCTGTTGACATTTGACAACTAACGTTACGCGTCGCTCCATTGCTCTGATTGGTTGTAGGTCTATCCAATTGAGGTCTTTCCTGGCTCGGTTGAAACACGCCCCATAATCAAAGCTCAATGGAGCGGTACCAGACTCATATTCTGACTAGAATTGAGTATGGCCACGCCAGGCTAGAAGGTGAATGCATATACGAACCAGTTCTTTGTTTAGGATAAGAGCAAATTCAACCCAAGCGCCTTTGATGACGTTGATGATTACGTTACTGTTTATCATCCATCATCGTCTAAAGCCCGCCCTGACAATTTCATTGGACCAAACAGTTTCTGTTCGGGCATAATAACTCCTCTATGGATCGAGTCCAGACCGAATTGCCTAAGCAAAAAAATTTGTGGGCGGGGCTAAATTCGGCTAGCATCCAGGCTACAATAAGACATAAAAGAAAACTGAATTTGCAAGCGCTTGCTGTCTGAGAGGGGCGGAACACTTTGGGTGTGTGTTAGTTAGTGCGAGCACCATCCGCATGGAGTTTTTTTCAGATTTTACTGCGATTAATAACTTTATTAAACATCACAAATGTTCAGAATTCTTAATTGCAAGCTGTCTAACAGAGAGGCGGCTTTCTGTGTGCGTGCATTAGCTGTGTCCCAGTCAACGTGAGGACTGTGTCCCAGTCAACGTCCCACTCTTTTATGGATGTTTCTTAATGCAAAACACTTTTGCTGATAGTGAGGTGGGATACGGGTAAAGTTAGGGACAGGTGTTGTGGGATGGGTAAATTAAGGCTAGGGTTAGGCATAACGGAAGTGTCAACAGTTGAATTATAATTAATTAGAAATGTAATTATGTAATTAAAAAAATGTAAGTACAAAGTAAAAACATGTATGTACTAGGGCCGGGACTCGATTAAAAAAATTAATCTAATTAATTAGAGGCTTTGTAATTAATTAATCAAAATTAATCGCATTTTAATTGCATATAAATATTTGACCTGAGAACAGTGAGAAGTAATTTTTTTCACATGGACTTTTAGTATACCATTGAATAATGACTGAATACATAAGCTTAATCAACAAAATTTTGTTTATTTATTTATGTCCAGCGTTTTGCGTTGAGGTGATATTTGAGGCTCGATACGCAAATTCCTTTTGCATAGCTTCCACACAACCATGCTCTTGTCGACGCTTCCATCCTTTCGTTTTTTAAAACAAAATTTGCCAAGCAAAGCAGTCTCGTCAGCTTCTTCGTTCATGTTCACTGTGGTTTGTTGTGTTCAGAAGTCAAGAACGCTAGTTGGTGTTCCAGTATAAACGGTCCGACGAAACTCATTCATTAAAAAACGTTCCGCGGTGCAAAAATAAGTTAAAATTGTTATCAATTTTTGCGTAATTAATCTTAATTAACGCGTTAAAGTCACGCAATTAATTAATCTTAATTAACGCGTTAAAGTCCCGGCCCTAGTATGTACACAATAAGTGCAAAATAAGTGTTAGCACACTGTAGTTAAAGCCACCTAATGTAAAGTGGGTCCGTTTGTGCTACAGAGACAAATTATCCCTTAAATCAAATGGTGAATTCAAGTCTTTCTGAAAAGTTTGCATTTGCGAGTTGGGAAGCCGTAATTCACCATCAGAACATAAGAACACAAGAGAAGTACTGTTTTTGTCTACATAATGATAGTCAAAACACTGGGTTCCATTGACTTTCATAGTATGAAATGAAAATGATTATATGATAGAATGATTACTATCCGCCATACAGGAATTGTAATTCATTGTAAACAAATTATCATTAAGAAACTGCAAACTCATAAAATTATGTTGTTAATGTCTTGAAAACTGAGAAAAGTTTTTGTTACGCAGCCTACCTCAGATCTACAGATGACAGTCACTGAAGAAAAGAGAGAATCACACAATTGCTATTAATGCCATTCATTTCACACCCCATTTAAAAGGCAGCAGAGCTGAAAGAGGGGAGGCGGGACTCAGTCTTCCTCCATCTACATTATTTACTGCTGATGGTCATAATTGCTGCTCTTCTTGCAGCATTCTCTTTAAAGCCACTGCTCTAATGGCCATTTCACTGCTATTAGGCAAATGCCACCTTTAGGGAGGGTTTTAAAGATGGAGCCCATTTAACTGCAAGAACAGACGATAAGACAGTAAAGCAAGTGGGAAGAGAAGAAGTAAAATTGTATCGCTCAAAGCAAGAAGATCAACAGAAGCTTCTCAGTAAGAATACTGTTTTAAAGGGATAGTTCATCCATAAAATGAATATTCTGTCTGTTATTTGTCCATACAATGGAAGTCAATGGTACCCAAAACGGTTAGGTAAGGTATCATCTTCTGTGTTCTGCAGCAGAAGGAAAGTCATACAGAATGACATCAGGCTGAGAAAGTGTCATACCTGTATACAAACATGTTAAAAAGGACAACTGGCAAACATTTAAATTCACAAACGTAACAAAACTGTTTTGTTACTGTCTGAGTGTTGTTCTAACATCCGGCATATCTCTTATTAATTATTCTAAGACAGCATCACATGCATGTACATGGGGAAGGCAATACCAGAATGCACTGCGAAATGTTTAGGAAAAGACAGACGAGGTGAGAAAAGTTGATTATAAAATAATTTCTTACAGTACTGAACAGGATTGTTAAAATGTTTGTGTGCTACGTGTTATGCTTTTAGGCTACATTCACACTGTCAGTCCAAATCTGATTATTTGTGTATCCGATTGGAATCTGATCTAAAATTATTGACTGTCTACACTGTGTATCGTAACTGTTCAGATCCGATTTGTGTGTCCATGCTGCTCTTTCGTTTTATGGGATATCTACATTGGTTTCTATGACAATGGTGTTGGTAGACATATGCCAAAAACAACAACACAGATGTGTTTGCAATATACATGTTGTCTTATTTACAACATGACAATGTGTAACCGCCACGCTGGACTATATCTTCTGAGACAGCGATGTGTGGCTTTATTCTGTCTCTCAAAACACGATTTTTACAAATGCAATTCATGTGAATTTTATTGCCTATCTGATCATATTCAGCCGAATATGCACCAAAATAGGATTTGGACTGGCAGTCTGAACAAGGATTTAGTGTACTGCACTGTTAGCTTAGAAACATGCTAACATCAAACTCTGTTGAATTGGATCTCAAGATTCTCACTTGCAGGTTGTAAAGCTGTTACCCATGTATAGCGTCCAAATCTGATCCCTTATAAGGCAGCTGCCTATATAGGCAATGTGCTTTGAGGCAGCCAAAAAGGTATTTAGAACAGAACTACTGAATAAACGTCATGAACTAGTTAGTAACTAGAGGAAGTGATGTACATGGTTGAGTGGAGCAATAGAGAGAGAAATAGAGACAATGGGTTTGGAGAGAGATTTTACTGACTGTGGCAATAAAGTTTTGTTCTTGCAAAGTTTTGCATTTAAAGTGGGGCACTGTCAAAATACACATATGTGCAGGGCTATTTTCATTTACACATGAAGAAACACACAAATGGCAATAAGCTCTTTCCGTAGGTGCTAGAAAACGAAAGAAAAGACGTGGAAGAGCCGGGGGGTTGAAGTTAAGTGGAATCGATCCATTTCTCTTATCCAATTAGCACGGCAGACTGAGAGCACTTACTCACTGCAATTACAGCTTTTGTCAATAAAGAGTCATGGATTCAGTCACCGTCTCCACTCCCTCATCTCAATCCCTTCTCTATTTTTTGTTTAAGGGTTAAAATAAAAGCAGATATGATTGAAGAGCTTCAAAATGTACAGCAATTGCTTTCAATATACACTATAAAAACGAATCACTATACACACACACACACACACACACAAACACAATATTGCCAAATGTTTTGGGATGCCTGCTTTTACATGCACATGAACTTATGACACCCCATTTTTAATCCGTATGGTTTAATATGGAGTTGGCCCACTCATTGCAAAAAGTTTAGGAGTGTGTTTTGATTTTTGATAATTCGTCTAGAAGTGCATTTGTGACGTCAGGCACTGATGTTGGACAAGAAGGCCTGGCTCAAGCCTCCACTCTAATTCATAAAATGCCTTCCCCAAACTGTTACCATAAAGTTGGGAGCATGAAATTGTCTAAAATGTCTTGGTATGCTGAAGCATTAAGAGTTCCTTTCACTGGAACTAAGAAGCCAAACCTAACCCCTGAAAAACAACCGTAGTACCGAAGGCAAGTACCGTTCTCCAACCCGCAAAACCTACACTCACTGTCAGACAGAGAAGCGTGATTCGTCACTCTAGAGAGCACGTCTCCACTGCTCTAGAGTCCAGTGGCGGTGTGCTTTACACCACTGCATCCAATGGCTTGCATTGCACTTGGTGATGTAAGGCTTGGATGCAGCTGCTCGGCCAAAGAAACCCATTCCATGAAGCTCTCTAAGCACTGTTCTTGAGCTAATCTGAATGCTACATGAAGCTATTGACTCTGCAGAAAGTTGCCGACAATCACACATCTGTGATTGTACGTTGCTGTTGTCCCCAACTGCTTCCAGTTTGTTATAATACCACTAACAGTTGACTGTGAAATATTTAGTAGTTAGGAAATTTCACGAATGGACTTATTGCACAGGTGGAAACCTATCACGGTACCACGCTTGAATTCACTGAGCTCCTGAGAGCGACCCATTCTTTCACAAATGTTTGTAGAAGCAGTCGGCATGCCTATGGGCTTGATTGTATACACCTGTGGCCATGGAAGTGATTGGAACACCTGAATTCAATGATTTGGAGGGATGTCTCAAAACTCTTGGCAATATAGGCAGCGCCCAAAACCTGTTAAAACGTTGCCTTCGGAGGACACCTTTCAAGGTAGGAAGGCATCATGGCATGTCCGAATCCAATGTTAGTTTCACTTCCCGTTGCCTTCTGAGAGACCTTCATCTGATGAACTTTTGATGGCAGCATATATGTATCCTTCGCTGCCTTTAATAACCCACAATCCTGTGCATTCCATTCTGACAGTTGAGCAAGAAAAAAAAGCGCCCAAAAGTTGCGTTGCTGGTCATTTTGTGTGTAAATGTACGTTTTTTTTACCAACATTTTCCACTTCTGATGTCATTTCTAGTGAGAAATTACTACTGCAGTAATTACATATTTTTTTAGATCACACCAAAGCTTGCAATATTTTGCTGTAGATCATTAAACTGTTACACTGCCTCAGAAGCCTGTCGAAATCAGTTTCTTGAGGTGCCTTTCATGCACAAATGCTGCCTGCATTGTCTGATAAGGCAGCGAGGCAACAAGTCAGCTGCCTAAGTTTACGGACGCAGCCATAGTGTATATGTACAGTTTTTATAGAGTATATTTGTATATTGAAATCAATTGTTGTAGACATACATCCATTATATACCACATGCATATAAGCTTTCTGCACCTGCTTTCAAAGCTGCACTCCTGTTAACCTTTGATATTTGAATATTGTTGGTCTCAAGGATATCACTGAAAAGAAACATTAAAAAGCCAAACAAACAGAGAAAAGCAGAGCAAAAATATGTGATATGGCAAGCAATTCCTACCCAAAGGAGGTATAGACACCGATGAGCCATTACATTATGAAGCCTAAAGCAAAGCGCACAACTGGAAACCGAATGGTAGTGCCGATGCAGTTCATAAAGCATTATACAGTATATACCACCCGAGGACCAGTTTTCGATCAGTAGTGTTTGGTGTCAGAATGGAAAAAGCGGTGTATGATAAAGGACAAATTGTGATGGCATGGCACTTCGAAACTTCGATTTGGAAATGACAGGCCTTGTAGGTTGCTCACGTGCCGCTGTAGTGAGTACGTATGAAAAATGGTCCACGGATGGCCAAATGACGAACCATCGTCCAGTGTGTCGTCCGCAACTCATTATATCGTGCCAGTGTGTCGTGCCAGAGGGGAGTGGAGACTGTCATGCATTGTTCAAAGCGACTGCAGGGCCACAGTGCGACAAATCACCCACAGCTACAGCAGTGGTGAACAGGGCAATGTATCACAGCACACAGTTCATCGTAGCTTTCTGTGTATGGGCCTGCGTAGCCAATGACCCAGCCGGGTCCCCACGCTAACGGCACACAATTGGCAACAATGCATGAAATGGGCCCAAGATCATCGAGATTGGACTGTGGATGATTGGAAGAAATTGGCCTGGTCTGACAATTCAAGATTCAATGTGCATCATGTTGATGGCCGAGAGCGAATACGCCGATTACCAACAGAGGATACGGCACCTGGATGCACTGTTGGGCACACAGGCTGGCAGCGGTCTTGGGAATGTTTTCTTGGGACACTTTAGGCCCCATTATCCCAATAGCACAATCCCTGAAAGTTGTCAGGTATCTGAACATCATTCCGGACCAAGTGCACCCGTTCATGGCAACACTTTCATGCACCATGCCACACTACCAGAATCAACAAGGAATGGTTCAAGGAACTTGATGGTGAATTTATGTTAATTTCTTGGGCTCCAAATTCACCTGACATGAACCCAATCGAACAATTGTAGTTCGACTTTGAAAAGCGGGTTTGCCTTACATCACCACCACCCCACAATGTACAGGAACTGGAGGACCTGCTGTTGACATTATTGTATCAGATACCCCAGGAGACCTATTGCACCATGTCAAAGCAATGCCTTGCCGCTTTTTTGTGGGTGTATATATATATATGTATGTCTGTATGTGCTCTGTGCTAGAGGTTTCGGCCATTAGATGCAGGATTAATATTCCCTTAGAAGGTTCTGGTATTTGGAGAGGTTGTTCTGCAGGAGATATATTGGCCCTATTGATTTAGCATTTCCTCTACTATATGTTGTGCTGCTGACGGGCAGCGGGTGGTGAAGGAGCGGCCTCCTCCAGGCTGGCACATCCAGGCCTTTCAAAGGACACACTTAATGCATGTTCCCTATTGATCTGCTGAGTACACGTGCAGGCAGGCCCATTCAAAACATCCGCTATCCCTTACACATCACGACTCGGACCGGCTATCACACTGAGCTATTGAGAGCAGCTTTGCAAAGCACTTCTAGAGTAAAATCTATACATCTCCACTTCTCCTTGCCACGGCTGACTGTCTCCAACCTTTGCTCTTAGAGACTCCCCTGGAGCTTTCTTAGTCTCTTTCTCAATTATTTTTTCAAACAAGCAGTTATCCATCAATGAAAGACCTTGAAACATGCTCACGAGAAACCGTAGGAAGACTGAAAGATGATAGATTAGGGAAACATGAGACGTCTTCCTTCATGGAAATTAATTTGAGGGTGTGTAGTCTATAAATATGTTAAAACGAATAGTTATAAAACCCAACTATGACGAATCCAAAGCTGATTCATTTTCTTTCTGCTGTGGAACACAAAAGTTGTTCACACTGTCACACTTTCCATAACAGTTTTATAAGTGTACTATTATAATATTTACTAATTTATTAATATTATGAACTTTTATCAGCTTTTATTTGTATATTTTTTGTTTAAATTTGAATAATTTTGTTTTTTGTCAAAATTTGCTTGTCATGTTTAGTAATTTTGTATTAGTTGTATTATATACAATGAAAGTGAATGTTGACAAGTGTCTGTCAAGAATAATAAAAATGCACCAAAATAAGATGCATTCCACAGAAGAAAGTCAGCCATACAGGTTTGGAAAGAGGGTGAGAAAATGACAACAGAATGTTAAATTTTAAGTTAACTACCCCTTTAATTCACATTTGAATATAATATATGTGTGTGTGTGTGTGTGTGTGTGTGTGTGTGTGTGTGTGTGTGTGTGTGTGCGCATACTCACTCAGACAACTGTGTCCATAATGCACCATGAAGTCGGCTCCCAGAGCGCGCGCAGTGAAGTCGTCCACACAGCAGGCCCCATATGTCACATCTCCCATCACCAGAGTGTCTGCCTCTGTGAATCTGCCAAACAACACAATCAACCAATCAATGACCTTGATCACCACCCTATTGCAATTCAAATCTTTCAGGCCGCAAGTAAAATGACGGGTTCACACAGTTGGCAGATCAATCACTCTAAAGCGGAAATGTCACTCAGACATCCATGTCTCCCAGTTAAGTGGGATCCCGCTAGCCGTAAGCTGATGCACTCTGTGCAGTCTGGAAAAAACATCTAGAATAACCTTCAGAGACAACAGAGCGCTGGACAATGATGAACATAAAACATAGAGGGTAATTTCCATGCTAGGTTAGCTGAAAGTGGTAAAAGATTATAGATTAAAATTTAGCAAGTGGAAATTCATGAGAAAGCCAATAAACTTGTGCCTGGGTACTTAACCCCTAGGACATGAGAAACGCGCCCGCATGTTTTGCTGGATTTTCCCTCATGACAGTGTAAAACAACTTAAAAACTCTTACATTTTTGGCCTCACAGACATAAACGATGTCTTTACAAAGCTTAACGTGTCTACTTTTATTTGTGTACACTCAAAGTTTACCTTGGATTTACCTGAGAAGAAGAAGAAGAGGAATAACATGACCAATAATGTATAAATCTGGAAAAAGCAGTCGTTGTTACTATGTTACATTCATCTCAGTGGCACTTCCTTGGTTGACACAAAACCCATTGGAAGCAAAAATGCTGACAATGTGACATAACATCCAATCAAGACAAAATGTGTTTTAATATGGAGCAGTAGTATGGACCAATGAGATTTTATGGTTTCTAATTGCCAAGCCAACATTTTCACTAGCCCCAAACAAAAAAAAAAATTAAGATTAAAAGAATTTATATTTTTCTTTACTTTATTATTTGATTTTTTTTTAAAGAATTCTGTTGAAAATTGTATTACAGATTTTTCACACAAATAAATTGATACATTATGATAAATCGTACATAATCAATTGTTAAATTATAACATTTTCTTTCCCTTGGAAACTGCAATATATACATAAACGTCTGCTGGAAAATGATGGCATACAGTACATGATAAAACAAGATCATTTCTTCTAATCTGTCTTGCAATTTTGACAAAGCCTCATCTATGTCAGCAAGCTACAGCATTTTACCTAGCTTACAAGTTTAAATGGTTTACAGAATTTATAACCAAGTGTCATAGAAAACGTTTAAATCAGCAAAGCATAAAAATAAAACGCATGTACATGATGAGAAAATGTGAGATATAGCACTGACCCAATAACGCCAGTAACCCAAAACTCTCACACTGACCTGCATTCTTAAAAAAAAAAATTATATCTGAAAATACAGATATTCAGACGCAGCTTGAGAGGAGACTTGCATATGATGCTGCAAGTGAAGCAATAACTTGTGCTGTTTGTTACCAATATGCAATAAACAACAGCTAAGTACAAAAAACATGTCTAAATATATTTAATTTAATATCATAAAAAACTTCACCGGTCATTGGCTGATGTGTAAAACATTAGACTTTGAATGCAATAATTTAAGCGTCTGCTAAAACGTTTGCCAAAAAAAGTGACTGGAGGACATTAGTGAGCCTCCATGTCCAGTAAAGTGCACGCTTGTGAAAATGGTGCTACAAATTGTCCTTGGCTTCCTTCCTTCCCTTTGTAGGACAATGACAAGATTCCAGTGAGGTGGATCTCAGAGGAGCTGTTTGAAGAGCCAACGATCTGTTTTTGTTTGCTTCGGCAGGGGTCGTTAAGTGTTAGCACATCTATTGACTGGCGTACTGCTGCCGCCTCTCCTCTGTATGAAATTTAAATGCAGGATAAACATGAGACAGGAGCACATAAATTATGAGTGAGAAAAACGAGCGAGAATGAATATGCGAGGAGAAGAAAGGAGGAGAAAGAGAGTAGAGACTGTTGTATGGGAAGCTGGCTGTCTGGAAGCAGACATATTTAGGACAGGTATTATTAATAGAACACAGGCACATTTTCTCTCTTTTTGTAGACACACACACATGCACACGCACACGCACACGCACACGCACACGCACACGCACACGCACACACACACACACGCACACACACGCACTTCTAAACCCCTCTACCAGATTCACCTTCTAACCTCTCATTCAGACTGAGCTCTCTAAAGTAGCCAGTACAACACCATGGCGCATAGTTCAGTCTGTACTGATCGCTCTGTCTGGACTGTTAACTGGAAAAAAAATTCTACTTCCTGTCTGGGTCTTTTTCCTCGGTTTGTAGTCGTTTACCTCTGTTGTGAGCCAAGCACCCTTACCTGAAGTCGACTGTTTTTCTTGGTGGGTGAATCTCTCAAAAAAAAAATGTCCTGGTTATAGGTCACCAAAAAGGGTCAATTGCAAATTTCTGGATAGATGTAGCATTTGAATAAATATTAGACTTACATTTATTCAATGTGATCATCTGGTCTTTGAGCGCCTGTGCTTGTGCCATTCTAGTCAAGTACATGATCGACCGAGATAAAACATTTATGTGGATTAATAGGCTAATAAAGCTCTAATTAAATGAAGAAGAAAAAAAACCTTTTAGGTGGTCTTGCCCTCGATCCAAAATCCCTCTTTCTCCATAAATCACATAAATTACATTTTTTGCAATCAAAACACTGAATTTCGCCAAAAGGCAATGGGTTTGCAGAACTGATTACACAATTATTTTTACTGCAATTGGTTGAACTGAAATTCATGAATCTAATGATAATCACCATTGAGAATAATGGGAATTAAAAAAACTTAAAAACAAAAAATTCATTACGGTAAAGAGCTAATTTCTAGGTGGTTAAGTGCTGTATTGTCAAGAAAATAAAATAAATTATATATATATATATATATATATATATATATATATATATATATATATATATATATATATATATTTATATATATATATATAAATATATTTATATATATATATATATATATATAAATATAAATATAAATATAAATATATATATATATATATATATATATATATATATATATATATATATATATATAAATATATATATATATATATATATATATATATATATATATATATATATATATATATATATATATATATATATATATATATATATATATGTTTGTATGTAAAAATCAAGGACGTCAATTTAAGAATTACTTACGAAAAGGTATAATAGGTATACTATAAAACAAATTGTGCCCCACACACACATGCACGCACTTACACGGCGCCATCTCTTCATAACACACTGCCTGTGTTTGTCTCATGCATGGCTTGCTTCGGTAACCCAGTGCCCCCAAAAACACCCTCTCTCCTCACACACAGTTATTCTCATGTGAAGGACGCAGGCAAGTAGCCGTTGCTTGTAAAGCAGAGAGAGATGGAAGAGGAGAGCTCATCTGGTAAATAAATATTTGCTGTGGTAGATTTGATTCGCTCATCTTTTCTCTCATAAAGGTCCCTCTCTTTTTGCCCATCTGCTGCACGTTTGCGCATGCACATTCAATGAGTGGGTGGAATCATCACCAGCCCAAAATGATAAGATGCAGACAAATGAGATGGTTTAGAACAACAGATACACTGTGACACCAAAAGTATTTGGAAACTTAAGTCACACTTAAAAATGTATGAATGTCATTGCATCATGTAACAAAAAATATCAAATTGCAGCGCTGAACAGAGAAGCCCCGCCCACACTGAAAACTCACAGTATCAAAATCCCACTCTTCATGTTAAACATAAAACATGGATGAGGAGAGGTTGACTAAAAGTGACATTTTACTGGGGGAAAAAAAACGTTGATACTTTGAAGCAGGGCCGCAATCACCATTGACGCAATCACTAACTGTACTCGTCAATGTCAAAATTATCAAGATGGCCAATCAAATCAAAGGAGGCGGGCCTTACTGGTCACAGAAGAGGAGTGTGAATTCCAACTCTTTAGTTTTAATGGCAAAAGACAGTGTGGTGAGACCAAGTAAACTGTTTTTATGATAGAAATGTTATCATAATGATAGAAACAAGTTATGATAGAAACCAACATAAATATTTAGAGATGTAAACTACGAAACTCTATGAAATTTCATTGTTTTGATATGAAAATATGCTATAATTTACATGAGTCATGTAATTCATAACTGAATGTGACAAGGCAAGAAATGTGTTGAGTTTTTGATGAGTGAATGTGTGTGCATATTTAAATATATAATTTGCAAATAGTTTAAATTACTTCACAATTAGGCCTAGAACTTATATTTTATGTACTATTATGTGTCAATGTCTTTATTCCTTTAAATCCCTTTTAATCCTATAATTATTGAATTCCATTAAAATAAAAAGATCAATACCCCCTACTCTACTGTTTGAATACTCTCCAGGTGCAAAAGTTATATAATTAATATAAATAAATAAAAACAGATATATTTAAATATAATGAATTATGCACATAAAAATATAAATGTTATATACATCCACCCACCCATCAATTTTTAAAAAGTCTTTTAAATAGTCAAGGCAATAGTCAAATTTTGCCTTGGCAAACTTAACGTTTCTTGTAAAAAAATTACACTTACTGCAGTAATATTTCTTTGAATTTAAATGTATTTTAATAGTACTTAAATGCAATTTTTTTCAAACACAATTTTGAATTCCCTTTGCCATCTCAATTCAAATCCAAGGCCTTACACACAGCACCCATAAGCAGGACCCAAATATAAATTCTGGCAAATCTGTCGCCGGCAATGATGACTACCTCAGCCTGCGGTGACAAAACACGTGCAAAACCTCATTGTCAGGTTTCCATATTTTCGCAGTGTATCCGATTAACAGACTAAAGGGGCTTGCGGATGAAAAACTAAACTACATTAATATAAACTCTGAGTGTCAGATTACCGGAGCTTGTGCGAGAGCGAGATAGTGCTTGCTACCTGGGAATGATGCTGTAATTATTGGAGCAGGAGTGTGGATCAAGTTCGTGCTCCCGCTAGGACTGAGGCTCAGAGCGAGTAAGATGAGGGGTTTTAGTCGTGATTAGTGCTTTGCACACCCCTCCAAATGCTGACCGCAGGATAGAAGAGTCACCGTCAGATATGGCCCCGGTCTGCTTGTAACTGTAGCTCTGCTATTCTTCCATCAAAATCAAATCCTCTGTGTCTCTCTCTTTCCGTCATGCTATCTGGCTCCAGCTACAACATCAGAGCTGAAATGTCATTAAGATGCAATAAAGATGTAGAAATGTCTGTGATCTCAATAACAGGGCTTGTTAATTAGTGTCTCTGTAGCAGCCAGCCTGTACACAAAACAGCAGCCAGTGACACTCACACAGAGCGGATAATAATACAATACAATTATATATATGATAAAAGTAATACATTTTTAAAAATATATAATATATTTTTCTAAATCATAAAACTGTGCTTTAAATCCTAGGTTTTCAATGTGGTTTAAGATATTTGCAGTCCTGGAACTCCCTGTCAACGTGATGGTTGCTGGATGGTTTAGTGTCTCTCTCTGACACACTCATAAACTCCACAAACAGTTCATGTGTCTATCTCTCTGTCATGTCTCCCTTCCTCCTGTCTCAGAGTCATGCTCCTGCAGGACCGGTCAGCATCTCTGTGTGTCTCTCACTCTCTCAGTTAATGAACATTAGGGTGTGCTGTGTCTGGAAGCGGATCCATCCGTTTCAAGCTATTCCTCCTGTCTCTCAGAGGTGAAATCTTTACTTGGCTTTGACAGGACTTTCATCAAAGCTCAGCGTGAGCACGGGGCTGCTGGCTCAAAGCTCTCCTGTTTGTGAATGCTGGAAGAAAACACATCTTTCTCTTTGGCTACTTAATCAAAGCCTTCAAAACCAAATTATTTCAAATAAAATGTGCCTTTTTATGACCGGTAATTGTATAGAGTATGGCAGCCAAACAGAGTTAGAGAAGTGATAATTATTGTTAAAAAAGGATATTTCAGAAGACATGAGAATTAGAGCCAAGTTATGACTTTAAGATCTTTAATCATTAATGTTTGAATCATAATCCTTTATAATTAAACATGTGAAGCTCAAATGTTGACTCATGAATAGTGTGCACAACGGGCTGCATACATGATGCATGCTGATTGAAATGACGCAGCAGTGGTATAAAGACGCAGTGGAGGCATTTGCCAGCCCAGCATGCTGTGAAGGAATGCTTTTGGAATAGAGCACCATTCTAGAAATGTGGAAATACTTCCCTCTTATTTATATCACTGTCAAATATATTACAGTTTTCCAAATATTTTTCCAACACAGACCCACCATATTTACACGATTGATTTCTGGATATCCAAATTAGGGCTGTCAAGCGTTTAAAAATCATTACACAATGTGGCGATTAATTCATCGAATTAATTGCAAATCAATCGCACATCAAATTTGGCTGAGAAATTACTCCCAAAAGTCAATATTAGGTCATTATTGTGTAAAAAAAATCTAACAAGTGTCATAGCAGCCGCTGAGTGAACGCACAGAGTAACGTCATATCATAATTTTCAACACACTCAAATGTATCTAATATGATAATAAACAGAGCTGCGTTACCTGCGTTACATGTCCAGAAAAGCGGAAATGGTGCAAACAACTGTCACAGTGGCATAATATAAGTCCTGCTATTTGCTAGGCGTGTTGCATTCATCTTAATAACAATCGCTCCAGCAGCCTTGCTCAGCTCCCACAACACTCGGTCCGGCTCTGCTTCATACTACAGTAACGTTAATAATCACATCCATGAACGATTTCTTCCCGAGTCCTATGCCGATTCTTTCTGCGCTCAAACTTGGCGTCATCAAGCTACGCCTTTGTTTTGATTATGCAACCTCTAGTGGACGGAAAAGTTACATAGTGCACCTTTAACTAATGCAATAACATTCATTGACTTTTAAAGTCCCCCTGGCCTTCAGTCAATAATTGTATCCTTAAAACTTACATATTTAAACGTTTTCTTCCCTGTGAAAAATTGTTCACGCCTTAAAATAGCTTGAATTTAACTCACACCCTTGCTTCATTTAGTATATAGGTTACATGGATCCATGGATATGCAAATTAGTCCCAGCCTCTACTCAATCACACTAGCTGGACTGTAGTAAACACTACACAATGGAAAGTGGATTTTTTTTTTACATTCAGTTATATACTGTATGTCTGAAGAATAAGAATAAGAGGAAGAGTGAATTATAAAGGGTCATCTACAAGTAGGTGTATTAGAATGTTAATATGTTTTATGTATCGCTCTCTAAAACTGGGCACATAACGGTCATTTATATGATTAGCCCTTGGCTCGACTATGTTAACAAACGGCTAATAATGTATTGCTAATGTTACAAAAATCATGTTTCTGCTCCCCAATTCAGTTGGCCATCTTGGTGTCAGACAGCTTGTAACAAACTTGGTTAGCAACTTTAGTAAACCAGTAGTCAGTCACTTAAAAGTTCAGGGAACTCACAACACTGTAAACAATTTCAGGTCTCCAATTAAAAATGTTCTAGTGACTGGTCACATCTACATTTTTTAGTTGGCCAAATTGAATTTCTGTGAATTAAATTTTATCAATTCACAGAAATTCAATTTGGCCAACTGAAAAATTTAGATGTGACCAGTCATTAGAATATTTTAAATTGGAGAGGCCTGAATTTGTGAAGGCAAGAATGAATAAGGGGAAAACTGTATCAATGCTTGAAAGTTAGTCCTTGAGCCCCAAAAATGAATCAACATGTTCAGGAAAAATGGTAATAATCCACCAAACGTGATGAAAATAGCACAGATACAAAAAAACCCAAGTCTTCTCTTGAACCTCGATAGGTAATTAATCCATAAACGACTTCAAAGGGGAAGACAAACCCCCCCCCACAAAAAACAATCCATGCTTCCCTGCCAAAACCTGGCTTGGCCATTTCTACTACAGAAGGCCTTCCTATTCCAAGGGGCTCTCCTGTCAAAATAAAAGTCAATTTTGCCAACCCCAGGATGTTTCTACACCAAGCATAACAGTCCCACATACAAAAGAAAGAGAACTTCCAATTGAATCATACCTATACATTTTTTTACAGTATTTCATTTCCCTCCACATTTGTATAATAACGTATGGGTATAGCATCATTAGAAATGCTTTGAACATCATAAAACGTCAGTAGAGAAAAGCCCTGCCTCATACTTGGACGGGATTGGACACATGTCTGTGATGGCAGGAAACAGGGGTGGTTTCAAACTGCATTTTTGAGACATTTAAAGAGAAAAAATTGGAGAGTGAAGGTTGGCCCTTGTGGCCCAATCATACAGACAAGCTACTATTGCTGAAATTGCTCAAGAAGTTCATGCTGGTTCTGCTCAAGATGTTCATGCTGGTTCTGATAGAAAGGTGTCAGAATAAACAGTGCATCGCAGTTTGTTGCATATGGGGCTGAATAGCTGCAGACCAGTCAGGGTGCCCATGCTGACCCCTGTCCACCGCCGAAATCGCCAACAGTGGACACGTGAGCATCAGAACTGGACCACAGAGCTATGGAAGAAGGTTGCCTGGTCTGATGAATTACATTTTCTTTTACATCATGTGGATGGCCGGATGCGTGTGCATCACTTACCTGGGGAACACATGGCACCAGGATGCACTATGGGAAGAAGGCGGGAGAGGCAGTGCTTTGGGCAATGTTCTGCTGGGATACCTTGGGTCCTGCCATCCATGTAGATGTTACTTTGACATGTACCACCTACCTAAGCATTGTTGCAGACCATGTTCATGGAAACGGTATTCCCTGGTGGCTGTGGCCTCTTTCAGCAGGACAATGTGCCACAAAGCAAAAATGGTTCAGGAATGGTTTGAGGAGCACAACATTGAGTTTGAGGTGTTGACTTGGCCTCCAAATTCCCCGCATCTGTGGGATGTACTGAACAAGTCCAATCCCTGGAGGCCCCACCTCACAACTTACATGACTTAAAGGATCTGCTGCTAACATCTTGGTGCCAGATACCACAGCACACCTTCAGGGGTCTAGTGGAGTCCATGCCTCGACGGGTCAGGACTGTTTTGGCATCAAAAGGGGGACCAACACAATATTTGGAAGGTGGTTGTAATGTTATGCCTGATCGGTGTACAACCAGAATGAAAGCCCTTGTGTTGTGTCAGGTTGCGGATGAAAGCCCAGGACACAAGCCTCTGAGTGATTCAATGCTGCACCCTCTGCCCTGTTTCAATAACTCGGATTGTGTGTGCTTGTGTGTTTAGCCTCTCACTTCACTGAGCTCAGTTAACACAAAGACTAATATTAGATCAGCGACAAGGGGCTGTCACAGAAAACCGTCCCTTTGGATTTTCTATATCCCTGCCCCGTTTCCCCAGTCTACAAACAACTCCTGAACCACTTAGCTGAGCACAATACACACCAGCCCACACAAATCACATTACTTGTACCTTCTCAACCTACACAACAGAAAAACAGCCCTAAATCCAGAGTGCAAAGCCATAAAGTCATTATTAGCAAAGCTTCTGTGCCTATTTCTTCTTTTCGACATGATGCATACTTACCAGTGTCAATGTGATTTATGAAAGGCAAAAATATTCTAATTGTCCAGCTGTGTGCCTCTGTGGACTGAGGTTTTCACAAACTAGCTCTGGGGCTTAGATAATGTGCGAGGGTGTACGGGATGAGCGGGTACGCGTTTTGCTCATTTGATGAAAAGCCTGAAAAGCTGGCCTCAAAACCGCTTAGTGGTTTTCCTCTTGTGTGAGCAGGTCTCGCTGTCTGGAGGGGATGCATCATTGGCTGTGTGACACCGTCTATGAAATCCTGTTAGTCCACTTCAGGGCAGAAATCAGCCCAGGAGAGCGAAACGCTCTGTTGAGGATGCCAGGATGCCCATCTCACAACACCCTCAGGTCTCCCACACACTCCTGATATGGAGGCATGTCCTGAATTGAACTGCATCCGAGCTTGTATTTCAGAGTGCCTTGTTTTAAGAATTACAAGAATTGGTTTGTTTAATTGTTATTACTTATTAACAATTAATGATTAATTATTAAATTCATTTATTTAAGGAACCACAGGTGAACAGGGTAAAAAAAATTAAATACAGACTAATACAGATCACCCTACTTCCCCAGCTGATTGATTACATTAAGAATGGCAAACATTTTTGGAATTTTACATGTTTTCTGAAACGTTATGTTTAAATATGCAAAGAAGGCCTAATTAAATATGCACTCTTTCGCATACATTACTAGAACAGAAATCTTAAGCCAGGTTCAAAATTCTTATCATATTAGAGCCAAAGCTTTTAAAGACAGAATTTTTAATTTTTGTTTTTATCAATCAAAAAAGTCTAAATAAAATAAAAATTCACCATGTTTTTAATCAATAAGATGTTGTTTTACTAAACCAGACCCCATACAATTGTAAAGTTTGGTGTATGTAAGTGCTACTGAAACAGAGATAAACTACTGACGGGAGAAAAACTCATTTTAAGAAAACAGCCTTAAGGTATGTATTGCAATTAAAGTCTACAAATAGAGTGTATTTTGGATGTTTTCTTTCCACTAGTCTGAAACAACACATTATTATAATAATGTGACACATAAGCCAAATATCCCAAAATTGACCAGTGCATTTTGCTTGTAGTGTCTTGCCTTAATTTTATTTTAACTTGTACACTTTTTTTTCCCCCCGTAACTTTCTAATTGAAACATTACTATTGCTCATAGTATATGTCTGTTCAATAAAACAATAAACCTTAACTGAAACTCATCCTGCACTACATACAGACAGCAAAGAATACCTCAAATCACATGGTGAACTATTCATTTTCCAAGCGATCTGACAACTTTCATCTTATGGACAGCAAAATAGGTGAAAAAAATCAGGTAACCACTTAGCAACTATCCAGAGATCCTTAAGAACCACATAGTATTGTCCTAAGAACCACACAGCAATAAGGCCTGATTCCACCGAAATTGCCCGGAACAATTTGTCCCAGGAACTGTTTTCCCCCAGACCTGGAGCTGTCTGCGTTTCCATCTCGGTCTAAAGTACTGTAAAGTTCCTGTGGCGGAAACATGGCTTTACAGTAGTTTGAAAATTGTGCAGATTAGATTCAAACGTATGTCACCCAGATGAGCACTACGGTTCAATGCATTTGCGGTAACCACCAGGCCATGAATCTGACAATTTTTTCTAATTTAAATCAGACATGAACACAGCCTTTTTTATCTGGCCTAATTCAGTAAAGCCAGTATGTAGTTATATAAACTGGAGGCAGCAAAACGATGTCCCAATGCTGTGTCATTTTTATGGACTGTTTCACCCTAACCTGTTGATAGGCAAGCACAGTATTCACCTGTTACCACTACAGGATTCCAGCCAGGTCTATGACACGCATCAGATATTTGAGCACTCAGTCTCTCTTTCGCTTTCTCAGAGACAGTAAAAGTGATGCATCATCCCATGAGAGCGGTAAGAGAGAGACAGGTGAGTAGAGTAAAATAGAAGTGTTCCGGTGCATCTGTACATGAAGAGCTGTCACAATATTCTGTGTAGCGGACACACACATACAATCACAAGCAAACAGACATGACAGATACATGTACATACATAAACAGCCACTACACAAACAATCTCTTACAGAGAAATGAAAATTCAGTCATTTACTCAATGTGGATGTTCTTTCTTCAATAGAACACAAAAGGAAAGGATTTTTAAGAATAATTTGGATACACATTTCCATGCAATGAAAGACAAAAGTTGGAGCAACATCAGGGTGAGTAAAATACAATATAATTGAACGTGTAACCCAGTTAGTTATCGTATAACAATTATTTTTACACTATTCTTTTTATAAGTCAAAAGTTTTAAGTCTTCATGAAATGGAAGTTGTGATCGTCTTTCCTTCCATGATATATCTGAGAGAACAGCTTCTCGAACAAGAAAAACAGATCAAACCTTAAAAATAAATATTGCAATATTCCATTAAAATCATTGTGACCACTACATCAATAATAAAATGCAAACTTCCATGTCATTGTTCAGTAAAATATTCGAACTATTTGATTCTGATATTACAACTTCAATAACAAGAGCTCTTTTAGTTTTACCAGCACTGTGTTGTGGGCTCTTGGCTCCTTTTTATTCTGCTTTTAAAGTGTAAAAAAGACAACATCACTGTGATCTGGTCACCCAATTTAATGAAACATATTCCATGAATTATTCCACTGGGCTACACTAGGAATCTTTAATTTCTCTGCTTAAATACTCCCTTCTCGCGTCTCTCCTCCACCCCCATTTGTTTCGGCAGGGGTCCTTTAAAACTTAATTTTATCCTCTTCTCACCTGTTTTTTTATTTATTTTTTAGTTAAAGTTATATTTTTGGGAATTTGTTTTGCCTTTATTGGATAGGATAGTCAAGGAGAGAAAGGAAAGGATAGGGGAAGAGAGATGGGCCAGAAAGGATCACGATCCAGGACTAAAACTTGGGTCGCTCAAAGAGCTCTTACGCTGTATGTCAAAGCAATGCCCACAATGGCTCCAACTTCCCCTTCACTTCTAATCCCTATTAGCATCCGTTACCGTGGGAGTGTTTCCAAAGTAGGCAGACAGATCTTTTATCTGTCAAAATGTCGTTAAGCATTTTGAATCATCCTTCAATGTCTCTAAAGTTTTACTAAATACTTTGTAAATACATGCTCACAAACACACACGTATGCATAAATAAACAAAAACACTTTCAGTTATCCCCGAATACACACTCACACTGGTCCAGTCCAGTGCACAACAAATCGGGTTAGGGATGTGAAATATTTATATGCCGCACCTGCTGATGCCTCATATTTCATTTGGTTCTGTGGCGCGTGGGCTCATCCCTCCTCTCGCTGGCAGACGCGCCTGGCGTGCGGACATGAGGAGAGGAGAGATTACCTCCAAGATGGAGAGGCTCTTTCCTTGATATCTGAGCTGAGTCTGCCTCATTATTTCCTTTTTAAACCGATCGAGAGAGAGCAAGAAGAACAAAACTAAAGGAGCAGTAGGAAAATAGAGAGAGACTTAAAGTGATTAGTAAGGGTGTGAACCAACACTGGTCTCAAGGCTCGGTTTGATTACAATTATGTTCAATTCGATATCACGATGCATCATGATGCACTGCATCCTCATGCATAAAATTTTGTCAATAAATACAAGCAGTCAGATATATGAACTGAACCTTTAATTTGACCTGCTCAAAGAAAACAAGCTTCTTAAATGTATCAAACAAAACTCAAGTCTGGGCACAGAAGACAACAGGAGCATTAGAATAAATACACAAAAGTAAAAACAAAAAGCCATTTTAAGAGGTGGTCTGGCCGCATTACAGTCAAAACTAAAGTCTAAATGCATCTGGTTGTTGAAACCACATATGTCAATTTTACTATATGGGAAAAATAAACGTATGAGAGCGTGTTATAGGCTATATGTCATGTTAAAGCCAGATATGAAAGCCACAGACGAGTAGCCTATCTTCTTCATTAAGCCAACGCACAATTAAACCGAAAATAAAGTCATAGGTGCTCAACATACAATCATATTCATTAAAAGTAAAGAAACTGAATGATCTTACCAGTGCTGTTGCAGTGCTCGCTCATATTGCAGTCTTTGAATTTGAAATTAGCTGATGATCAATAAAACGCAGCTCATATGTGGTTTTTGGTTTCGTGAACTCCATTAAATCTGCATCGAATGAATTATAAATTTCGACACTCCTATTGATTAGATGCAGTTATATTAAAGGTGTCATGAACTTAAAAAAAAACTTCATAATGAAAAAGTAATAGGCTATTTTCTACCCTGGTTTTGAGGCTCTCTCCTGCAACATTCGGTTTTTATGGGCGTGCCGCACTGAAGACTTGGACTTAAATGGCCACTGCTATGATTGGATACGATTTGCATATTTAATGAGTTTGGGCTCCCCTGAGTACATGCGAGGGATTGTTTTGAAAGCGTGTGGAAAACGGCAACCGGAATGAATTGCCCACAGGACTCGCAAAATATCTTTATCAAACAAACACAATGATTTATCGCTCATCCACCCGCAATTAATTGGAATGTTATTTTTGTATTACCTGGACTGCATGATCGGTGGATATAAGCGCGAACCGTGCATCTCACACACACTAAGAACGTTGCAGACAACATGATCAAAACTTCTGCTACTGTATTTTTCCTTCAAATATCAGGTCAAGCGAGTGTACAACGCACATCAAGAAAGGAATGTTATTTCACTATTTAAGACACATAAGTGTGTTGCTCAATTCATCCATGCAATCTCATCTTGTTAGCAAAACCAGTCTCTTGTTTACAAACAAATCCGTGGTGAAATGAAGGAACAACTGCACAATGTCTTCTCCGTGTGAGCTGGATCTTCATGAAAAATAAAGTTCATCCATGCATTCATAATTTAGGAATCCGAATGAAGCTTATACGGTATGTTTATTGCTTAGAAGTCCGATCCAGTTTAGCTCTATGTGGCCCTATGTCATGTCAGGCACGAGTCGGTGGGCGAGGCTACAGAATCAGGAGTTGTTCATCTTATGTTGAGGCAGCGTTTCACCACACGATGACGCCAAGGTGTGGCATATTCTGAGATCTCTCGTTTGCTGGGCCTGGTGTCTAACAAGGAAGTTTTCACCTCTGCTGGGCCTGGTGTCTAACAAGGAAGTTTTCACCTCTGAAACTTACAGGATATTCTTATATTACCATGACCTTTTATATATCTAAAGCTCAAGCGAAAGTTGATTTCTCAATTCATGACCCCTTTAACAAATCAAAAACTTTAACGGTACATCATTTTGCAGATGTCTGTACCTGACTGGGATGGCAAAGTGCTGCTATACAATACAGTTTGGCAGTTCAGGTTATTTACTTGGGTTTTAACTTATTCAACTTACTGACTTTGACATTATAACTAATTTTGTATATAAAAAGCTGCATAAAATGTACCGAAGAACTGCTACTAAGATTTGCTATTTGGTTTATTTATATGCACATACATTACTGTTCAAAAGTTAGGGTTAGAAATATTTATAAATGTTTTTAAAGAATGTCTATGCTCACCAAGGCTGCATTTATTTGATGAAAAATAAGTATTTTTTCTAATATCAAATTTAAAATTCTATTATGCTGATTTGGAGCTCAAGAAACATTTCTTATTATTATTACCAATGTTAAGCAGTTGTGCTGCTTAATTTTGTGAAACCATGATGCATTTCTTTCAGGATCCGTTGATGAATAAAACAAAAACAAAAAAAACAGCATTACTTTTTTAGTATATTGTACAGTAACTACAAAAACAATAATACAACAATAATTTATCAGATGCTTAAGGCTGTTTATTTGTTGTCCAAGTTAGCAGTCGTGAAATCTTTTAAAAAACATGTGTGACCCATGTCAATGAGCAAATTTTCCTTAGTTTATTTCATTAAAATGAAATATATTCTCTATTAAAAAAAAGTGAATGAGCTACACCTGTTTGAAGTCAATAGAGTCAGTAAAGTAAATTAAGGAAAAATTTAGATAAAGTTTGTAGTCAATGTAGTAAAAATAAAATCACCTAGAAAAACCATACCTGAAAATATCTGGTAATAACACCAAATTTTGCACATACCAAGTCAAAACCAAATATCTATAGGATAGTTTTTTTTGTTTGTTTTTGTTTTGGTCTGTTGAAATTCGAATATTCAAACCATTTATCTATTTTATATCCCTGAACATAAAAATATAAAATCAAGCCGAATTCAAATTTCGTTTTCTCATTTTTCGACTTTCGATATTAAATGAAAAAACCGAATGAATGAAACGTGCACAGACCTTCCCCCCCCCCTCGATTCAATTTTAAAAATCTAATTTTATTGGTTTTGACTCATGCCATTGAGAATTTGCTATAAAATGTTCAAATGTTGGAATGCTGCGTTTTACAACGATACCAAACTTCTGCTGAGGGGAAGCACTAGTCAATAAGAAGCAGAGAAAAACAGCAATTTTTCATGGATTATTAAAACAAAGGAAAGATTTAGTAAGGTACACCTCTCAGAAAATGTATGGATATAGATAATACATATTTAATTGCTTTTTAGATCATTGGGATTGCTAGACGAGGGCTTAATGAACACATTTTTACCAAAATTGACATTTTTCACTTGTTTTGCCTATATAGCTCATAACTAGCGGGTGCACATTCGACTCATTTTGTCAGTACGGGTCCCATAAAATATGACAAATTCATATATAACAAACAGGAAAAACTATTATTTAAAACTAGAGATTGATATGAAATATTTATGAAACCAAAAAAATTATGAAAATGGAAAAAGACTGCTTGAGTACATAGATTAAAAAGGATTGCTGTGGACAATAAAAACACTTTATATATCTTATCTTCATTTGGAGGCCTATCTTAAAACAAATCAGGATATTAGATTCATTTAACTATTCTTTATCATTTAACTATACTTTGCAGATAGAGAGCACAAAAAGTACCTTATCAAACAAAAGGAGAAAAAACCTCACTTCTGTGACAGCACAAAGAGAACCAGCAGGGGGGCACGAGACTGTGGAGATCAAACATTCTCCACTTCAGCCTCGGAGGGATTTTTTTGACCTGTGAAAGCAGTCTCCCTGTCCTGTCAGACCAAAAAGTCTCCATACCCACACACCTTGCATAAACCGAGATTGGAAAAACATCCGTGGCACGGCCTAGCGCCTCCACTAATGATTGGTTGAGCAATGAGTCGCGCAATAAGTAAAGTAAACAGAACCCGTTTCCAGAACATGCAGACAGATGTTTTCTCTAATGCTGCTGGATAATCCCTTAACCCCCTGAAAAACAAGATCATTACGGCTATTCCACACGCTGGATCTCAGCCATTGGTCCTGACATGCTTTTAGCCTCCAATGAGTTGCCATTATAAAAATAGATGGTTCTCTCACAAAGACACCCACGAACGCTAAGACAACTCAATTTGGTTATGTGTACTGTGTATGCAACTATAAAGACCTTTTATTAATGTTAAGATGAACTGTAAATGAGGTAAACTGAATTTCGGGGCTTATCTGAGGGGCTTATCGTGAATGGACCTGGCATAAAGGCAGGAAAGGGATAACGTATGTCCAGTGGTGCGTGTAGGGCTTGAAAGGTTGGCCGTGAGATTTGAGAGTAGATTTGCATGACTGGTAATTCATTTACTTTCATGTCGTTTCAAGTCTGTATGATTTTCTTTCTGTTGTAGAACACAAAAGACAATATTTTGAAGAGCAGTTGGGTCCAAATAGCATTGGAGCCCATTGACTTTCATTGTACGGACAAAAAAAAAACTATTAAAAAATAAAGAATATTTTCAAATATATTCTGTGTTCCACAGAAGAAAGCAAGTCATACAGGTCTGGGATAACATGACTCTCTCTTTACATAATAACATCAGAAACACATTCAGACAGATTTTTCTTTTTTTTTGCACATTTGAGAGTTTATCAAAAAGAATGCTGGATATGATAATGCCTTGTATTCAGACATATCACAGAAATAATGAGGTTCAAGTTCATTCATTAAGCCGCTTGATTTCAAATCCCTATCACAGTGGAAGTAAATGACCATCTTTATCTACATTTTGGTTCACTCAGTATGTCAGTCGTGTCATTCTGATCACAGATATCTATTTATGTGTCTTTTCACAGTTGCTTCTCTGTTCATTTTGTTCCTTTCTTCTCATTTCCTTTTTTACCATCTTTCACAAACGTCTCTAATTTTGTCACTTCTTCTTGCTCTGCACTCCCACAAGCATCATTAAAATACATATTTTCCACCTTTTAATACACTTTAAAGGCTTTTTTCAAACAGAGTTCAATTCAACAAAATAACTACAAAAGTATATTTGCATAACCCACAGAACTTTTGTGCCAAATAATCTTTTCTGCACCAAAGCTTACAACATAAGGTGCTCTGCTGAAACTGTAATTCTCTGAAAAAACAATGAAACAACAAATAAAACGTCAGAAAATAACGATTTCAATAGATCAAATCATAAACAACGTCATGACACAATAACTGTTTAAATAAATGAATAATAAATAGTCAGGACGATAAGTCAGTGAAATAAAAAGGTCAAGACGATGACTTTTTCAGTAAAGGGAAAGGGTAATAAGGTTTCCTTCGTTAACATGAACTAAGAATGAACAATACTTCTACAGCATTTAGTCATCTTATTTAATGTTACCAATACATTATGGGAATTAAATTGTGTATTTGTAAACATTAGTTTACCACATGTAAAACATCTTTTGTGTTAGTATTGTATTGTTACAGAATTTATTGATTATGTGTAAGTGTCTAATAGAACAAAGCATGCTGTCACAGGCTGGAGAATCCTTTATTTTTTGGTTCATTGTGATTCGGAATCAGACTCTGATATGTGTGGGCCAGGGCTCACAAAGTCCAATGTCCTGGGGCTATGTGTTTTCCAGGGGCTACACCCGTCGGCCCATAAGCCTATTGGCAGGCCAGTGGATTTTTAATAGTGAAATAGCATTCCTTTCTTGATCTGCGTTGTTTACTCTCTTGACTTGATATTTGAAGAGCACGTGCGTGCGTGCACGGTTTGCGCTTATATCCACCGATTGGGCGGGCCAAGTAATAACAAAATAAATCAATCGCGGATGGATGAGAGATAAATCATTGTGTTTGCATGATGAATACGGTTTGAGAGACCTGTGAGAGAATCTTTCCGGTTGCCGCTTTCAAAACAATTCCCATGCATTGACAGGGGAGCTGAAGCACATTAAATATGCAAATATTATCCAATCCGAGTAGTGGGCGTTTACTTCAAAGTCTTCAGTGCGGCACACCGATCGAAACCGAGCGTGTCTTGAGAGAGCCTCAAAACCAGTGTAGAAAATAGCCTATTACTTATTCATTATGATGTTTTTGAATGTAAAAACCATGCAAACCTCATAAGGTGACCTCAGACAACAGTATAAAAAAATAAAAAAGCCTGTTCATGACACCTTTAAGATTAATAAATACTGTAACAAATGTATTGCTTATTGTTAGTTTATACATTAACTAATGTTAACAAATGAAACCTTATTGTAAAGTGTTACCAGGGAAGGTCACACCATACTTTTCCTTCCATTGACTTCCATTAATTCGCATGCAAATGCAGGAGACAGGAAATGCAAGCTTGTGTGAACTATGCTGCCTTCCAAAGTTCAAGGCAGAGTTCACCAAATACTTTGACTGATTAGAATTCAAAATGTAAGACCGATTAGCCCTAGTCTCAGCTTCAGATGTCACGGCCACGGACTGTTGGGTGAACGTCTGATGCATATGGCACACTTTCTGGAAACACTTCAGGAGTTTCGTCATCTGATTTGGTAGGCTGCCCAGCCTGATCTGCCGGCGATTTGATTTCGCCCTGCAACTCAGTCTGGAAACCCTTACATTAATTTATACTGCTTCTGTTACACTTTTGCAGGAACCAATCACAGACTGGCTTATCCACCTGCCGCTATTGGTGGGTTTAACACAATGACAGCTAGAGAGAATGGGTCATTGCCTGTTGATCACGCCTCTTGTGGTCTGATTGGTTGAAGGACTATCTGATTACGTACAGAGTCATTTGAATAATGCTCGTTTATCACGCCTCTCGTGCAGTAGAAAATACATAGCAGACGCCCCAGACCAATGTTCAATCTTAAATTGAGCTTGGTCTGGTGATAGCCAGACAACTGATTTGGTTGAATTCTATAGGATGTTTGTAAGATGTTTGTGTTGTGTTCTTTTACAGTCCGTCTGGAAACAAATGCCGTGATGGCAAACTTTCTCATTAAAAAGGAATGCCGTCCTGTTTACAACTGTGCCAATGAGTGCTTACCAGGATCAACTAAACACTGGAGTATGTGAAGTTTGCGGCTCCACTGTTTCACTAAACTTGAACAACGTTCTAGAATAAATAATTTAAAGATGCACGCCGGTCTGTTATTACAGGGACATCGACTTTACATTTTCATTTACATTGTGTTACATGTCAGTCAAACATCCTCTTGGGCAGTCCTTGGCCAATAAAATCTGGAAATAGGTCCAGACCTTCTGCCGTCAGTCTGAAGGTCTGGCTACCTGAAACTATATTAGCCCTAACTAACTGCTAGTTGGTCTTAACTTAGCGGCTATGTTTATGCAACTGGCCACTGTGGTATAATGTTCACTTAGAAGATGCTGAAAATGTCTATCTTTGACAGGAAGAGAGTGACCGACTAAGTGCTAGAGGAAATGGAAGCGACTGGCCCACACATCCAATTCCAATCCGGAGGCACCTTCTCACCCCCTTCAGTCTCAGAGAGATTCCTCACAATTCTTTGATTTGATGTGCCTTGTGTGCTCTGTACCTCCATTACCATCAGCAAGTCTGTGAGGCTAAACCCATAACAGAGAGGAAGGTTTTCTGAGGACAACACAAGGAAATAAGGCAGTGCAGTGTAAAACCAAGTTCGGCTGCTTCTTTCTATAACAAATCAAATCAACACTCAACTTTGCTTTTAAAGCCCTGCTAAATAATTTCACATCATTAGTGTGAAAATGAATCTGAAGACATTTGTTGTCAAGCACCACAGGCACAGAGATCATGGTGGTAAGAGGATGAGGAAAATATGCAAATTGGAGTCGCAAAGGCACAAACAGAAGAGAAAATTATGGTTAGATACTTGTCCGGGTATTTATTCCTCAATTAAACCAAATAAGATTATCAGGAAAGTGTAAGTGTGCATAACCTTGAGGAGAGAGGGTGAGCTAAGAGCCCGTTGTTGATTTGTACCCACAACCATGTCAAATAGGCCATAATATATTCCAAATTCTTCCAAAACAAATTCAGATATATTCACATATAGGTGAGGATGGCTGTAAAACTTCTTGCTTTAACGTCTGTAACTCACTTTGAAATAATTTGCAGACATTGATCTGCTACAAATTAAAGTTGTTACAAAATTACTGTAGTCACAAATGACCCAACTACAGGTGGGGTCGAGTTAATGTAACAGTTTAAAGGGTAAGTTCACACAAAAATAATAAAATTTTGTCAAAAATTACTCACCTTCATGTCGTTCCAAACCCGTAAGAACTTTGTTCATCTTCGGAACATAAATTAAGATCTATTTTATGAAATCCAAGAGCTCTCTGACCCCTCCACAGACAGCAATTAAACTTTAATTTTTTGAAGCATCAAGAATACTTTTTTGCGCAAAAGAAAACAATAAAAAAAAATGTATGACTTTATTCATCAATTTCTTCTCATCTGTGTCAGTCTCCAACGCAGTTTACGTTGGCCAGCTCGCATACGTTGTGGTGCTCACGTGAACAGCATCGGCCAATGGTAAGCATGAAGAAATTGTTAAATAAAGTCGTTATTTTTGTTTGTTTTATGCACACAAAAAATATTCTCGACGCTTCGTAAAATTAAAGGTTGAACCACTGTAGTCACATGGACTATTTTAATGATGTCTTTACTACCTTTCTGGGCCTTTCTATTGGTAATTAAATTGCTGTCTATGGAGGAGTTAGAAAGGATTTTATAAAAAATATCTCAATTTGTGTTCAGGAGATGAGCGAAGGTCTTACAGTTTTGGAACAACAGGATGGTGAGGAAATAATGACAGAATTTTCTTACGTAAAGGGTGAACAAACCCTTTAAATGTTGTGCACATTTATATGCTAATCAATCACTTTTGCTATACCAACTCTCTTCAATCCCTTTCCCAAACTTCAAGCAATTCATTTAAAAAAGGGAAAAGACAATATTATTCAAAAACTGCAGACAAGTTGGGGGAAAATAATTCCGTAAATAAACTGATCAAAATTTCTCAGTCTTTATCATAGATTGTTTAATGTTTCTTATATTTGGAGATTCTAAAAGAACAACAAATTCAATCTGAACTATTTTAAAGATTGTTCAGTCAGTAAGATTTAAAAAAATAAATAAATAATAATACTTTTATTCAGCAAGGATGCATTAAACTGATCGAAAGTGACAACAATGTTTTTAACAGTAGGGTATGTTTTCTACCCCTAAATTATGCATACAAGGTTTGTTAAACAAATAATCGACCGTGAGAATCAAAGATTAAATTTGACTGAATTTGAAACCGTACCCTGCTGTGCAGAGGGACAGAATGTTTATTTTATTGTTTCATAAATAATAAAGACCAACACAGAGGACCATGCCTCTGTGTGTAATTAACCAAGTCTGACTACTATGTGGCACCTATATATTTCATAACCATGAACTCTTTCACACACACTAAATAACGTGACCAAATGTGTTAACAAACTTTGACAAGAGTCAGCCTGTCTCTATGACGACGGTGATGTCAAGCTGATTGGGAACAGATTCCCAATGTACCGTCTGCTTTTGCAGCCTGTGCGATGGCTCTGGAGCCCAACAAGTTTCTCAACCTGCAATTTTCCATCCTGACAAGACCGATCGAATCAAACTTTTGCGGTTTCCTCAAGGTTTCTGTCTTCATTATGTCAGCGTTTTTCTTCAACCTATATTGATTCTTGTGACTTGTATACATGTTTGCTTCCAAAACTTGTCAGTGCAGTCCAGTCTTTTGTCTTTATTAGAATAGATCTGCAGCTGACAGACTGTGATCAGAGTCAGGTGCATTCTTACTTGAGTCTTTATTTAGTAGATATAAACTTCAATAGATAGAAGTTCCATAGGACTCTCTGGAAGTAAGGTGAATTTCAGGTACAACCTGCAGGTGCAACCTCTTTTTGTGTGATGTTCACAGCATGGATTTAAAGAGCTCCATTCCAAGAACCAGAGGGAAAAAAAAAAGTATATCAAACATTTTGCCCACCTGCTATCGACTCCTATGACAGACCCAACAGAGTGGCCAGCAAAAAGGAATTGAGCTAAGTTTACAGAGAGAATCTTTCAGGCGAAAATGACATGACAGCTTCCCCGCTAACATCTGTAAGCGCTGTTACAGCCATCTGTAAAAGTGACTGTGACTGCAGAGGATCTCAGGCGAAAGGTCTTTGAGAAATCACACGTCCTTCAAATCAAAACTAAGAGCAGATGACTGCTGGCCATCTGGTTTAAATCATCTCAAAATGGCTGAAAGAAATTATAAATATGATTTTTACAGTATTACAAGACAACAATAAGAGCTGGCAGACTTTGTTCCTATGCATCTTCTTCCTTATTAACTACAAAGTTACATGAAGTGGCCACAAAATGCCTCTGGACACTTTTGTTCACTGCATTCGATACAAAATATCAAGTGGCATTTGCAAACAAATTATGCAAGAGTTTTTGTATAAATGCACTGAGCCTTTTTTGCAATTACATTTAAACAAAGTCTGACAAGCTAGAAAATCCAAATACTTAGGCTTAATAATAATTTATTGGGATCACTTCACAGTAAGACTCAATGCATCAATGCATTTATTAACATAGGTTAGTTTCTATACACTATTAGTGGTCGACCGATATATCGGCATTTCTTAAATATCTGCATCGGCCGAAAAACTTTTCTGTTTGGCTAATGTATTGGATGTATTGGATTGGATCCTTTTCTTCGTCTTCATTAGTTATGGTCTCTGTATAACAGTTTTGTCTAATACATTAATAGATAGAACTGTTAAACAAAGGAAGTAAACTGTAAAACTATTATAGTATTTGCTTTTATATTATTAGTAACAGAAAGGTAAACACCAATTATACTTTCTCATTTACAGTCAGCATTCAGCATATTCGCATTTATACCATTTAAACACATTTTTAAATATCTAATAAACACATTTTAACATCACATACCTTGCAGACTTAGTCAAATCCAGCTAAAGTGTGCATTTAAGTGCTTTTAGAAGACTGGTAGGAGCTAAAATTATGTAGACTGGGTAAACCCAGCCTGATTTGCCAGTGATTTGATTTTGCCCTGCAGCTCAGTCTGGAAACCTGTACATTCATTTTTACTGCTTCTGTTACACTTTTCCGGGAACCAATCACAGACTGGCTTATCCACCTGCCGCGCTATTGGTGGGTTTTTAACGCGATGACGAATTGAGAAGCGATGGGTAGCTGCCTTTTGATCACGCCTCTTGTGGTCTGATTGGTTGAAATACTATCCAATTGTGTACAGAGTCATTTGAATTATGCTCGTTTATCACGCCTCTTGTGCAGTAAAAAATACATAGCAGACTCCCCAGACCAATGTTCAATCTTAAATTGAGCTTGGTCTGGTGATAGCCAGACAAACAATTATGTACAGTATGAAAAAAATTATGTATTTTTTGACATTAACACTCTCCCCACCAGCGTAAAAAAAAAAAAAAATTATATATATATTATTCTAGCTCCATGCATTCTTTTTTTATCAACACTTAAGGGTAAGTTTCATAAAAAGCAACATTTTCAAAGACTACATCCAGATCAGATTCAGAACAATGATCAAACAGAGGGGTGTTGATGGACTCGATTTACTCTATTTAATGCTTGCACAGTCCTATAACTCGTTCTGTGTCGATATTTCATTTAGTAACATTAGGCAGTTTTGATTTATATGATGTTTAATGTTGATGATCACTTTATTTTATATATGCATCTGCTTATATAGGATCGCTTGTTTTATTATGCGTCTTCTTCGTCTGTGTTTTGATCAGGAGATTCTGTACCCAGTCAGAATATGTGTAATAGCGCCTAGCGTATAAGTGTGAAAACACGGAAACAGAAAATTCCGGGTTTGGCTGGGAAACATTTTCTCACAAATAACAGAAAAATATGCATTTGGCAGGGAAAAAGTTAAACCATGTTAACATATTGTATTACATCTAATCCACAAAATAATGATCTTTGAAAATAGCATCATATGACACCTTTAAGAAACCTGTCTTGTTCAGAAAAAAAACAAACCCAGACAGAACTTAAGAGAGCGTTTAACTGACAGACATTGACCAAATAAATGCTTTCAGACTGAGTGTAATAACAGGAACACAGCACACAGAACAGACAGACAGTTCAAGGTGGGGAATTTGTTATAGCTTGTCTTTTGATGGCTCAAACACAGCACGCTAAAACCCTCTCTAAGAAGTTTAAAATATTAAACCTAAAAAACATCTAGGTGAATTAGAGGGCCCGATACTCACACTGAGCCTTGAGACCTCCTCAACATCAACTACTCAACTGGCCGTCCATCCACTCCACATAGCTCTCTATTTCCTTCACCCTTTCCCCCGCAGTACTTCATGCCAGCGAGACAAGGCAACACACTGGGCGTGTAGGCAGGTAACTCATTACATGGAAAGGCACGGCAGCTCATTAGTCATCGACACAGACAGAGCAAGAAAGACACAGCGAGTGAAAGTGATAAAGGGGGAGAGAGAGAGAATTGGCTTGTTCTTCCAGTGGCTGTGGGCCTGGTGATCTCTCCTCCCAGTACGAGCTCCTTATGTAAGAACTGAGGAAGACAGACAGCTGGGACTCACAAATACACACACACACACACACACACACAGCCCTGCTCCTGCCACCTACAGCTCAGCTGTGCAGTGTGAGCCGGGAATGGGGATTGTCGGCCCCATGCCAGGAACTTTCCACCACACTAACTCTGACATTTCCCCTACAGGGGCCGTGGGCCGCAGCCTGGAGACATGAATCAAAGAAAGCAAAAATGGGGCCAGGCATCAGATAGAAGGCTCTAACGGCAGAGCAAAACAACATTGTCGGATAAAGAGCATGAGGAGGCATCTTTCCCCATCCACGTTGACTGGCTGTGTGGATGGGAATGATTCACAGCCTTTTAAAAGGAACAGTTCAATGTAATGTGAGAATTCTGTCATCATCTCTTCACCCTCATATTTACATTTAATCCTTTAGTAGACGACTAAAAATAGAACAACAGAGGCAGTTGAACCAACAAAAGAGCAATAATATGTACTGTATATGGCTGTGACAAGTTAGACTAGCCCAGTAAATGTAGCAGGTTTATTTAAAAAAGAAAACATAGATAGAATAGAAATAGAATAGAAAGTGTTAGTAGTAATGGGCCAAGTGTTGACAAAAGTGATGTGTCTTTAGTCGTTTCTTGAAAATGGCTAAAGACGCAGCTGCTCGGGTTGAGTTAACCAGGTCATTCCACCAGCAGGGAACAGTCAAGGTAAAGGTCTGAGAAAGTAATTTTGTGCCTCTTTAGGATGGAACCACAAGCGCCGTTCACTTGCAAAACACCAGCTTCTGGAGAGCACATAAGTCTGAGGTAGTGAGTTTAGGTATAGGGGTACAGAGTGGTTGTTCAGCGCCTTCAATTTGATGCGAGCGGCTATTGGTAGCCAGTGCAAATTGATGAAGAGAGGTGTGACATGCTCTTTTCGGTTCGTTAAAGACCACTCTTGCTGCCGCATTCTGGATCCCTAGTAGGTTTGAAAGTACATGCTGGAAGGCCTGCCAAGAGAGGACTACAATAGTCCAGTCTGGATAGAACAAGAGCCTGAGTAAGGAGTTGTTCTCCTACAGGAAGGGCCTGATCTTCCTAATGTTGTACAAGACAAATCTGCAGGACCGGATTTAGCAACGTGATCAGTCAAGTTTAGCTGATTAATCACAACTCCAAGGTTCCTGATAATATATTTATTTTTTTGTATCTAAATGGAGCACAACAAGTCAATACAGAGGATGTTAATCTTGGCTGTTAGCTACAAACATATAATAAAAAACATAAGTGTAGTCCATATGAACCTTAGTTAAGGTAGACGTCATGTTTAATTTAAAGCAAATGAAAAAAGCCTGTGAGGAATAGATATGCAGTCCTTTGCTGAGGACGAGTTCTGAAGCAGGTAGTGAGAAGGAGGGGTTAGATCAACTCAAATAATACAAATAATGCTCATTAATATTCTCTAAATTTGCCTAAAAATTAATTTGAATCAGCTATTTTGAAAAATTTGATATTAAAATAGAACTAGGGTACATGTTAACATCCGAAACTGTAAAATGACCAGAAACACACAACAATTTTACAAAACAGAAAAAAACAAAAACAAAAAAACAAACAAATTGACAAAAAAGTTCCTATAAAATAATGTGAGAAACCTCAAATTTCTGCCTTTAAACATTTTAGGAAGAGGGACGAGTCAAATTATTATATTTCCATATTAGACATGTCTCAGTATTCAATATTAAAGTATTCTTTGGTAACGGATTTGCATATTTCTATCGTGGTCATGTTAAAAAACTGAATAATTCTACCCCAAATTCTACCCCTGTACACAAAGTAGCACTGCTCTACACACTTCATCAATTTGGATAAAAAATAAATATAGCATTAGAACTTTTCTTAAGACAGTCAGTTCCCTTCAGAGATACATTCATATAAAACCAATTTACAAGCCAATCTTATCCCTTACAGCAGGGGCGGCGAACTCCGGTCCTGGAGAACCACAGTCCTGCAGAGCTTTGCTTCAACCCTAATCAAACACACCTGAACAAGTTAATCAAGGTCTGAAGGGTTACTAGGAAGCTACAGGCAGGTGAGTTTTATCAGGGTAGGAGCTGAACTCTGCAGGACTGAGGCTCCCCAGGGCCAGAGTTCGTCACTCCTGCCTTACAGCCCTGTTTTCATTCATGAAAAACGAAATATGTTGTATACCCTGACTATGGTCCATTACAAGATCTCTAAAGCCATACAAAAGATGTGAGGAACAGACATTGTGCCATTATTCACAAAAAAAGTCTTCAATTGGGTCAAATCAATGTTAGGTCTACCTGACTACAATATTAATATTTAATAATGATGGGGTCTTTCCAATTGAATGTAAAAAAATATATACATATATATAGAATTCTTGGTCTTTTTAATGAGTATTAATATGGGCCCAAAAACCCAATATTTTTTTACAAACATAGGTGCCAATGATGAAAATATTTGTACTATTTGTGCCCTGAGGAGACTCTGAACCACTTGGATTTGAAGAGTACGAACTTATATTTTATATATATATATATATATATATATATATATATATATATATATATATATATATATATATATATATATATATATATATATATATATATATATATATATATATATATATATATATATATAATCTTAGAGGAGGTTCTAATGCTATTTCATGCATTCTGACTTATTTATACCATTAAAGAGTTGGATTCTCATTCTAAACATGGCCAAAATAAAAAAAAACGAGTTGGATAATATGACAGTATTTCTGTGCCAAAAACACTCCTTTAGGATTCGAATACGTTTCTGAATCAAAGTTATCCAGGGATAATGCCATCATGTATTGTGAGTGTGTGTGTTTGTGTGTGTGTGTGTGTTCGTAACTCTTTAGCTCCGCCCACTGCACGGCTGCACAAGCTTGGCTTATCTGTCTGTTTATAAATATGATAAAACTAAAGACTCTATGGAGATATGAAGGATGCAATACTACTCTATAGGTACTCAAGATTAACATGACATTGGCAGAAACTGTGTGTTATGTACCCTTTAAGCTTGTAGTCATGCATCGCCCTGTATAGAAAAACATCAGAAATATTATTTTAATACTTAGTCTAGCGCAAACACATTTGCATAAATGCTGTGGACTAGATGGATGAAAATCACCTTGTTCAATACGACTGCGCTGAAAGGCTACAGTTGCGACTATATGCCAACATTTTTATGAAACATTATGTGCAACGATCGATACAATAAAAAGCTTAGACCTTTAAACAGGAAACTCGATGAAAAGCCTGTTGCTATTCTGAGATATCTTAGCTGTGAAGGCGGCATTATCAAGAACCTAACACTTAGTGACAGACAGCACAGGAGGAGGTTTCTACGTGCTCCTTAAGGGCCTTAAACATGACGAAAACGGCAGGAGTCTTGGCCCAGTGTTGCGTATATGTTCAATGGGATTGACATGAGATCCTTTCACGCTTTCCGAATTGGTTGTCGGTGTATCAAAGTCAGTCTAACGTATGCTCGGCTCTTGTGGTTTGTTGCGGTGTCTCTTAACAAGCCAAAACTCAAAGCAGAACACCAGATGAAGATGTACTTCTAAACGAGTTAAACAGCAACTCGGTACCACAGAGCTCAGTGATTTTTTATTTAACATCCTGGTAGCATGACTATATTTAGCTCTGTGTATCATGCTTTGTTTTTTATTAGGGGTGGAGTTTAGCCCTGTTTAGTGTCTACCTGGAGATCTCAGAGAATGGCAAAACAAATAAGTGTTTTTATTTTTATTTAGAAATAAATATAGAATATTGATAGTTTATATGGGTTATATTGGCTATAACATGAAAATAAGCATTTGCTGTAGTATATAGTTCTAAAAGTATGTACTCTTTTTGTCAAGTGTGAAGCAGAAGAGTAGGCTAATTTTGTGACACTACCAAGTCATAATTCTTCCACGTAATAACTGCCATGTTATAATTACATTTCACCATAAACTGGTATGTCAATAATACTGTTACAGTTAACATCCTTAGAGAAAATGAGTATAAGGTTGATCTGCCAGTTGCAGGTCTTAATGCGAAGCACTCTCCTCGTGTTTTTGCACAATAATTATTTGATTATTAATCACTCAAACCCCTTCATCTAAACCAGCTAAACAATCAATCACTCATTTCCACCATGTTTGTAGTTTTTTTATCTAACACTATGTTTGTACTGAATACGGAATACTAGGATGGATAGTAGTGTATGCACAATGGGATGCAGCAAATGTCTTCTTATTTCTTCAAGAATTGTAATATCAGTGAATCCCTATTATTCAGCGCATTGGTTCTTAACAATGGGGCTGAGACCCACTATGGGGCATCAGCAAACCTCAAAAATGACTTAAAGCCTAAAAATGACATAAGATTATTTAACACTACAACTACCAAGGCGGTCATTTTACCGTTTTAAAATTTTGCAATGATATAACTTTTACATTGAAATTAAACCCATATAGCTATAGTACCCTGACTTATCCTAAATGTGTGTATATTTTGTTCTAATATTGTTATTTTATTAAAATGACAAAAGACAAAAGAGTTCAGAGTATTTCTACCTAGAATGGCCATAACAGTCAAATTGACTGTAAGCATTACAGACGGCGTACGTCGCATATTATTTAAAAGTTTGCTAGTTTTATGCCAAGCAACTTTCTAGTTGTTTTAATATGCTATTGCTAGCTTTATCTTTGAAATGTCAGCAAGAAAGAGATTGTCTGGTTTTAGTCTTGCTTCAGAGCCGTGATGATGCTGGTGGCTGCATTGTTTCCATTTCACGTAATCCACACATTTCTTATAACTTCAGAACGTTGTGAAGTCCAAAAATCAAAATGTATTGAAAAAAGATAAATCTAATAATTTCCATAATTCACATGATGTTATTATCTAACAAAATATTCTTCTTCACTCCACATTTGTTGGCATTTAGACTTCAAAAACAACATTTTCACTGCAGTGAAAAACGTTGCTCTCCCGCTTTCCACACTAAACGAGGCATGCACCTTTGGGCATGATCTAGTAGCTCCTTCACAATTATATATTATAAAAAAGATTGTAATATGTAGACAAATCTGTGTCTGTTTGGGGCTCGTTGCTCCATTTAAAACCTCAATAGAAACTTCGAATGTAAATATGACACGACAAAAATGACATTCAGTGCAGTTTAGTATGAAAGGTCAGAATGACCGCTATGGCCATTCTTGTAGTTATAGAATTCCAGTAGTTCTAGTGTTAAAACAAAACTAAACAAGCATTCAAATAAGCTAAACCAACTGACCACCGCTAGACCACTGGTTCATCAATACCCAGCCAATCCACAAAATCCATCTGTATTTCCATTCCGAAAAGTAGTAGTTTGAAGGTAGTGTATGAGAGACATATGTTATACATTATGGCAACGATGTGTGTGGGAATCCACCTCTAAGAAGGTATATGAATCTTTACCCTGTGTAGGTGTTTTCAGGAAAGTTTGAGTAAATGTAAATACAATGTGTGAAAATACCTACAAGTTTGTGTGTATCAGATGAGGAAATATATAACATGTGCTTGTGTGGAAGTAGGGCTGATTGTGAGTGTGTGAATCAACTGCAGCTTTTGGTGTAATGCATAGCAGCTTGCTCTCATTAGAGCTTAAAACTTCATCTTGTTTAATCAGTTTACACTTTGACTAGGTTTACACAACCTCTTTTACTCACACTGACATGGAGCTCACAGTCTATCACAGATCACGACAGTTGAGTTTCGAATCTCTAGCGTTCTTCTCAGTCCCAGAAAGACCATTCTAGCTGATTCCAGTACACAATGTTGTTTCTAATCCATTCTGGTTGAGTCTCTGTCTAATACGATATTTATTTCATCTCATTTTTGGGAGCTGTGCCTATTGCTGTCTTTAGTGTCATGTAAAAATTAATCCTTTCCAATGGCCCTGGGGCAGACCAGCATGACCCTGAACAAACTGTAATCTGGGGTCACAACATATACATAAAACATCTGCCATTGTTTACGTATTATTAAAATCCATTTAGACCAGGGAACTCCGGTCCTGGAGAGCCACAGTCCTGCAGAGCTTTGCTTCAACCCTAATCAAACTTACCTGAACAAGTTAATCAAGGTCTGAAGTAGGGATGACAACGATTAATCGATGATCGATTAATTGTCGATAAGATTAAACAGGGTCATGCGCTTGCGTGCGGCTCAACCAGGAAACACAGGAGGAAAAATGAAGCGTGCGTGCTGGAGTTCTGTTAAGGACCATTTTACAGCTGGAGTTACACCATCATGAATGCAAGTTTGCGTGTGCAGCCTTTTGTTTTGTGCAAATGTAAGTTTTAATATTGTGTTTATTTTGTGCAGGCCTATCTATATCTGATTTCTCTCATATAGGATGCATTTGGTTAAGAATTAGAGCGGTAAGCGTGCATGCGGTCTGCTACAGCGTGCAGCTCCAACAGCAATGCACAACTAATAACGACTATGATTGGGACTGTCATATTACATAACATTACTGAGAACACCATTGTAATAAAACATTGTGCTTGTGAATGGGTTTAGTTGTCGTGTTTCCTTGCGTTGCACCAGAAAGAGCGCGTGCACAACACGAGTCACGCATTCTGACTCGCACGTAACTTAGTTCAAGTTCACTTGTACATTCGTATCAGTTTGTGCAGATGTAATTTGTAATATTACATTTATTTTGTATACATGTGATACATTTCATATAGGATGCGTTTCTTTTAGATAAATAAAACAGTAGTATAGGGCTTCAGTGTTCAGGTTTTCATTCAGCGCTTCAGCTCCAGCTCACGCAGCTCTAACAGCAATACATAATAACTATGATAGGGACTGTCATATTACATAACATTATTAAGAACACTATTTTAATAAATGGTTGTGAATTCATTGGGTTTAGTTGCCGTGTTCAGCGCGTTATTCCAGGAAGAGCACGTCCACACATTCTGAATAACAGATCTGATTTAATTAAATGATCAATCACATCGACTAATTTTACAATCCTATAGCCCTTTATTTAGAACCCTTTTCATTGTTTTGGTGAGGAACATGGTGTTTGAGCAGCACGACAATTGATCATGGGAATTTGTGGAAATTGACCTCCCTAGTCTGAAGGGTTACTAGGAAGCTACAGGCAGGTGAGTTTTATCAGGGTTGGTTGGAGCTGAACTCTGCAGGACCGGAGTTCGCCATACCTGATTTAGACCAATATGATCGAGAGTATCGTTAAGCAAAAAATTTAAAGGGTGGGGTGTCCAAAACTTTTGCGATTGGATAACAGGTAGTTTAATCGATAGTGTATATTTCTGGCAGATATTAAGGTAACATACTGTTTTGTCTAAATTCAAAAGAAAAAAAGAAAAAATTTGACCACTTGTGATCAAATCATATGAGACAGATTAATACTAGAGACACATCCGAAACATATTTTTATTTGTTTGTTTTATTTTGACCTGATCTCTGTTCCGGACTTGCAGAAAAACTGCATTGCAATAAAATGTTTCCCAAAATGTACTTTGTGTGGAAATATTGTGAAGTCTGTAAAAAGGACCTTAACACAGGCCAGAGACGGAGCTCTCTGAAGAGAGAGCAGAGAAAATACTGTACCAGGCACAGCAAGTTTTTTGGATTGTGGTTAAAATCCAGTGATTGCCTTTAGTTTGGCCTGTGATATAGCAAATAAACAACAAATACATTTGCTTAAAAAAAAAAAAAAATTCAGCAATAGGAATCGGCTAATTTACTTGTAAAAAAATAATAATAATTTGGTCAGAATCGCCCATGAAAAAAATAACGATCAGTGCATCCTTGTTTAATACCAGTTGTAAACACGGTTTCTGTGATCTGTGGGAACCTGCTCAGGCTTTGCATGCTGAACACCGGCAAAGACTAATGATGAGCAGTTTTTCCCAACAAGTGATTCACGCCTAAACAGCCGGAGCCCTTAATACAAACGGGGAATAAATGTCCTATGCAAGCCAAGCTAAAAGCCCTCAGAGAAACAGCAGATCGAAGAAATCCTGCTGGCAGAGATCCAAAGATGTGGCTGTGGGAATGAGAGGAAGAACATGCAGAAGAGGGATAGAAAGCTTTGGCTGATGTCAGGAGGAGACGGGGGCTTTCGCAAAGTTAATTAACGGACATTAATTGCTCTCATTAAACACTGACTGGTATTAACAGGTTTCCGAGTGCCTGGACATTTGCGATGCAAAGCCCTGCTACGATGAGAAAGAGGTAGCTCTTTTTAGCTGAGAGCACTATGGCCGTCTCAAAGCACTTCTCACGCACTTAAAGTCCCTGTAAAGTCAAAATTAAACATGTGTTCTGAGTTTTTCACACCACAGATAAATGTGTTATTAACCAACTAGCCAAAATTTGAATCATAAAAAAATCCGCCAAGTACATAAAATATTTTATCGAAATCTTGAAAAAATAAGCAGCATTCTCTGCTCTCAAACGCTGGGGGCGTGTCCGTTGATCGGCGCCGAAACCAGTACTACATAGTTCACAGTCTTTGTAATGTTTCAACAATACATTTCTAACATTTCTAATGTGTTTAGAAACAAATCTCAGAATTGCCTTTAAGTGGACATAGAGACAGCGAGAAAAAGGTCAAAACCCTCGTACCATGATATTACTGTGGTTTATTGGATACTATATTGATGATAATACCATGGTATTAATTAACGTACGTCAGAATACCATTTAAATACAATATGTAGAAGAGAGAAAATTCAAAGAGAGAAAAGCTGGAAAGATATAGAAAAAGAGAGATATGGAGATATTTTTTAGTCAGTTTAATGAAAATTTCTTTTAAATGTAGTCTGTATTTCATCATGCTATAATTCCTTCATATTAGTCAAATTTACAAATTTAGGTGATGAAAATATAATTTTAGTTATAGCAAATAATACAAAAAATTAATTAAAAAAAATAGTAGTATTCAATAATGTGTTGTCAGTAAGACTATTAATATTATATATATATATATATATATATATATATATATATATATATATATATATATATATATATATATATATATATATATATATATATAGTTATAAATGTCTTAACTATAAGCTCTTGCTCATTTAAAAGTGTTATTGGAGAAATAAAAGTATAAAAAATATATATATACAGACTTTTTTTTAAATACTTTTATTCTCCAATAACACTTTTAAATGAGCAAGAGCGATAGTTAAGACATTTATAATGTCACAAATGATATACATTTCAAATAAATGTTGTTCTTTTGAACTTTCTTTTTATCACAGGAATGAAGTACATTTTAAAATATATTAAAACAAAAGTTTTACCATTTTAAATTGTAATAATATTTTTCTGTATTCAATACATTCTGTATTCAAATGCATGAGACTTCTTTCAGAAAACATTTAATAACTTTTGAACAATAATGCATCAACATTTAAAAGAAATCGTTGCCGTTTTATTTTATTCTGGTCATATTTTTCGTTAACAGTATGTTTGAATTAAAATAATTAAAATCACACATTTTCCCCATCTCTTCATCACCATCTTTGACAGGAACAATAATGTTAGTTATAATAACACTTGCCTTTCTGCAAGAAGAACAAGGGCAAAAAGTAGATGAGTTAAATATACAGGAAGTTGATGAATATAGGATGTAAGTGCAGAAGGCCTGACAGCAGAACTACATCAAACAGAGAGATGTGTTAACCAGGAGAGTCATCAGACAGCGAGACTTTCACACAACCCATTCACAATATCCAAAGCGGTTCGCTTCAACTCACTGGCTATATGCTCAACTCCAAATGGAACCAGCGGCCATGAGTGAGATGGAACCATTTCAGTCCCATAATGTTTTTGTAATACAGATGAATCCTCTGGGAATGTGGCACTTTGAGTGTGGATCCCGAGGCTAAACATATCTCTCAATGGAAACGTTCAACCATCTCTCCACAGCTGAGAATGTCCCTCATTATTATTGAGCAGACATCCGGAATAGGATCTGCTTATTTTGAGGAGAGTGTGAACATACTTTAAAGAAACAGGTGAAAGATTAATCCCAGGAGATAGGGGAGAGAAATGAAATAAATAAAAGGAGGTAAGGCTCTTAAAGAAATAGCTGAACCAAGAATGTAATTTCTGTCATTGTTTAATCAGCCTTATATTGTTCCAAACCTGTATAGCATTCTTTCTTTAGCAAAGAAAAGTCTGCCTTCTCTGTTCCATGCACTAACAATGAATATGCTCTCAGGTTTCAATAAAGATGTAAAAGCACCATAGAGTTATGACTCGTACGCAATGTTCTATGTAGCTTTGTGTGAGAAGCGGACTGAATATACAGTTGTGGTCAGAATTATTGGCATCCCTGGTAAATACGATCAAACGTGGATGTAAAAATAAATCTACATTGTTTATCCTTTTGAAAAATAAATTAAAAAAATCTAAACTTTCATTGAAGGGGGGGTCCTATATAAACATTTTTTCTCCAAAACACGCTGGCCACAACTATTTTTTATGAGTAAAATATCTCCCCATTAATATTTAATTTTTTTAGCACACCAGGGTGACTAGAAACATGAAAATTGTCTAGCTGACATCTTGTTTCAAAGGAGTATAAATATGAGGAAACACAAGGCCAAATTCCCTTAAGCATTCATCACAATAAGTAAAAGCAAAGAATATAGTGAAATAAATTGATTGTTGAGCTTCACAAAATAGAAAGTGGCTGTAGGAAAATAGCTAAAGTAATGAAAATTCTTAATTAAGGGCAATAATTAAGAAGTTCCAATCAACTAAAGATGTTACGAATCTGCCTGAAAGAGGATGTGTGTATATTGTCTATATTGTCTTAACGCAAGGCAGGGAGGAGAGTTTGAGTGGGCAAAGACTCTCCAAGGATCACAGATGAGAATCACAGAGATTAGTTGAGTCTTGGAGTTAGAAAGTCTGTAAAAAAATAAAATAAAATCCTTCAAGTAAAATCCTTCTAGCTCATCCAGAAACAAACAAGAACTTTAAATGGGACGTGGTTCTGTGGTCATGCAGGTAAAACAATAAAAAGAGCTTTTTGGCAGCAAACCCACCAGATGTGTTTGGTGCAAACAGGGATAAAAAGTACCACATGCCCACGTTTAAAAATACAGCTGGATCTTTAATGTTGTGGGCCTATCTTTTTTTGCTGAAAGTCCTGGACATAATTATTTCTCAATTTTAATCAGTTCTCATTTTGATGAACCAATATCGATTTTTAAATCCCAATAATCAATCTTTCAGTCTATACTATGTATACATTATAGCACGCCTCCCATCCAATAAATTGCAATAGGTTTTGTGCTTAGTTACTTCTGAAATGAAACAAAGCCTTGGCTTTCAAATTCTGTCAATTTAATTATGAAATTCAAATTATACATTTTGTTTTGCTGCTCTTCAATGTGGTGTGACAGATCGCTGTAGCGCCTCAGTTCAAGCGCTATGTGAAAGCAGTCTCTTCCACTTTACTAGTTACAGTACAAAATTAAGATGAATGAACATTAGAAGGTATGTTAAAAGAGACAATAGAAACAATTGTCATAAAAAAATATTATAACACTTATCAAATGCAAGCAGCCTACAAATCAGTTAATTTTAACATTACTTTAAAGTTTTATATTATAGTAATGTTGAAATTGTATTGAATCTCAAGCTTGTGAATAGAAATCAAACTGAATCATGAAATTTGTATCAATCCTTCATCAGCCTTAGCTACAGTCACTGACTCAATATAGACAATTCAAATAATTGTAATTGTTTGGAAATGAATTGGGGTGGTGGGGACATATTAAGTATTCTGTCGATTTGATCACGATATTCAAACGATAAATGCCACTTTAATGTGAAGTGACTGGTCATTGTACACAGGCATACCTACACATCAGTTCAAGTCGACGCGCGAGTGAACGTCACCATCTCTTCCTAGTCAAAGAATAAACATGAATGAACCTCTGAATGTACGTTGAGGATACATTACAACTGACTGAAATGTATCCTATGTCGTGTAATCGCTCAATCAGTGTTTCAACAGTGGAAAGACGTCAATAAAACAGCTTGTAAACAAGATCACATCGCATTACATTTACCTCAGGCAAGTCATTCAGTGTCCACAGCTGGTTAGTTCCCGAGAGAAATGAACTCTTTCACTAAATATATGCACTTTATTAGTCTAGAAATATATTATTTCAAAAACGAATTAGAGTAAAAACATTAGATTTCAAATATATATTATTAATATATATTAATATATTATTTCAAAAACTGCCTTTTTTATATCTAAATATTAAATAGATACTGAATTTAGGCCAATAGTTTGGGCTCTGTTGTTAACCTTTAATATAGTAATGTGCAAGTAAGTGCTCCTATATAGTTTACAGCATTATCTTTATCATCTTTATATTAACTTTTATTTATAATTTATTTCATTTAAGGACGGACACAATTTGTTCAGTAAACCACGGTTTAATAAAAAACAAATTATTTCGCTCCCCTGCTGTACCGAACCGTGACTTCAAAACAGAGGTACGTACCAAACTGTCAGTTTTGTGTACCGTCACACACCCTTATAAATACATGAGGTTTAGTAAATAATGATAGAATATAGATTTTTTTTAAATGTACTTACATACCCTGTGACTATAGCCTAGCTGATGTTCAGCTGGTTTTAGCAAGTTGGTCAGCTTGTCTCCCAGCCTGACCATATTAAAGAAGTGGTCCAAAAAACCCTCTAAAACCAGCCTGGTAAAACAGCTATGACCAGGCTGGAAGATTTATGTTTTATTTTTTAGCAGGGCTATTTGTTGTCACAGCACATTGTATGTCATTAAGTAGAGCAGCTAGTGCTCATTAGCATTAACATCATACCTGATCGAAGTAGGAGGTGTGGTCAGATTCGTTCCTAACGTACACTGGACCACGATTTGTACTTTATATGCTGCATGGTCTGCGCAGACTGTAACAACATGTAATTGAGAAGAATAATGGTTTTGTCCACTTCATGTCATTAACTTGTGAGACCGTGATAGCTAGCTTGTGTCTGCAATTGTGTCCAATTTTCTGCTGAGCCTCAGATACGGGCTATGGCGGGGAATGATGATGAGTTTTAATGAGCGCAGAGGTCTTTTACAGACTCAAACCCTTGTTTGACCAAGGACGTCTACCCAGGCTGGTCCACAGTCCTGAGGTGCGCTGCGTGAGGAAGACGTGTATGTGGTACCCACCTCTCAATGATGTCAGCGATCACACAGGCAAACATCTGCAGACCCTCGGGCAACTGCAAGGCCACTGCAGGTCAAAGACAGAGAGTCCAGTCAGTGCAATATAATACAATATGAATGGCAGCTGCACAGGCCTCCTGCATGTCAGTCTGGCAAATCATGCATTCTGATGTGCAAAATATAAACTAGGGATGTCCATACCAACATGGCCAAAAACAAACCTTCTTTAACACTCCAGAAAACTGGAAATCTTTTATCTTTGCCTTTAAATATTTTAGCCCACAAACATTTAAAAAATAAACTCTACTAGAAAAAATTAATATTTTTTTTTACAAGACCAAAAACTACTTTTTACAAACATTTTCATAGTTCTCATATTCAGAATATTGAGAAGCACAATGCCTGTGTGAAAAAATAAATTAAATAAATCCACAACCTTTTATTTATTAATTTAAACAAAAAAATAAAGTAATAAAAAAACTAACAAAAAAAAAAATAAATAAATAAAAAAACCTTCTGTTCAGCAGTTTATGATTTTATGTGTACTGATATTACAAGAAACGTCTGAGCACTACTACAGCAGCTAATTATTTAAGGAAACCACAGTACAATATTTCAGACAGGGTTGTCAACTCTCACGCATTTGGTGTGTGGCATGCAATTGGCCTCTGTCTCGCGCTCACACAATGCCAAAACACAAAAGTCATGCCTCATTACGAGCAACCAGTTTCAATCATTAAATGCAGCCAACAATTTGTACAGAGAAATTAATTCAAAGAAACAGAGTACTGGCTATTTCTGTCTGGAACATTGCTGTGGTTGAACACAAACCTAAAAATTTCCATTGTCTCTGAGGATTTTTTTTTTCTTCTGCTTATTGCAGCAGTGGTACATAAGGAATTCTAGAAGATGTGCATTATTACAGTGTTGTTCTCTACACTGAACGTTTGACAATCTCAAAACTTTATCCTAGTCTTTAAGATTGTAAATTGTAATATTAAAAACAGAGCTAATACTATAAGTTAGATTCCAAATATATTATATATTCATTTTAGCTTAATTTATGATTCTGGATAATCTTTTTTTTTCTTTTACAAATACAGATTACCATTCTCCCACGATTGTAAAAACAAAACATTAGACAACTAAAAATAAAATTTAATTTACTTGAAGTTCTGACAAAATGTTCTATATAATGTTATAAATAAGTCTATATATATACAGTGGGGCAAAAAAGTATTTAGTCAGCCACCAATTGTGCAAGTTCTCCCACTTAAAAATATGAGAGAGGCCTGCAATTTTCATCATAGGTACACTTCAACTATGAGAGACAGAATGAGAAAAAAATCCAGAAAATCACGTCTGATTTCTAAAGAATTTATTTGCAAATTATGGTGGAAAATAAGTATTTGGTCACCTACAAAAAAGCACCTACAAAAAAGATTTCTGGCTCTCAAAGACCTGTAACTTCTTCTTTGAGAGGCTCCTCTGCCCTCCATTCATTACCTGTATTAATGGCACCTGTTTGAAATCGTAAACAGTATAAAAGACACCTGTCCACAACCTCAAACAGTCAGACTCCAAACTCCACTATGGCCAAGACCAAAGAGCTGTCAAAGGATACCAGAAACAAAATTGAAGACTGAATCTGCAATAGATAAGCAGCTTGGTGTGAAGAAATCAACTGTGGGAGCAATTATTAGAAAATGGAAGACATACAAGACCACTGATAATCTCCCTCAATCTGGGGCTCCATGCAAGATCTCACCCCGTGGGGTCAAAATGACCACAAGAACAGGGAGCAAAAACGGGGGGACCTAGTGAATGACCTGCAGAGAGCTGGGACCAAAGTAACAAAGGCCGCCAGGGATTCAAATCCTGCAGTACCAGACAGGTCCCCCTGATTAGGCCAGTACATGTCCGGGCCCGTCTGAAGTTTGCTAGAGAGCATTTGGATGATCCAGAAGAGGATTGGGAGAATGTCATATGGTCATATGAAACCAAAATATAACTTTTTGGTAAAAACTCTACTTGTCGAGTTTGGAGGAGAAAGAATGCTGAGTTGCATCCAAAGAACATAATACCTACTGTGAAGCATGGGGGTGGAAACATCATGCTTTGGGGCTGTTTTTTGCAAACGTTTTTTTGCAAAAAACTGATCCGTGTAAAGGAAATAATAAATATCTTTGTATTGTGAGATTTTGAGATTGTGAGAGTAAAAACCTCCTTCCATCAGCAAAGGCACTGAAGATGAAACGTGGCTGGGTCTTTCAGCATGACAATGATCCCAAACACACCACCCGGCAACGAAGGTGTGGCTTCGTAAGAACCATTTCAAGGTCCTGGAGTGGCCTAGACAGTCTCCAGATCTCAACCCCATAGAAAATCTTTGGAGGGAGTTGAGAATCTGTGTTGCCCAATGCCCAGCGACAGCCCCAAAACATCACTGCTCTAGAGGAGATCTGCCTGGAGGAATGGGCCAAACTACCAGCAACAGTGTGTAAAAACTTACAGAAAATGTTTGACCTCTGTCACTGCCAACAAAGGGTATATAACAGAGTATTGAGATTAACTTTTGTTACTGACCAAATACTTATTTTCCACCATAATTCTTTAAAAAAAAAAATCAGACAATGTGATTTTCTGGATTTTTTTTTCTCATTCTGTCTCTCATAGTTGAAGTGTACCAATGATGAAAATTACAGGCCTCTCTCATCTTTTGAAGTGGGAGAACTTGCACAATTGGTGGCTGACTAAATACTTTTTTGCCCCACTGTAAATGTCTAAAATGTTATAAATAAGTCTGAATTTTTAATCGCATTTGCCGGGTATTACTTTCAAACCCTGTCATTATGAAATTGCACAAAATATTGTGTGTGCAATGTACAAACTGTTTAATTACATTGTGGTTATGACAGTATAATATGGTAGAGCTCAACTAAAGTTGCATTCGTTGGCAAATGGTGATGTTAGTAGAATTATACAAGTGGTATTTGGAATAAAAAAATGTTTGATTCGGTGGAAACAATGATAACCGTTAAATCAACAAGTCCAGCCATGTCAGTCTAAGTAACAGTCGCAAGTTTTACATAGACACTAATGACAATTAAATTAAGGTTATCATAGCAATACTTTTAATGTTAAGGCATGCGGACAGACCTTGCGGAGATGGCTTTCTTCAGTCATGCATTCACACTTGCTGGAGCAGGGTTTTTTGGAAAACTGAGAAGGCATGATTCTCATGATTTCATTCGACATGACCCTGACCCTGTCCAAAGACTGTCCTCTCAGACAGCCCCCACCCCCACCCCACCAGCACCACCACATTCTTATCATTTTATTTTTATCTCAAAAAGGTGAATTCTCACTAAAAGGTGAGAAGTTTACATCTATGATCATATAAAACACAGCACAGCACAACATAACAATTAGGTGCATGTTCTGAGATAAGTGGTGACCAGGTAAATGTATATGCACGCATCCAAGATATACTGCATATAAATCAATAAGCAGCTGGCAAAGTTGACATGAAGCATAAATGCAAAGTTGGCACAGTTTCAGACAAGCTAACCATTTTAAAAGCTGCAATAAGTTGCTTGTCACACTAAATTTACACCATACCTAAAAACAGTGACAAAAGATGCACTTTCTATTTTTTGAGAGAACTCAACACCATTCAAAACAAAAAGCCATCACTTAGGGTGGAAATTCATGTGAGGTTAAATGCTGTGAAGGAGGAATTAAATCAGTGTGAAATGGACGTGCATAAAACGTGCAGAAATGATCATATGCATGTGGATGTTATAGCTGAGTGGTATACCATTGTTGGACCCATTACGATGTCTTAAATTAAGAAAAATCAATACATTATCCCTTATTGAGGACACTGACCTGTGGACACTGTCATACAAAGCATATCTGCACTGTTAAACTCAATTAAATTATAATAATTTAATAAGTGACATATATTACTAAATCATGCAAAGCTGTTAACTTCAACATAGTTACTTTACAAAATGAACACACAAGATGACAATGCCTAATTTTGGAGATATCTATCTTATCTTGAATAAAATCACTTTTCTAAGAAGGTGACAAATTAACTTTATCTGGATATTTAATATTGGAAGAAATAGCTAAAAGAACAGCTAAAGAGAGATCAGCCTATTCTAGCACCAGTCTAATGAGATCATGTTCTTGCGCTGCACATTTCTAAAATCATTGACTCTTTAGATGATGTGGTTGATGAACTTCATAACATTAGACATGTCTAAAGAGTGTGTTTTTTTTCTCTCTCTCTCTCTTCCTCACTGGACTCCAGCATCATTCTTAGATATGTTGCGCTGTTGTCTTGGAAACAGACTCAAGCACTAAAATTGGATCAGTTACATATACTATATAGACTAACAAATGAACAGTGAAACAAAGGGCGAGTGAAATTTCCAATTATCACCTTTGTACATGTCTATCAGGTCATAATGATGCCATACAAGTGTGACCTATCCAGCTAGGAGCCTTTTCTGTCAATCAATAAACGAGAATGAATCATACCACATATTTTATTCCATCTCTCCTCATCTAATTATTCAACTTTTGACTCTGCTACACTAAAAATAACATCTTTTATAATCAAGATAATATTTGAATATTTTCATTTTACACTACAAATTTCTGGTCTCTTCTCAGTACTGAAATGCATAGTGGCCTACTGTCAGCAGTGTAGTCTGCTGTATGAATTATTTAAATATGCTGGATCACTGCAGTAAAATCAATTACAACCATAATCATTCCATTAAAACATGGCATTCCCGCCAGTGTGAGAGTTTCTGTCCGGTTTATGACACATCTGACCAGTGATGCATTCTCCAGTTTTGAAAACATTTGGTTTCCTGTGAGGTATTGAATGTTTTTGCCCTTCTGCTTATAGACACCCTCAAAGTAATGTTTAACATCTGGTTAACTATACACATAACACAGGTAGTGCTGTGAAAACTGTGTAAATGACTGTAAAAGTCATGGAAGCATCAATTAAAATGGTTTTAATTTAAGTTGTCTTTGTGTCATAATGAGTAGTGTTTTGCACCAGATGGAAATACAATACAATACAATGTTACAATGTTAGAATATGTGATTTGAATCCTTTTTTCACATATGACTTCATTCGTCCTATTGGAAAGCATATATTTACATGGTCTGAATAATTTCCTATCCCCTGAATGTGCCATCCGCCATGTATAAAATAGTATATGTAAACAAGTGTCCAATTTCAGCCACAGCTTCAGTGTTTATTTATAATTTAGGGGGTGGGACACTTCAGATTCTAGAGAGCATTTGATTGGACAGAAAATCTGATGCAGTGTAATGTAATTACAATCATTGCTCCATATTGGTGGAAGTGGGAGAATGTAACTTTTGAATGCTTATATCTTTTAAATATGGATTGTCATTGTTTTGGAGCACTAGGCTAACATATTTATACTAAAAGCCGATTTTGATTTCATGACGACTTAAACATTGGCCCAAACTTTAACTTTGAGATCATATCTCGGAACCTGAATGTTATAGAGACATATACAAAATACTTTACTATTTTATAAAATTGCTAATTTTACATTAAAAATTTGTTTTTTTAAATTGTCTGTGAAAAAAACAAAAAAAAACAAAAAAAACTACTGTTGAACCCTGCTATTGAAGACATGCATCAAAAGCATGTGCCCTATTTAGAATTCACACCATCTTTTAAGAAACTGTGAAATTACATGAATGTGTCTCAGCTGGAAAAGAAACAAGCAATAAATATGAGTGGAGAAAAGTAAAAAAAAAAAAAAAAAGAACATAAGCAATTTGTTTTGAGTGCAGACAAGCAAAAGAGCAGCCAGGAAGAGTGATGGATGAAAGGAAGGGGGAATACAGCTGGGCGTAGCAACTCTCTGATGAAAGGTTAAAAGACTGGCCCCCTTCAGTCCGGACAGACAAAGACAGGTCATTACCTGGGAAAGGGCGAGTTTATTAACAGTAAAAGGTTATTCAGCTCAGAACAGCCTTGCCTGACAAATCTCTCCATCCATCCATACTCAGCCGGCTGTTGACAAGCTCCATCTCGCTAAGGAGGCCCGGCGCTGGCCCTGGGCTAAGTGAGCACACATTTGTACACTGCATATCCAGAAATGTCATAGAAGCTCAAGGAAATGCCAAAATGTCAGAACCCCCAGTGGACTGCACAAACACACACAGAGAAAATGTGCTTAGTGTGTTCAGCTACACCTGTTACCACGCCACATGGACTGACAAACAAAATGTTAGCCTTCATCGAACTCTCTGAATGACTGAAAGAGCACAACTGCTACAGATAATCAGATAGAATTACGTTAAAATAAGAGAAAATATTGTGAATTACAATTGGTTAACATGGCATTCCAGCCCTTTTAAAACAGACCATACAGTAAAAGCTATCATGTGAAACAGAAAAAGTTGGGGTGCGGGACTACCTGTTTGGCCAGCCAATAACAGATAGGGGGTGTGTCCTGGGAAACGCATTCCAAAACAGTGAAAACACACTTTAGCTTTAAAAACAAACAAAACAAAAAAAAGTATATTTGCAATACAGTGCGGCCCCTAAAAATATTTCTCAACAGTTCTTGAGAGAGGTTTATCTCTGAATGAACATCACATCTTCACTCTTTCCTGCTCTTCCATCCGTGTGTTGGTAAATACAAACAGACAGACCTGCACATAGAGCTTGCATTATGATCATTTATGTCAAGATACCGTGGAATAATTATTCAAACACAAGAATGAATTAATCTGGGAGGTAAGTCATCTTTACGAACGTCTGCATTCATCGTCGGCCTCCTTAGGCCAGAAAAACTCACAAATAATCAGTCAGGCAACCAATGCATCCTGATTATGTGAAATGAACATACAAACAGATGTTTGTGCAGCTCTGATGAAGCCTACTGAGCCAGATAAGAACAACCGATACACAGGAGGAACAAGAATTAACCAGGAGTGATGCTAGATCTGAGGAGAAGGGGCTGTAGCCTAGAATCATCAGAAGGGTACATTTCCTTGATCAAAAACAAGAATACTGTGAAATATTATTACCATTTAAAATTACCATTTTTTTCTTTTGTAATTTATTCCTGTGATGACAAGGCACAGCTGAATTTTCAGCATCACTACTCCAGTCTTCAGTGTCCCATTATCCTTCTGAAATCATTCTAAAATTCTGATTTGGTGATCAAGAAAATAAAAACCCCACAGATCATGAATTGGTACCTAATTACCTTTTGCTGAGCAGCTCTTGTGCCGAGCAGCTCTTGTGCCACCCCATCTCACTGCTGCTGCTGCTGCTTTCTGTCTGTCTCCCAACCTCTTGACCTTCTAGAAGCCATCAAACGGCTATACAGTTCAAGTACAGTTAATTAAAAAAACAAAAATCGCAGAATAAAAATGCAACTTTGCTTCTAATATTTATCCTCTGGCATAAAATTGCGATTTCACTTGGTCTTCTAAAAAAAAGTGCATATTTGAACTTGAGACCTTTAGGAAAATAATGAGATGTGCGTCATCACAGATTTGTCTTTACTTATATTTTTATTTCATTTAATTGCATATTTTCTCTGGAACTTTGATCCTTTGTTTCAGTAAATCATTAAATTAGTTTTTTTTTAGCATTAATAGACAATTTACAATGTTAGCATTATGAGAAGGCACTAATGGATGTCATGTATGTGTAGTGATGCCCCATGAATGAATCATGTTGATTAATTCTCAAAATGTATGCAAAACTAGTTTATTTTTAAATGTTAGTCTTCAATGTTAGAACCTCTCATTTTAGACAGGAAATGTATCACTAAAAAAAAGTGCTGTTACTCTGAACTCTGGAGCTATGACTACATCATGTGCAAAAAAACATTATATGTGAGTGGAAAATGTGTGTGAAAAGCTTGTCTATATATCAGGCGTGACTCACTGGTCTCATCCTGTACACTAGCGTCATGAGGATATTACAGTACATTTAAAAGACTTCTGTTATAAAAGTATCATTATCATTACATACATTTCTTCTCTTCATAGCAGGAAACTAAAGTAGATGAAGTTTGTGCTGATGCCGCAGCATATTTGATACAAATCTAATCTGGCAATGTAAATACAGTGACCAGGCACAGGTAATAAATACAAACACAATTTAGCCTACAATAAATACATCAACTTGACTACACACAAGTGAAAGACAAGGCCCTGCAGCTCTCAACAATAAAGGTTTTTGCAATCGTAGTGCAAATCCTCTCTTTATAATTTGTTCAATACAACACACTAAACAAAAAGTTTACATTTGGAAGGCAGACACGAATATGATCAATGGAATGCCTAACTGGCTAACATAGATGTGGTCTGGTTGAATTTTAGAAAAATCATCATTTAAATGTAGTAGTGGTGCAACAGATCACAAAACACGGTTTGGATCATATTCAGATTTTGGATTGGATCATTTTACACAACAGTGAAAATATACAAATAAAATTGGACAAATGTAACTTGGCTTTAAATTTAATATTTAAAGCACACTTTAAGTACTTCGACACCACAGCAAAAACGACTTGCCTAACTAATAAAGTTCAAACACTGTTAAAGTGAATAGTCAGTAACAAAATAAGAACAAATACACAAATTACAATACTATAAATACAATATAACAAAGTTACAAAAAAAGTTAAGTCTTACAGTATTATGCAGGTACAGAAATGCAATAATTAAATGTAAAATAACACTATTGCGTTCACTGGATAAATTACATATATATTCATCTTTGTTAAAGTTGTGTTTTTTTTACATTAATGACATGGACAGCAGCAGGTGTTTATAGGCTGCTGTCACGGCTGAAGACTGAATGCACGGATCCAATTTACAGTTACACATCCAAATGTATTTCTCAACTGTTACTGTTCACTTAAGACGCGAATACTTGCTGATACAGGAATATCTGACATAATTTTGCATGTATGTATCTGTTCATGTATGAGAGATGCGAAAGAGAAATCAAGTGTGTGTCTGTGTGTGTTAGGGCTGCACTACAAAATTCAAATATTTGTTCGATGGGTTGGTATTCGATTTTCAATTTTGAGATTAGAATTTTCGTTTTCACACACCTGACATGCCCCTCAAAACGGTTCTCATTCGCACTTGCATTTGTTTACACTATAAAATCTGGTGAAATACAATACTTTTTTTTTACTGTTATCTTATAGCCTAGCCTAAAAATAAGATAACTATTATCTTATTTTTAACAGAATGGACAGTTGAAGTACCCCGTCCTCATTATACTTAATAAATCTATTTGCTGCTTCTTAATTTCCCCTGCAACTGGAGTACTCTGTCTAGAGTGAACAACTGCATGAGCTTATATGTAAGAAGCGCATGCCTGAGCTTGCATTTTGGGTTAAGCTGCGTTGGTTTGACATTGTGGAAAACAGAATAATAGCCTTTTTACCTGTTAGGGATGTGACAGTGAGAAAATGTTCCCTCACCGTCACATTACAGTGCTTGTGCACTGTGGGGCAGTGAATGAATGAGACTGAGCGCGGTCGTGAACGAAGGACAGTGCAGCCATGCGCAATTTACTTTCGGTTTACCAATTCGAGGGCGGGTTGCTTGGATGGTGGACTCATTAGCCTATTATTCTTAATGAAAAACACAACAACAAAACAGGACAATGACAAATTCCTTTAAATAGGCGCTTTTACATTTAGCTTTAAAACCAAATCTTACTTGATCATCATGTCATTCATTTATCAATCTAAATGAATCTATGGGAAATATAGGAGCTTGTAACTGGGACCTAACAGATCTGTGTGTTTTGCATCACTAGTGCATGTCCGTAATTCAGCCCCCTCCCTCCGAATATTCAGTGTTGATTACTACCAAAGCTTTGAAGCTCAAAAAATGTTTATTCGGACCAGCTCTAGTGTGTGTGTGTGTGCGCGTGAGCTTCAGGTGAGTTCTCAATTGAATTCTCTTTCGCATCGTTGCACTTGAATGTGTAAATTGTACGGCAAAACACGTGCAACGGATAAAAGTTCACTCTATGATCAATGGTTACATTCTGCAATAATCCGTGAATCACATGTAATCAGAAACATAGGGCCTGATCCGTACGGACCAACTACGATTATTACACCCCAAGAATGTAGTGAAACTATAAACAAATCAGTAACGTTTTGCATTGTTAACCATCACTTTCCAGCAAAATTGTGTTAATGAATTCTTTGAGTTACATTATAGTGGTAGGAGAGGGGAAAACGTAAAAAGAGAGACAATCTGGTCCAAAAATGAACTTTGCCCATTGAGTCCAGAAATAGAGGGGGCTTTTAAAAATGAAAACCTCCACAACAAAGAGCCCAGCAGACTGTAGCATTCTCTTCAATCCCCATGAAAGTACTCAGCACAAGCCACCTGCTAACACATTCAGCACATCAAACACTTGTATGTTGTCATTCACATCAATAGAGGCTTGAAATTGGGCATTTCTGCGGCTACGGTGCATTATTAGGACTTTTTGTGATTAAAGATTGGGCATTGCTGTAGGTCTAAACTCAACAGACAGGTTCCTTATGGAGAACATGAATCTAAATATACTGAAATCAACTAAAGCCTTGTTCTGCTTCATCTTTTTCCCTTGTCTTACTGTGTAACAGCCCATCCTGAAGGCTCTTTGACACATCTGTACTCGAATGATGGAGGACTTGTCTTGCATAGCCAGACCTTCAGACTGACGGCAGAAGGTCTGGACTCCATCACAGCTTTCATTGGCTAAGGACCGCCCAGAGGATGTCTGACAAACATGTAAAGCAACCAATTACAGTTTGCTTTGTTCTGCATAATGTTAAGGGGTGTGAAAATGTGAACTCAATGTCCCTAACAGACAGGTGTGTAAAACTCTGGGACGCATTTTATAGAGTCTTTGCTGCAAACTTTACATACTTCACAGACATTTGAAAATCCAAAACCATGTGTTTGTACAACTGCACTACTGGCCTATTTTGACTCAGCTGTTCTGACATGTCAGTGTCATTGGTAATACATGTTTGGCTCGCAGTGCGCGGGCATCACAGCGTTATGACAGATTAAGAACGCAGGCTAAACAAGCAAAGCCAAGTAAGAGCCGCTGGATCAAGACCTACAAATCTAAGCCGCGGCACCCACAACAAGGCCTTCAAGCTGAGTCAATTCATCATCAACCCAGAGATAAACAGCTCTTGATTGGACGCATCAAACTAAATGAGGATTAAATTTGCATAACGATAAATGATACGGCACGAATAATAGGATTAGAGTGCTGCTAGCCGTGATTTCACCATCTTTTTTTATGCTGAAATTCACAGTCACAGAGGTTTGCTCAAGGAGGTAAAGCACGTGCATTAGAATAAGATGTAATTACTTCCAATAAAAGGAATATTCTACAGTAAAATGCTATAGTGAGACAGCTTGGGCCAACCCTCGAAAAAATCGTATAATTGCTGATATCTCACTAAGAAACTGTATGACATCTCATTAGAGCAGTTTCAAACAAGCCATAAGTGTTGCTTTCCGAGGGGAACAATTTCACACCAATCTGACAAGATATTTAAAAAAACCACTTATGGAAGTCACTACAGGGGATATATTTTGATGCATATTTTGATGCAAAACAGTTTGCGACCATATGAAACTAAACACTGGCCGTTGCAGACAAGAATTAAAACAACAACAAAACAGAAAGAACTTTCTTTTAGTCAGATATTCTTCCAAGAAAATAATACATTTATGTAAATTTATACATTTAAGACTTACTGAGATTATTAAACTGTTAGAAATCTAGAGTTATTTCTAGAAGTCTAAATTATTCAATATTTTTATATTGCATTAGGCATCATGAACTAATGACAAACAACTATTTTTAACAACATTTATTAATCTAGGTTAATGTTTATTTTAAAAAAAATACTAGTATTCATAGTTAATTCATGAACTATTAATAATACATGAACTTTTGATACAGCTTAATGTAAAAAAAAATTAGAATATGTAGAAATTAACATTATAAGCCAAGATAAGTCCTGTAAAATGTAAAGTGCATTACTTAAATCCATTAGGTATCATGATTTCACAAAGTTTAACCTTTTTGCAAAAGTGTTACAGAAATCTGAATAAGAATCAAATACCAAGATCATATTTCAAGCTGCTGTGCTCCGGAGAATAAAAGTCATTCTGGCTGTGGCAAACGCGTCTTTGCTATTCAGCAGAATCAGTTGATGGTTCATAAGCTAATGACCATATCTTCCACATTTTGCTGAAGCAAAGTTCTGACAAAATTAGGTAATTATGCCTCTAAATGTCATCACAAATTTTCCCAGCTGGCTTAAAGCAGCCCTCCGCAGTAATTTGAAGCTTGCACTTTGTTCCAGAGAACAGCAAAAAGACCACATCTTAATTTATTCCTGTGGAAACCTCCAAGGCAATTCTGCTTTTCAGTTTGCTTGGCTCTGTCCATATAACTAAAAACACAATAGTGAAGAACATTAATCTATATAATGCAGCCTGTATGCTCTCATAAAAGCAATAAGCTTGAGACATACCTTATGTAATGCTGCTACATTATCCTGCAAACAGAGATGAACTTTAAGGCAATTTAATTCTCTATGGACAGACAATCAGAATGACTAATGTTCTAGAACTGAAACTGTAAGCCTAATAACATAAAATACAACACATGACAACACGCTCAAACTACTTCCGATATATTGGCCTATTTTCTGAAGTAGGCAGCAAAACAAACGTTTATTTGCACACTTGGAGGAAACATTATATCTTAAGTAAATAGCTAAATAAAACCTTAAAGGGATAGTTTGCCCTCAAGTCATCCTATGTGTATATGACATTCTTCTTTCAGGTGAATACAATCCGAGTTATATTTAAAAATGTCCTGGCTAATCCAAGCTTTATAATGGCAGTGCATGAGAGTCCAAAATTTGAAGCACAAAAAAGTGCATCCATGCAACTTTCCCTTTAAAGGCATAACCTTTAACCTTTTTCAACAAAACAATTTTAAACGTACTCACCCCTCTTGGCTTTGGCTTGTCGCACCCTCCATATTGTTTTGTGGATCTCAAAATTGTAGTTAGCTGGCAAAGCCTTAATTGTCTCATTGAGCTCTGAATCTTTAAGGATCTCATCAGGAATCTGATTTGCCACTCTTCTCGGTCCTCGCACTAGATTGAAAAGACAATATGAGAGTTAATTCACCTAATTTGCTTTAGAGTTTGTTGTAAGCATCACTGAACTCAAGTGTGCTTTAAGACAGCGTTGTGCAATGTACAATATGGGCAATTGCAAATTGCTTTAGCGAGTACCACTAAGAATCTCATTTCATTTTTATGATAAATTGATTGAGGTATAGCCTATATAATAAGACAAGGAAAGCCTGTGCAATCATTTCTCAGATCCAAAAATTAATCATCACACAAATCAATCAGCACAGTCAGGACAGCAGCTAAAATGAGAGGTCAGCCATAAGCAGAATGAGTCAATCAGTGACATTCATTCATTTTTGAAGTCTATGACAGACAGGGTCATCTGTAATGTAAGCTCACTACCCATAAAAACTTATTTCGTTGTTTAACAGCTTTAACATTAAAGTAGACAACTATGATTAAACAAAATGAACACTAGTGCAGTCAATTGGTTCGAAATAAATAGTGAACCAGTGTGTAGGCTTGCTGCAGTGCTCAGTGTTGTCAGTGTTGCACTGTCCCACTGTCGTTTTGCTTTTTTTAATAAAATTAAAAACCATTTGGTTAGGTTGGATAATGGATGCTTAAATTGTAAACTGAAATTGTCTGCTCTGCTCCAAATAGCATGAGCTGCAGAGTTGCAGCACAGTGCAGCAGGAGTCAGATTTCACTTATAACATGAGAGTTATTATGTTATAATGAGAGTAAAAAGAGATGACTGACAGGACAATGGCGAAGGATTTGGTACCCAAAAGATCTTGAGTCATTGACAAATATCTTATCTTGTAAAATGTGCAGTCAGTGCCGCTGCTGCCTAATCACAGTGCATGTGATCGCGAATTTGAAAGCAAATGTGAAAAAGCGCGCATTCAATATCAATTTCAATACCTTGCATATAGATAGTGGTTCCCTTATGCCCGCAAATTATACACAGTGTGTTATCGGTAGAACCAGTGTTGTCAAGTTTATTTACAAGTGTGACATTTTTCTCACAGAGACATCCCAACCTGTGTGTAGATAATGACTTTCAATTGATGGTAGTATAGAGAATGTGAAGCTATGCCACCGAGTTGCATGCTGGGAAGGCACCTCCATCTTAAGAGGATCGACTGAAATTAATAATAAAAAATAAAAAAAAACCTGTTGAACAAACTTAAAGCTGCATTCCGCAAGTTTTCATTCAATCACCGCACACTGGACACTGTACTTCAGAATCACAGATTCTATGTCTTGGAGTATAACCTAAATAAGAATTTTCACCAGAAATTGTCATCTGAACAAGTAAGTAACATGTCTGCCACTTTTGGGAACAAAACATTACAATAAATTGCACTACCAATAATGATTAAATCTAACGACTGCTCGTATCACATCAAACCGTGCAATTTATTTTTTTGTTATATTTTGTTCTCAAATTGTTAATGTTGACAGCATTAGCATTATGTGTATTTACTGTATTAGCGTTACCTGTAGATTTCAATTTCTGTAAAGTCTAATCTTTTGCTTTTGACTACGGGTGAATCTCTAGCTGTCACTGATGATGTCATTTGGGCCTTTCTGGATTACAGCGCGATCACTTCTGCCGCTTATGCAGACTACGCCGGAAGTGATTGCACACTCAAAGCTGTTGGACATAGTGGTGTATTCGAAGTCAAAAATTATATAAATACAGTTCAGTTTCTCGCACAAGCCTATCGTTTTGTGTCTAACACCGTGTCCTAACTTTCCTTAGAGTCCAGCAACAAGCAACTTGTTTGTCCACACCAGACGCAACATGACTACGAGATGCAACAACTCAATAAAAAACCACAGCCAATGAGAACAGTGTGTGGGCGGGCTCTCGTGGCAAGCGCACGGCATCAGAGATTAATCTTGACGGCACTCGCAAGGAAATGGATAAGTAGCCTACATAATCAAATTCACAAATATTACACAATTTAGACATTACTAAAATACATACTGAGTTACTAAAACAATCTTTGTCACAGAATATACTTATTTGTTCACAGTTTGAACGTTCTTGTTTCCATTTGTTTAATATTTCAAGATCTGAGGTGAATTATCCACTGTTGCTTTTAGTACAACTATGTTACAAAGCTGGGAGCACTAAATGATCTTCAAAGTCACATTACACACTTTTAAAATTAAATAAAGCACATAAACACTACCTGAGATTATCATTGCCATGTTTTGTGTTATTCCAGCAGCGACGTCGCAGAAATAGAAACCGTTTCTAAAATAGAATCATCTCATGGTTAGGACAAAAACTCAAATGAACATGGAAAAGGTACCTTTTATTGCGCGGCGTCGTGTGTAGTTAGGACACGGTGTTAAGACATCAATGTGTTGTCACAAGCCGCAGGGTTTAATTTGGATTTGTCTGTGCATGTGTTTTTTACTCTCAGATTTTGTTACCATTCACGTGCATTATACGACTGACAGACTGCAATGGTTGGAGTTAAAAATCTTAATTTGTGTTCTACTGAAGAAACAGTCACCTATGTCTTGGATGCCTTAAGGGTAAGCATTTTTGGGTGAACTAGCCTATCCCTTTAAGGCTAGTGTTTTTTGTATCTGAAGTGCAGAGAATATTCTTCATTTGCTACTTGCCGTGAATCAAGTTTTAAATATCATGTGCATTGCACTACATCTTTATATCATGATTTATCAAAACTGTGCCGTAGCAAGAAAGGGGTTGGGAAAAAAAGAAAAATTGTATGTGGGGTAGGGGGGCCTACTGTAATGCTGTAGCCCAGGAGCCTTTGGTTATCTTAATGTGCCCCTGCACATGACAACCAAAATCAAATCCCTAAAAGCTTTTCAAAAGTTTTGTTCTGGCTGTGTAAATTCTGCTAATTCACAAACCGACAAACTATGAAAGTCATAATCGCAAAGGTTGTTACTTGTTAAACCAAACAAAATACAAAACTTTCAAAAACGTGCGATTATTTTATTGATTATTTAATTGATTGATAGGCAGTGGGTTTAATCCGTGACATCATTTGCTATCTTTGTCTTCTCACCACCCCTCAACCTGCTTCCCTTTTTTTTTGCACAGAGAAAAGCTAAAAAACACATTACATTGTCCAGTTTTCTCTATGGTAATTTTTCTATCCAACATGAATGACCGACCATGGCAAAAAAATGTTTGACATTTTTTGTCATGACAGAAAATCAAAACACTATTGTTTAAGCGCCATATTAGGAGGATCGCTTCCTTTCTGAGATGAATGCAGTTACCCAGAACATACGTTGTCTTTAAAGGTCCAATTTATGGAATGACAGTTTTACACAATGAATAAAGAAAAAACAGCTACAAGAAAAAGCAAGTGAAAAGCACAATAATATATATAATATCTACTTTATACTTAAAATCTGCCCACTGCTAAATTATTACAATATTTCCTTAATGAACCAGAGGCAATAATAATTTTAAATAATAATAATATAAACATTTATTTGAAAATAATATTATAATGTTGTGTATAATACTATATACACAGCCACATTTATTTGTAATGTAATATTTACTTAATCATTTTATTGGAGTTTAACACGTTGTACCGTTACTCTGAGCCGTGCATTAATTTGAGTGATGACGGATATTATGGCAGTGGCTTAATGCAGCGCATGAGATGCAGATAACACGATCTTGTCCCTTAAGAAAATTAAATTAATGCTGTCATGTAACAAATCTGCTTCAAATTGAATTAAAAAATTAAATGAATTGCTAATTACAACATTGGAAAAAAAATGTAAAGGGTGTACTAATACAATAAAATTGTGAATATAAATAATTGGGAATCATGATTTAAAAAAAAAAAAAAAATGTTCAATTTCATTTATCTATTTTAGTCGTTTGGCTGTTTCCTTATAAAGGTCCAGAATTTGGTTTTAATTTGTCAAGTTTTTTGCCAGGTCTTGTCACCAACCAATCGCTGCATTACTGATTATGGTTTCGAGTATCGATGCATCTGGCCTCTTCAGGGAACACGAGAACAAGTAGTAATCTTAGACAACTTAATCCAGATATTTTAATCCAATCAACAAATTCGTTTGAAGAACCAAATTAGCCAGAGATCAGTTATCACGATTAGAAGATCTGGCATCTGTCAAATCAACTTGTATTAAGCGAGGTATGAAGAACGGACCCCAGATCTCAATCCAAAAGTGGACTTGAAAAGTGCTCAATGCAACGAAACCAAGGAGTATTGTAAAGGCTCATCTACCAAATACTGCTCTCAAGGGGGTGAATACTAATAAGTATAATACATTATGACATTAAATAATATAATTGGGTTATTTAAAGTCAGAAGGTCAAAGGTTCATCTGTTTTTTATATGCAGTACAACATATGCATTAGCTATAAATCAAATTACAATACAATCATTACAATATTTCTTATAAAAAAAATGTTTTGGCTAAATTTTCAGCCAAAAACACAGCAATGTTTAGGAAAGAAGGCTTACAAAGTGTTTTGAATATTTCTTAATATAGGCCTAACAGTTTTGAAAACACTGAGGATGGGAGAGGAAGAGGACAGGCATGCACTTTTAAAGATAGCTAAAGAAACACTGAAAATCACTTTAATTTACAAAAAAAAAGTACTTATGTACTAAAGTATAAAAACTATACCATGAATATATATCATGAAAATAAAATCAATTCATGAAACAGTAAAATGGAAACGGAAGCATGAAAATATAAAATCATTGTTTTGACACACATAATTTATATAATTGTTTGAGGTGTATGAAACCAAAATAAAACTACTGCTAAGTAAACACAAACGCTATTTGACTGAGAGACGTCGCCTTTGTGACAACTGGCCCCAGTCACACATACTACACTTTAGATCACAGAACATTTCAGGTAAAATATGCCACATAGTGACAGTAATGTAACCCATAAGACACGATATATACTTCACATAGATAGCATAACACAGCATTACCTTAAAAGACAGTTCTAGATTTTTACAGCTGGCAAACATCGCAATCGCAACCCCAACACTAAGAACTATTAAGAAATCCAACTAGTAATACTCACCATTAGGTTTTTTCGCAGTAAGCACTTCAATCTCGGCAGTGGGAGCCGCCATCTTTCCCCAAACAAGTGCACGTGGAGTGGAACAGGCATTACTCATCGAACACAGAGCTGATCTGAGTAAATCAAGTGTCGATACCATAGATGTGAACGATGTATTGAGGGGGAAGGAAAAAGTTTTCTGACATTTGTTGATGCATGCCAAGGACCCAAGAAAAACCACTTTCCTAAAATAAAACGGCGACTATACAGTATATGTTCACATTTATAAAAACCAAAAGAAATTAAATAGGCCTACATTTCTTTTATATTGTCATTGTACAAAGGTTTAATGAAATGTTTTAATATTTTAAAATGTTATTTATATAGGTACAGTAGCCGGTCAGGAATCCATGCATTATACCATATTTATGCAAAGTCTGACATTAAGTATGTCATCATTTAACAAAATCAAGCTATCTAAACACAAACAGGGTCGGTGCTTATAGGTGTTGACATTCTCACAGCCTGCAGTCTCCTCATTAATCAAATTTATAAAGAGTCTTTCATGACTCCTCATCTCCATCTGTGCTCTCTCGCCTGGTGTGTCTGCCTGTGAATGGAGACAGAAGTGCTATAGCTTGAGTCACCAGTCTCCTTCACAGTGAATGATTCAGTGGTTTCAAGTGTTCCTGTGTCTCAAATGCGTGTACAAACTACACACAGAGATGAATACATAAAAAAAATAACACTTGCATTTTTCATCTTGGATAAAGATAAAGATACATTTATTTTAATAGGTTATATAAAAATTTTTTTTTTTTTAAATTTCAAAAGACATTTGGCCCAAATGGCAGGCTTTTGGTGTTATAATCTAAACTTTTTTTTTGTAATAGTATTTTAACTGAATTAAATTAAATTACATATTACAATTTGAAATACATTTTGTTTAAGCCTATATATTTGCTGTGTGTGTGTGTGTGTGTGTGTGTGTGTGTGTGTGTGTGTGTGTGTGTGTGTGTGTGTGTGTGTGCGTGTGTGTGTGTGTGTGTGTGTGTGTGTGTGTGTGCGTGCGTGCATATAAACCGATCAGACATAGCATTATGACCACCATGGGCACTCTGACTGGTCTGCGGCTATGTAGCCCCATACGCAACAAACTGTAATGCACTGTGTATTCTAACACTTTTCTTTTAGAACCAGCATTAACTTCTTGAGCAATTTGAGTTACAGTAGCTTGTCTGTTTGATCTGACCACACTGGCCAGCCTTCGCTCCCCACGTGCATCAATGAGCCATATGACCGACGCTGGTTCATCACTGTTCCTTGGACCACTTTTGATAGATACTGACCACTGCAGACCGGGAACACCAAGAGCTGCAGTTTTGGAGACCCAGTTCTCTTGCCATCACAAATTGGCCCATGTCAAACTCACTCAAATCCTTACGCTTGCCCATTTTCCCTGCTTTTAACACATCAACTTTGAGGACAAAATGTTCATTCATAAAAGTTCATTCTTTTCCATAATGTCATGATAAAATTTAAATTTAATATATTTTAGATTCATTGCACACAAATTGAAATATTTCAGGTCTTTTATTGTTTTAATACTGATGATTTTGGCATACTGCTCATGAAAACCCAAAATTCCTATCTCAAAAAATTAGCATATTTAATCTGACCAATAAAAGAAAAGTGTTTTAAATACAAAAAAGTCAACCTTCAAATAATTATGTTCAGTTATGCACTCAATACTTGGTCGGGAATCCTTTTGCAGAAATGACTGCTTCAATGTGGCGTGGCATGGAGGCAATCAGCCTGTGGCACTGCTGAGGTGTTATGGAGGCCCAAGATGCTTCAATAGCGGCCTTAAGCTCATCCAGAGTGTTGGGTCTTGCGTCTCTCAACTTTCTCTTCACAATATCCCACAGATTCTCTATGGGGTTCAGGTCAGGAGAGTTGGCAGGCCAATTGAGCACAGTAATACCATGGTCAGTAAACGATTTACCAGTGGTTTTGGCACTGTGAGCAGGTGCCAGGTCGTGCTGAAAAACGAAATCTTCATCTCCATAAAGCTTTTCAGCAGATGGAAGCATGAAGTGCTCCAAAATCTCCTGATAGCTAGCTGCATTGCCCTGCCCTTGATAAAACACAGTGGACCAACACCAGCAGCTGACATGGCACCCCAGACCATCACTGACTGTGGGTACTTGACACTGGACTTCAGGCATTTTGGCATTTCCTTCTCCCCAGTCTTCCTTCAGACTCTGGCACCTTGATTTCCGAAGGACTTGCTGCTTCTCTGTAGCCCAGGTCAGGCGCTTCTGCCGCTGTTTCTGGTTCAAAAGTGGCTTGACCTGGGGAATACGCCACCTGTAGCCCATTTCCTGCACACGCCTGTGCACGGTGGCTCTGGATGTTTCTACTCCAGACTCAGTCCACTGCTTCCGCAGGTCCCCCAAGGTCTTGAATCGGTCCTTCTCCACAATCTTCCTCAGGGTCTGGTCACCTCTTCTCGTTGTGAAGCGTTTTTTTTTCCACACTTTTTCCTTCCCACAGACTTCCCACTGAGGTGCCTTGATACAGCACTCTGGGAACAGCCTATTCGTTCAGAAATTTCTTTCTGTGTCTTACCCTCTCGCTTGAGGGTGTCAATGATGGCCTTCTGGACAGCAGTCAGGTCGGCAGTCTTACCCATGATTGCGGTTTTGAGTAATGAACCAGGCTGGGAGTTTTTAAAAACCTCAGGAATCTTTTGCAGGTGTTTAGAGTTAATTAGTTGATTCAGATGATTAGGTTAATAGCTCGTTTAGAGAACCTTTTCATGATATGCTAATTTTTTTAGATAGGAATTTTGGGTTTTCATGAGCTGTATGCCAAAATCATCAGTATTAAAACAATAAAAGACCTGAAATATTTCAGTTGGTGTGCAATGAATCTAAAATATATGAAAGTTTAATTTTATCATTACATTATGGAAAATAATCAACTTTTATCACAATATGCTAATTTTTTTAGAAGGACCTGTATATATATATATATATATATATATATATATATATATATATATATATATATATATATATATATATATATATATATATATATATATATATATATATATATATATATATATATTTACACTTCCCGGCCAAAAAAACAAACAAACGTTGTTTGGATTTATACAGTACTGTACAAAAATCTTAGCCACGTTAGTATTTTCACCCAAAAATGTGTTTAAGCCCTTATTTATTATTTGTCTTTTATTATTGTGTCAGTATGAAATATCAGTTTACATTTCCAAGCATTTCTTTTGCCATTAATTGTAATAATCCAGTGAGATTTTTGTATGCACAAGGAGTCTGACAACAGCTGGCATGTTCCACAAGGAGATCTGATCTCACCATCACCAACTCTGTCTGTGATTACATGAAGAATCAGAAATAACTGAGACAGACTAAATCCAGAAGAACTGTAGCAATGTCTCCAAGGTACTTGAAGAAACCTTGCAAAGCTACCTGAAGAACTATGTGCAAGTGCACCAAAAGCTGTTTTGAATGCAAAGGGTGGTACCCCAAATATTGATTTTATTTATTTCATAACAGTTAACTGATAAATAAAATCTATTTATGACATTTTTAAACAAAAAAAAGCATCCTCACTTTACAGCACTAAAACTTTTCAAATTTGCAAGTATAGGTTTCTTCAAGCGTCTTTGAGACGTTGCCACAGTTCTTCTGGATTTAGTCTGTCTCAGTTATTTCTTTTCTTCATGTTATCCCAGATGGTCTTGGTGATGGTGAGATCAGATCTCCTTGTGGAGCATACCTGTTATTGTCAGACTCCTTGTGCATACAAAAATCTCATTGGATTATTACAATGAATGGCAACAGGGATTTTTTGAAAGGTCAACTGATATTTCCTACTTTACACTACAGCAAATAATATAACTGTCATAAAACCATTTTTTTGTGTGAAAATACTAATGCACTCTAACATCGAATAAGTTAGGCTTACTTAGAAAAACACACGCAAAATGATTGCCTCAAAAAAGTTAAATAAATGCTTATTTATTAGCCTACAGTTCACTTACACAAGAGCTCTAATGAAAAAGAACTGTAGAGATTATACTTGATCTTTTACTTTAGATTTACTCTTGAAATATAGCTATATTGTTGTGTTTTGTATGCTGAATGTTGAAGTGTGTGTGTGTGACTCAAGCATGGTCAACTGCAAGATATTGTTACAAATATAGAGGGATTATATCAACCCAATTAAAAAAATCACAGGTGTTTATGACATTAGCAAAATTGTAAACGATCATTATACGAAATAAAGGGAAATATTATATAGGTTCATTTTAAAAGGTGACCTTAATTTCTGACTAAATCATTAATTAATCAACTTTTAAAAGCAACCTATTTATTACTCTTCCTTTGAAACCAGATAATTGTGATGTCTTGTTGCATCGCTGCATCAATAGGAACAGAGTCATAATAATACATGTTCCAAGTGGCCAACCAAAGTGAACACTGATCACCATAATGGTGAGTTGTTGTTTTTTTCTTGAATAAATGGCACTCAAACCAATCATTTCATCTTAAATTGGGTTTTCTGAGTAAACAATGGATTGTATGTGAATAGTACAGATTTACAAAGACATTAAGTAAAGTTTACTAAAAAGTGTTGGATCACTGTTGGATTTTACAGTGCTAAGTCTTTTGCACAGTACTGTAGCTATATAGTAAACAAGGTTCCCCTATTCAAAGTCTGCCTGCCTAGCCTACTAGAGACAGAATAAAAAGAGCAAGAGAGAGAGAGAGAGAGAGAGAGAGAGAGAGAGAGAGAGAGAGAGAGAGAGAGAGAGAGAGATTTAATCGAACTCAACACAAGAATATATCAACCACTAAACCAACACATGGTAATGTCAGATTATTTTCGGGGGAGAGAGAGGGAGAACAGTCCATAAGTGGATTGAGAGCCCCATCAGCTCTGAGGTATCACAGGCACGCGCATCTCTCAGCTGGAGCGCATCATCTGTCCATTCCGCCACTCGACTCTCGAGCCACTCACTCACCGCGCTCGATATGTGAAGGTGTAACGCTCATATTTGTGATTTGTCCGTGTCACGAGATATCTGGACGAAATGCTTTCAAAAAGGAGGATTGTTGGAGATTTTGTATGGAGGCAGCGGGACACCTCCCCATACTTCGGCGTAGAGTGTCTCTGAAGAGTGCACGAGAGACCGTCACCAGAGTTGCCGCGGCTCGGATTGAGGACCGTCTGCTGAATTTACTCAACAATCTGTGTTTTAGAGGGATAGCCGAATTTCAAACACGTCAGTATCTTGCAAAAAGAGCTTTTAGAGCATTTCGGATAACATATTAGTCTACAATACTGCTTGTTTCGTGGGGGTCGCTGACAGCGGAACCACACCACCAGGTGCCCCTGCTTAATCTACTCACTGGATAACAACAATTAATACTGCAGAATGTGTTCCTCTCCTTTTGGACTGCTCTCAGTTGCATCTTGTGAAATATTTGGTCGGGACCACACAGGATGAAATGGACATCAGCATTGCAATAAATTAGCCTAATTGAAATTCAGCGAGAAGTCTCTTCTGAGCTATAGGAGTACATTTATGTATTCTGATTAAACCAGACAGCGCTTGATAGATCGCTTGGCATCTCACTGACAGTGTGGAGTCTGGAATACAAGAATAAATGAACCTGAGTGGACAGACAGAGAATTAACAATATCCAACATGTTTAAACGGGGTAAGTGCAATTTACAACTTTTATTCCTGCTGTTTTTAAATAGACAGAAGTTGAATTTAAATTTTGAGAATATTTATACTATATATATATATATATATATATATATATATATATATATATATATATATATATATATATATATATATATATATATATATATATATATATATATATATATATATATTTTAATCAAAATAAAAACCAGAGTAAATAGTGTGGAATAACTCCATGCTTAGGGGAACATTTGTAATGTATAATTTGTTTTTGTTTTTTAAATAAATAATAGGCTAAAACATTTTTTTAATGTTTATATTTGAGCTGTTCTTCGTGGCATAAAGGGTTTTTACTATAGATAAAGATGCCTGTTGCAATATTTGCAAAAACTATTACATCTTTTTTTTTTAAATAAATGTAATTTTTTTTTTTTTTGATATACATAAAAATAAGGATGCTTGTTAAAAGGTTTTTAAAGTTTATGTAAAAGGCTGTTAAGGTCTACAGCTATCATCCATGATCGTCTTTCCAGAATCATGTGTGTCTGCCCCCGGGTAAGCTCAGCGTAAAGCAGATGTGTTTAAAATATTCATCATTATATCATGAAATGTTTTCTTAAGATGCTAGTGGTGGGTGCCGCACTGCAGTTTATGGCCGGTTTTTCATCAGAAAGCATTGTGCTGTCTGCCTGGCTCCAATATATTTTCTCTTGGTGGGTTAAACAGGTTTGGCTCAGACAGTCTGTCACAATTTATGGACATTGTTTATGATCAAATGATGAAGTGTAAGCAGTCAATAGTGAGATTAACTGGTTAGTGATGAAGCTGTCAGTTGAATGACCTGCAGATCATTGCAAAGACTTGTCAGCTTGTTTTCACTAGATAATAGATTTTCAGTCCTGGAGTATCCCAGCAGTGATCCTTATTTAACACACCTGATGTATATCGTCGGCTCTTTAGTAGAGGCTCCAAGACCTGAACAGGGTGTGTCAGATAAAGGGGAAATCTAAAATGTGCAGCGCCAGGATCAAAACTGACAAGCCCATGCACTAGAACAATTCACATGTGATTAAACAGATCACAAATCTTACTGTTTAAAGTTTACTAGGACATTTCACTTGCCCCCACTTTTAATCATCTCTGGATCTTTTGCATGGCACTATGACATGCTCAAGCTCAGAGGTTGCTGCCTGCTATAACTGTGTAGCGAGTCAGTCTGGAAAACTGAATTTCCTTGGAGGAGGCCCAAAGCTTAACACAGAGACAATTGTTATTTCAATAGACTTGGCGTAGGAACAAAACACACCTATCAAGCCTCTCACCGGCACACTAAAAGACCCCTTATGAATGCCTGTGAGGAGCCTGTGGTGCAGATATGAGAACAGTGGGTCGGTTTTGAACTGATCTAGATCTGATTTTCATTTACCTCAAAGAAAACCGCTTCCTCTAGTGTAGGTTTACTTTGCACACAGTATATTTTTGGAGACATTAGGTTCCGCATATTTTGGGACACACTGTAATCAATTCTTTTACTATCTTATAGTTGAGAGTTTTTGTTTAAATGGCTGTCTAAATGAAAAGTTGTGAATATTATCTACCTTAAAGTTTCGAACACACACACATTGGGTTTCCATGTTTAAAGGGGACTTTCCATACCATAGACATAATGATTTTTATACTGTACAAACTGTATATTCTATTACCTAACCTTGAACACAACCCTCACTGAAAACCTTCTTAATTTTTACATACAAAAAATAATAATAATAATAATTCTGGATGATTTATAAGATGTTTTCCTCATGTGGACCAAAAAATGTCCCCCACAAGGTAAAACATGTCTGGTATTACTATCTCTGTGCGACGTAGGGTTTTACCGTTTTACAACTCACCCATGTGTTACAACACAACTCCCCAATAAATACGACCTGTAAATTGGCTTCAAATCATAAGGCCATCCAACAGAGTAACTGTCTTAGGTTTTTATTTGTTTGGTTTGGGTTTTAATTATGAAGAAAATTTGGTTTTAAAAGTCAGAAGAGTTGCTTTTAGGCTAATGAGGTTTCTTTGCTCTGTTGGGTATTAATTGGTCTTTCACTTCAGAGTGCATTAAAAATTACTAAAAAATTCTGCAGTAGTTTTCTGTTGTGCGTGCCTATGACGCATAAGTAGAAAACAGCAAGAAAATAGACGCTTTGCACTGATGTGATATTTTCCAGAAACGTCAGGCCTAACTGGTTGTGTGGCAGTGACCTGTGTGCCCGTCTCAGCGGGGCTGTGCTGTTTCTGCTAGTAAGAGGTTCAATTTCCTGATTTTTTTGCCTCAATTTCCTCCCAAACTAACTTAAACACACACAGGCATGTTACGGTCTCAGTTGATTTAATATAAAAGGGCAGACACACTTATCCTGCCCACCTTTTAGCCTGTCTCCTATTTTCTGTCTCTATGTTTCTCTCTACCTTCTGCTTGCACTTTACAATTTCTGACAGTTATTTAAATTGAAACATGTATATATGATGCTACATGGTATATTCAAATTTCTGATGCTTATCTGAAGGCAGTGCTTCAGACTATAATTGGTTTGTTGTGCTGAGTTGTCAGTATAGAGAATGGCCTCGTTTTAAAATTCAGCCTTGAAACGTTGTCAGGCTCAGAAATCCAGCCTGATCTACATCCGGTGGCAAATATATTCTGTGCTCGAGTTGATACGGTTCAGAAAAAACAAAAAAAAACACCTGCAAGCAAACCAAGGAGATTTTTCCCTGCAAAACCTCTGCAATGAAATGAGAGAAATAACTCTTTTGTGGATTAGCCATGATTATGCAGCTGTGAGTGGAGAAAGTCGGTATTCAGACATGATCCTAGACAATGTTGTTATGGGCAGATGGATAGGAGAGTTGAGCGGCAGTTGGTAAGCGAAAGAGGGAACACCTGTGGCCTGACACCACTCTCCTGCACAGCTGCTCATATTCCCCATTTCTGAGACCTTCACTCATCATCACCAAAAACACCCCAGACTAAAATCCATAGTAACTAGAGACAACCTTTACAGCCTGCACCTGCTCAGTTGTTATTTGGGCTACCCCTTATTATTTGTAATTTCCAGCACCAACCAGACCAAACACAATGACTGTTTTTGAAAGTTTCTGAAAGACTCACCTTTGTTCAGTGGTCCTGCCCCAAAATGCACTCCATTGGTTGAGCCAGAAGTTGATATGTTGGACCTCTCAAAGAGCCACAGAGCCAAAGTGTTTACTTACTGTAAATGTACTATGTTTGCCATTGTCTATATTCAGCGTCATTTTCTCATATAGTGTTTTCGCAACCGTTTCATTCAGTATTAAGTCCACATCCACAATAGTAATAGGGGGTATAATAATAGGGAGTATAATACTGTTTCATTTTGGTATCATCCACAACATAACTGCAATAAAGTAAGGGTTAGTTCAACCAAAAATGAATGTCATTCATTGCACCCCATGTCATTCCACACCTGTAAGACCTTATTTCATCTTTGGAACACAAATTAAGATATTTTTGATGAAATGCATCAAAATCAGTCCCTCCATTGGGAGCAATGCAATTTACACATTCAAGATACAGAACGGTAGGAAAGAAATCATTGAAGTAATCCATGTGACGCCTGTTTAACCTCAATTTTATAAAGCGACACAAGCACTCTGTGCAAAAAAGCAAAGTAGTAAGTTCATGATTCATTTAAAAACTATTCTAATTAGTGCAGAATTATGTTTTCTATTTTAGAATTATGTTTTCTCTATGAATTATGTTTTCTCTATTTTAGTTTATGTGGCTTTTTCAGCTGTTTTAGTTGTACATTCTAAATAAAATTAAAATGTCAAAATGAAATTTGATTGTCAGCATCGTGATAGGAATGGCTTGGAATGGCGCAAATCGTATCACAGTTCTGGAGCGTGCTGGCGAACACGCAGAGTTTTCAGTGATTCTCGACTGGGCTTCAGTCATATTTTACTGATAATTGGTCTGTCCAGTTCGTACGGGAACTAATGCCGCCTTAACATGCTATTGGAAATTTGACAATTCCCACTTCTGAAGTCACGATTATGAGCTCATCACAATTACATTTTCAAATGGGAGGGAGTTCATGGGCAATTTTTAAATGGTAAATGGTAAATGGACTGCATTTATATAGCGCTTTTAACAGACCAATGGCCATCCAAAGCGCTTTACATGTTGCCTCACATTCACCCATTCACACACTCACTACACCGACGGCGTGTCAGCCATGCAAGGCGCCATCCAGCTGTCAGGAGCAACTGGGGTTAGGTGTCTTGCTCATGGACACCTCGACACTTGGTCAGGTGGAACCGGGATTGAACCACCAACCTTCCGGTTTGTAGACAATCTACATGAACCACTGAGCCACTGCCGCCTGCTTTATCTAGGAAACTCGTTTTTTACGATAATACAGAGAGCACGTGAAGGCAGCATTATTGTTTAAAAAAGCTCAGAACACACAATGTAACCTAATCAATTAATATCCCAATTCTGTTTATATTTACCATGGTATAAATATTAGGGGGTTGTACTAGCTTGTATTTGCTTGTTTTGGTCATGGTGGTGGTGGTGGTGGTGGGGGGTTAGGGGGGTGTAATATGTAATTTTTTTTCAGCTCAGTGTAATTCATGTAGTAATACATATGCTCTGATCACATCACTGGACTTCAATTACCACACAGCTATGAAACATGCCTCAGACCTCTCTGCATGCCAAACAGCTCATTTCCTGAAGGACACTCACTGAATGACAAAAGGATGAGCGCAGAGGCCAGCAAGCGCCATTGCCTGTCATCTTACCCCATCCCATGGGATATAAATTCTTATCATTCCAGCTTTCGGTAATTATAAGTAATTAGTAGCACAGGAAGTGGTATTTTAATGAGTGTCATTTTCTACTTATGTCCTCATCTTCGTGCACCTTTTGACCAGTTCAAACCAGGCACAGGACACACTTGGTAAGGATGGATGTTTTATTAATAATTTATCTGCTCGTTTTGTGCCTTCCACATAGACAAATGAACCTATGTTTTGTTTTTATTATCCATAAGACTGACTTACACTGGCATTAGACTGATGACTGTACATTATAATTGATAAGAATGAGTTTGCAATCTGAATGCATGTACCTGACATTTTGTCTCACAACAATGTTTTCATTAACTCATAATTCATACGCAAACTGTAATTAAATACACATTTCCTGGCTGCTGTGGTGTCCAGAAGGGAGGAAGTCTCCAGCGTAGCATGTGGCATCTCTAAGTGCCCTTTACCAACACCTGAAATCTCAGCACAAATATCTCTCTTCTGCCTTTGGAGTGGAAATGAGATGCTGGCTTGGTCATTAGTAGATGATAATGAGGTAAGAGAGACAAACAACCCTAAGCCCTGTTGGTTTTGTTAATATTAATAATTAATTTCTGATTAAGTGACTAATTGCGGTGGAAAGGTCAATGTCAATGTTAGGTCCGTTGATGTTAGGAGATGAGTATAAAGCAGAAAGGAAGGGAGGAAGAAAAAAGACATCATCCCTTTTCAACTAGAGCATGTGCCATCAGATTTTTGAGCGGAGGAACAGTCAGGGCCCTCTAGGCCCTCATCTGAGAGGTCCTAAACTATTGTAAAAACTTTTAAATAATAGTTTATAAAGTAAAAATATATATTTTAATTTAATAAATTATCTTTAATAAAAAGTCATCATTTTTTATGTTATTTTAAGAATTTATAAATTGACAATAAGCATCTAAATCTTTTTGAGGAAATAAACCCTTTAAACCCTTAAAATCTGCCTAATTTTTCCCTTTAACGCGTTCAGCTCTGTGATTGGTGGTCTAGCTGTGAAATTACAGAGGGAAGTCAATGAGAGACGAAGCCCCCCAAAAATTGACCAATCATATCACCCCTTTAATGGGTGGGGCTTGTTATCGCTGTGTTTATGACCCGATCCATCCGCTGTGGAGAATTCCACCGAGGAGAAAAAAATAGGTAGCATTATTCCCTTTGGAAACCACAAGCAACATTAATGAGGAATGCTAATTGATAATCCATGCCGTTTTCAAGATTAACTTTTAAAGAAAAGCTGTCGTTAATTGGCAAAGGAAGACCTACACCAAAGCTTATTTTTGTGCAGAAAGCCAAAGCTTTTTATTTTCAACCACAGCAATAATAAGCTTTACTGCTGGAATTGTTTGCTGTTTGGGTAAGTTATTTAAAATCGAATAGGTGAAGTGTCTGCTTTTATTCTTGCTGCTGCCGCCACTGTTTTGCAATTCTGCAAAATATTACATTTTTCCCAAATCATAAGTTTAATACGTGTTACATATATTTAATCGGCTGCTGTCCAGTCTAATGATATGATTTATTATCAACATATGTGGAAGTGTCTGTCGCTAATGTGCTCTGGTCTGAGTGCTGTCATGATGCATCGGCCTAAATTTAGTTCGTTTTGAGACAAAATATTTTTCTGAAATGACGACTATTGTGTGATGTATTTATTTGTAATGATGATTTGCATTTCATTACTTTTTAATTTTGGTGATAACTCTCACACTCACTCTGATTTGCTTGTGACATTTCTTGTCAAAGGGAACATGCAGTATTATAGAAGAGGACTCAGTAAACTAGGCTGATTTTAGGCCGAGTTTACTACATTTTTCCCAATGAGGGAAGGGTGTGGTGAGAGGACCAAGGTTCGAGAGTCATGGTTTGCACTATATATATATAAGTATCTATCAAAAGTGGTCCAAGGAAGGAACAGTGGTGAACCAACGACAGGGTCATGGGCGGCCAAGGCTCATTGATGCACGTGGGCAGCAAAGGCTGGCCTGTGTGGTCCGACCAAACAGACGAGCTACTGTAGTTCATATTGCTCAAGAAGTTAATGCTGGTTCTGATAGAAAGGTGTTAGAATACACAGTGCATTGTTGCAGACCATATACACCCTTTCATGGAAACGGTATTCCCATGGTGGTCATAATGTTATGCTTGATCAGTGTATGTATGTATGTATGTACACACACACACACACACACACACACACACACACACACACACACACACACACACACACACACACACACACACACACACACACACACACACACACACACACACACACACACACACACACACGTAAGTTGTTCGTTTTTCTTTGTTCATATCTTATCTGGCCTATAGCACTAAGTAAGCCAGAATTACTGGTGTGCCCCTTGCCAAAAAAAGTGCATGATGCCCTGAAAGGATATGGGAGTGCAACAGTGTTGACAGTCGTCCCAAGTGTGCTAACGCTCTGCTGACAGACACACCCGAGAGATGCTTTCAGTCCCATAGTGCCATGACCAGTGTGTACTGAGACAGGGATTCTGTCCTCCCTGCAGGCTTTGGCTGGCATCTGTCACACTGCACTACTAACACATGACATGTGGATGGTGCTGGCTGAGGAACTGGATAATCATCTCCGAGACACGTAAATTCCGGAGAGAGCATGTGCGAATTGAAGCAGCCATGCAAAGATATACTGTACGGAACAGTGCATAAATCAATGTATATGCAAGGAAAAACTCACACAAAGATAGTCGCCCTAGTCATGCTCTCCCTTTTTACTATAACCATGTTCTCAAAATGACCTTCAGAATCTGTTCATTTCTTGTTATAATGCCGGTTTTATGTTCCTGCTGTGTCGACCTTAATGCAGATTATGGAAACAGTATCAGCATAGCAGTCCAGTTTTGGTAAAATCTTTGCTTCATGATGGAAGTCTCTTTAATGGGCTTGTTTAATTATAAAACTCTCAGCGTGGCGCTTATAATAGCCAGAAACTCTATGATCTGACCGTAATCTTCCGGAGTCATTTTTAGGCACCCTCTTGTTCGCCTCGTTTCTTTCTCTCGCTTCTCTCCTGGGTCTCTACTTCTATCTGTGCTTTCTTAGGAGACGAGACATAATAGAGAAACTGAAGATGTGAATTGGATAATAGTCACCTTCTTTATATTGAGACAAACCTGATCATCATATTGGATTGAGGCCATAGAAGGAATCTCAGTCATCGCTAGGCATTGTTTCACATTTTGCTGCTTCTCAGATTGAATGAGTGAGTGAGTGATTGAGGCTCTGAGAAAATGCACCAAATAAGAGGCAATTCCTCTGTGTTATGAGGCCTTCTCTTGCCTGAAGGATCTTCATTGTATGATTGAAGCCAATTCAAAGATCAGCATTCCTTCCAAGATATTCTATCAATAACGCTACAGTGGGGTGCTGGGCACACAGTCCTCCTGGGGGCAGAATGAGCCTGTTTATCTCCTGTTGAAAGCTAATACGGCCATTTTCATGTTTAACCTTATACACAGAGGAAAACAGCTGTATGAACCCCACCAATGAGAAAAAAAGCAATGAGATTCGAATGGAGAATTTTCATCCAAGTAATCTCAGTTTATAATAATGGTTCTCAACTAGGGGTCCAACTCCAATTGGGCCATATGATGACTTAAAAGTATTTATATGAATAAATTATTATTAATACATAAAACATTTTTGTTGTTGTTTAGTTTTGCATCCAATACTCACTATTAACTAGTTGCTTATTAGCATGCATATTACTATGATATTGGCTGTTTATTAGTACTTATATAGCACATATTAATGCCTTATTCTGCATGATATAATCTACATCCCTTAATCCTACCCAATACCAAAACTTAACAACTACCTTACTAACTATTAATAAGCAGTAATTAGGAAAGTCAAAGTTAATAGTGAGAATTGGACCCTAATGTAAAGTGTGACCAAAAAATTATCTAAATCTAATATAAATTTAAATGCTTCTCTCACTCACACACGCACGCGCACGCACACACAAACACAAGCAAGAAATATCAATAACCTTTTCCTTTTTACTGTAGAACATACATAGTCATTTTTTAAGAACCTTTCTTTCTTTAGCACCTTTTGAGTAAACAAAAACTATTTTTAGGAGTGTATACTCCACTGTTATGTTAATAAAAAAAGTTTTAAAACAATCCATTTTGCCATTATTATGGCAGAAATACTGAATATATATATTTGAATATTATGTTGGTCAAAATGGTTGAGAACCACTGCTCAGATTCACCCTAGATTGTGTTCAGATTCACCCTAGATTAAAATATGCAAAAAAAAAAAAAAAAAAACAAACAAACACAAATAATATATGTTAATATGAACAAATCAAGTTCTTCCTGAACCAAATTTTTGGAGCTATGTAATCCATTTTCCTTTTTATAGCTATTTACCCTAACTGTATGTCAACAATTGTGTCAAAGGGATTTTTTTGGAGAAATGTCTGAGATTAAGTCTCTTTGAGCAATACAATTCCCTTTGAGTATCTATAAGACATTATCACAGGATTTTACAAGGGCACGATACACCCTGCAACTGAAAAGGCGGAAAACACTAATCTATTTACTTCAACAGAGGTACTGCTGCTAACATCCACTCTTTGTATGCTTGCGTGTCTCATATGTTACCATTTTGACATTAGGGCAGGTCATAAAATGTTAAACTGCTTCCTGTCCAAATAAACCGTAGATTAAATCTCCCAACACATACTGAGTTTTGCAAATATTGCCACTCAAAACCAAACCCCTGGAAACCTCTTTGCCCTTTACACACAGTTGCAGCACACACTTTTGTTCCGTTTCAGACCTATGTTCTACTTTTTGTTTTTCTGTATCTTGTTTGGTACCTTTGGTAATTTAAAACCATTCTCAATTAAATTCTGAATGCACAACCCTGCCCCGAATCAGTGTGGATGATGTCAAGGTCTGCATTAAACTCTCAACAGCAGTGTGAAGGCCACACGAAGAGATATTCCTGCATATAATACAAAAACAACAAAGAAAAGACACTCTGATTTACTGTGGATTCAAAACACATTTTGCAGTATTTCAACAGAAAACAGACTTGTTGTATTCCTCCATATTTATAGACAGCAGAAATTCATATTACAACTGGACTTTGACTGGTTTTCAGGGTATTGCAATTTTATCAGTCTGTGTGCCTTGTTCAGCATATCTCACATCTTGTATCCCCTTCTCTTTATCTCTATATCTCTGTATCTATGTGCACTCTCTAAACACCTGTTACCTTTTAATAAAAGATACAGAAAAGCTTGCAACAATAATGAAAATCCAAAAAAGCATGCATCTCTTATCTTTTCATCCAAAAGTACGTTGTTCAATAGGCATCAAATGAAAGCATACATGCACAACGTCTCTTTCCCTGAATATGGAGTAGGTTGCAAATGATATACAGACGTGTAATCAGCTTTTTCATTAATACTGGAGCCTACTTATGTTGAGATTGGAATGAGACTGCAGTAGTTTCTGGAACAGTGTGAGACATTTTAAAGAATACATTGCTATGGGAGTGCAATCATCCCTGTGCTATCTGTGACCCACCTTAATTGCAATCCATATCAGGTGACAACAAAAATCATAGAAATCTGTGGATGGTCTCTTTTGAAATGGGCCAGTGAGAAACCACCAAGCAACCATATAGCAATCCACAAAAATCCCTCAGAACACCCTGGCAACCCCACACTACACTAGCATTGTGGCAAAATATGTACAAATTAATTTAAAAAATGATGAGTTAATAAACAATATAATCTAGAATTACATTAATTAGGGCCCTGAGCGCCGATGGTGTGAGGACCCTATTGCAATTGCTCTGCCTATCATTCTTCTTCTATGAAATGAATCACATTTTTGAGGGCCTAAATATGCTCAAAAACTCATGAAACGTTGCACACGCTCAGAACTAGTCAAAATGTATGTCTGATATGGATTTCAGAATTAGGTGTGGCAAAAATGGTTCGATAGCACCACCTTCAAAATTGTAATTAAGCGCCGTTTTGTTTCACATTCAATAATGAAATGCGGTAGACACATGTAACAGCCTAATAAATACCTACAAAAAAGTACCTGGGAGCAAAATCTGAATTTTTTTTCTCTGGAAAATGTTTGACATTTTTGCCAGATTTGGTCAGATAACCATCATATTTGCACAGTCTAATCTAAAGGCCGTGGCGAAATTAAATTGCGATGTTTTCACAAAGTTCGATGTTTCGCCATGAAATATTAAGTTATTGAATATGATCTGCCCCAAACTTCACATGTTTTACTAGAGTCCTAGCCTGAAGACATCTACATGCCAATATTCAGTCACTGTCATAGCTCCACCTGCTGGCAACAGGAAATGCCTTGTTTGACACAGTGATGCACTACTAGCAACATACTAAAACATGCAATTGAGTACTAAACATGCTAGAAACCTTCTAAAACATGCTAGCAACACTTAGCTGTGTGCTAAAACATCCCATTATCGCCATGAAACAGGAAGTTGTTGCAACTCAAGCATACAATGTCCAATCTGCCTCAAACTTCAATGTCTGATAAGTGCCCTGGCCTGAAGACATCTATATGCCAAAATTTAGTTATAGTCATAGCGCCACCAGCTGGTAGCAGGAAGTGTGGCAAATAAAAAGGACTGATGTAGTCCTCCTATGTTTATATACTTAAATGCATATTGCTCACATGCTCTGTTTTCCTGAGGCCACTGGGTGGCACGGGTGCGAGGGCCCTTTCATTGCTGCTTGCAGCTTTAATTTATTGTGATGATTTGTAGTAGTAGTACTAGTGTAATGCAGGCTAAGTGCTCTCAGAGATTAATGAAGGCAGGATCCATGTGCAGATAATAACAATAACAACCAAAGTAAACAGATGAAAAACAGAGAGCAGAACTGAGAACCTCACCAAGACATCCAACAAAGGACAACTGCAGACAAGGCCAAAACATTGGGGTTTAAATAGACAAGAGGCAATTGACACACATGGGATAAATCAAAGAACTAATCGAAAAGAAAAACAAAAGACTAAAAAACATGGTGCAGAAGAGGAAATGTCATAAAACCCAGTTGACAAAAACAGCATATGCTGGAAAGGCAGCTAGTTTGAGCTGGTTTAAGCAGGTCATGACCAAAAAGGACCAGTTTAAAACAGCTTAAACCATGTAATTCTTCAAAACATACTTAACCAGCATATGCTGTTTTTTTCAACAGGGAAGACATGGGGCCTGATGTATGAATGCTGTGCACACACAAAAAAGTCATTGAAATGTGTGTACGCAATTTTCCACGCACATATTGGGATTTATAAAAAATAAACACTCTAGACCATGCGTACGCACTCTTTTACTGGAGTGAGCGAAATAATGAAGTAAACATAATGATTTAAACTCGGTTATACTTCTGATTATGCCACTCATTAATAGAGTTAAAGCACTGAAATTTCATGAAATTGCGATGCTGTTTTAATATTTTAACCAGCAAGAATTGCTTGCTTTTTTAAAAATGTTGTTCTTGGTAACACTTTAGAATAATGGTCATTAGTTAACGTATTAACTAACATGGACTAACCATGAGCAGTACACGTGTTACTGTATTTGTTCATCTTTTTAAACATTAGTTAATAAAAATCCAGCTGTTCATGGTTTGTTCATGGTTTGTTCACAGTGCATTAACTAATGATAACAAGGATTTAATAATGTATTAGTAAATGCTAAAATTAACAAAAATAAATAAATGCTTTATAAGTGCAGTTCATTATAAGTTAATGTTAACTAATGTAGTTAACTATAATGTTAACTAATGACCATTATAGCAGCCCTCATGTTCTGAGTAAATCATTTCATGCGACTAATGATCAGTGATGTGCACTTGACTCTGTAAAAGCAGATGGCTTAGCAACATAGACAGTTTAATGACAGACTCGCTCCGTGATTGAACGGTCCATTGGCTGGTTTGAATAAGTCAGACGACACAGTACTGAACAACCTCTGCTGCACAGACAGACAGTAGCCTAATCATAACCATTTTTGTGGTCTTCCCAGTAGTATGAAAAATACCATTGTATTTGAAGGATAGAATTTGAAGATAAGCACGTTTTTTTTTTTTTTATGTTTTGTCAGTGACTCGCTGAATCAGACAATTATTTACACTGCGAAAAATAAGACCTATAGGCTGTATCTGTTTCCATTAAAAATGTATAATCAGGGGCCCCCAGGGGAACACAGGCTGTGATCATGACAAGCAGTAATACAAGATAGAATGTACATTTTATTTTTTATTTTATACCACTACTACTATTACTACTAATAATAATATTTGAATTAATTTCAAATTCATATAATTTATTATTATTAATATTGTTAAATATTTTAAACAAGACCATATATTTATTTTTAAAATGTATGCACAAAATTAATAATAATGTTAATAAGTAATCTAGAGGCTATACTGCATGTTTCAGGCTGAGACTGAATTTAAATACTACATAAGGACATGACCTAGATTGCAGCTGTAATTGATTTGTCCGGTAGTGGAGCTTTTTATTTACTTTCATTACTCTGAAGTCTTTAAACTCTATTTCAGTCCAAGAGTGATTGAAAGTTTTAGTCAAGACATATCAGTAATTCATCTAGTACAAACAACAGAAGAGCAAGTGAACGCTTTTGTGCCAACCAGCTCATTTACACTTCCATATTCCCATATGAATGCCATGCTTTTAGGCCACAGTAAACCCTGTTTTATCCCCCATCTGTGTCTCTTCATTTAAACCACAGAAAACGCCTCACCACAGAGCTAGAGAAAGAGCAGTGTAATGCAATGAGACAAAAGCATTGCAACAAAGGAAATATGCCACAGAGATGCATATTTTGTAGTGGATTAACATATTTTTAGAGGAGACAAGGAGAATGTATATAAAATGTAAATTTAATGGAGAGAGAAATGAAAATGAGGCAAAGGCTGCAGCTGCAAGGACAGACATTAGCTTATTTCGGGATATTAATGGAGTAAAACTGGTTTTCTTTGTCACGGTTGCTCTCTACCATGATAGATTGGGAGGTTAGCAACCAACCTCAGCTGACCAATCAGAAGGCCGTATTCACAGAAGCCTTTGCACCCATCTTTGGGCTTGACATCAAGACCTCACGTTACCAAGGGAGCTGCGAACTTCATTTCAATCACTTTGATTGTATTTGCATTTTACTTCATTTTTAATTCAATTCTTTGAGAGCCTTCTTTAAAAGTACACGGCACAAAGAAATGATGAGATTCACTGGAGGATCTTCCATCAATGGAGATTTAAAGGCAAACTGCTGGAAAAATCAGACCAGTGGAAAGAGGTGGAGAGGAAGTTCTGATTGCAGTATGCAGAGGCTGATTAAGCAAGGACGGAGGGTCAGTTAAGGCTGTTTATGCCAGTGTGGTCAAAGTGTGTCTTCTAAAACTCTGCTAATTGATCAATTGACAGTAAAGACAATTGTAATGTTATAAAATATTTATTTTTCAAATACTGTGATAAAAAAGTATCATTAAGTAGCACAACTGTTTTTTATAACATTGATAATAATAAGAAATGTTTCTTGGGCACTAGTAATAATACTGAAAATTCAGCTTTGCCTTCACAGGAATAAATTACATTTTAATATAAACAGTCATTTTAAAATATATTTCACAATATTACTGTTTCACTGTATTTTTCATTGATTAAATGCAGGTATAGCTATTATGTGTAAAGCACTCCTTTTGAAAACATGTAGCACAGAAAATAGCTTTCCATGGCTGCCATCTTGTCAACTGTGAGCACACAACATATAGCAGGGCTTGTCTTGACGTCAATGAATTGAGCTGATTTTTTTTTTTTTTTACCTTCAGAAAAGCTGTGTTTTCTATCCTCCAGTCCTTTCCAGGTCACATTTTTCTCTGTAACAGTTTCATTATTTAAGCTTCTCTTCTATTGCTCTCTGCCTTTGGGGTTCAAGAAAAATGTGCAACACTTTAGTGAAAGAGGAACTACCTTGTGCTAACGCTGAAACTATACTATACATTATTCACAGCAGGTTAGGGTCATCGAAAGGTGCTGTTTAAGCTTTTACTCACAAATAGAACCAAGAGTTATTTTGCCTTATTTTCCAGCATTAGCTTCAGTTCACAATTAGCATGGCACTGACAGTCAAATTAAATAATGACAAAGACATATTTCATTGCTATGACTCTGTTTAGAGGATATTACAATGCAAACTAGCTAGAAAAACAGTTTACAATGCTAGCTGGTTTCACAGATGAAGCTGGTTTAGCTGGTTCATCAGCTAGCTAAATAGCTTAAAAGTTGTCATGAGTCAAACTGACAGACCATTTTGGGGTGGAATTGTTTGTTAAGAGCAAATCACTGAAATATTTTTTGGGGAACCATTGGTGTGAAAATGCCCTTTTGGAACATTGGAGTGTTTATCGTCCTTCAAGTGAATTTACATTTATAATGCTTATCGTTTCCTAAGATATTGTTCAAGCCCTGCTAATATTGTTATGCTAATAAATTCACACAACCCCCTAAAATTCCCCATGTCCCATATCACTCTTGTCTACTGGCACATGAATAAAACCGGCACAAACAAACAAGCAAACACAATAACAACCAAGACAAAAACCCAGCAGAAGGCTATGGTCCACACACGGACCATCTCTCAAGTCTCTCAGTGCTGCCGCAATTATCTTGCTGTTGCTGATTGGCAAGGCCACCGGCTTTATGCTGACGCAGCTGTGGTGAAGCAGGTGCATTAGCTGCATGTGTGTAGCTGCACTGGTATGAGTCCCACCCTCAGAATATGACAGCGTCACAAAGCAGACGCCGCAGACTGCTGCTTCTCTGGGAAGTGGCCAGTTGGACAGGTGCTAGCGTTTAACGTAAACAAATGCTTTAACCTACCCCATCATATGCGGCTCAACCTTATACGGTATTTATGGCAGTTTTGGGCCGTTTTTATTGGGTTCTATCCAGCTGCCTACATAAACAGGCTTTCACGAGTTCACACTTACATATAATTCATGGAGTAAATTGAATGCGTATTTACGTGTTGTCCGGGAGGGCTGAGCTCGGACTTTGGCCCGAACCCAGAGTACCCCCCGTATGTAAGTGGTTAGAACTAAAAGAGCAGAAACGTGGAGAAGGGGTGGTGGAGGGATGCTGATGAACTGTCAACAAAATGGAGGTGAGACGGCGTATATACACCTCTTTGTTGATTAGCTGAGTACTCTCCACCTGTGTCAATTATCTGAACATGCTCCTCCACCTGTGTCAATTATCTGAACGTGCTTCTCCCGAACTTTGTTAATAAAACATCATTTCACGAGTTCACACTTACATATAATTCATGGAGTAAATTGAATGCGATTTGGCGTTGTCCGGGAGGGCTTGAGCTCGGACTTTGGCCCAACCCAGAGTACCCCCAAAAGCTAGAAAGCATAGGACAGCCGCCTGCTAAATACTCCCAAGAAGTGCCGAGCTTGGCGGCTGGCATGAGAGAGGGCCTGGTTATTTGATTCGGAGGGCCAGTTAACGGCTTGTGTCGCCTATGGGCGGCCCTTGTTGGTTCACAATCACATGGTTCTTGACAGGAGCAGGGTGTGTCTTGTATGTGGGAGACCACCTGAAGGAAAAATGGGAAAAGAAATGAGATCTTGATTTAGAGATTTTTTTTTTTTTTTTTTTTTTTTTGGCACTTACCCTTTCCTTGCTGCATGGAAACTTTCCATTTTCTTGCTGCTATGAATTGATCCACTTCCTTACTGAGTGGAAACTTTCAACTCGTGCAAACTATCAATCTAGACGGTTTTATCCACTTTCTTGCTGTGGAAAACTGTCCACCTCGCTGGGTGAAATGTATCCGCTTTCTTGCTGTGGAAAACTATCCGCTTCCTTATGTGTGTTTATCTATTTCTCGCTGTGTGGAAAACAATTCACTTTCTTGCTGCATGTAATCTTACATTTTTCGCTGCATTGACTCTTCAAAATAAGATAAAAATAATCGTATTCACTATCTCGCTGTGGAATCTTCTACTTCTCACTTAGTTGGACTTATTCGCTTGAGGAGACTGTTCACCATCTTACTGATTGACAACTAACCGCATCTTACCGCGTGGACAACTATCCTGTATATTACCGCGTGGACAACTGTCCTGTATATTACTGCGTGGACGCCGTCCAGTATCCTACCGCGTGGACGCATCGTCCACTATCTTACCGCGCGGACGATCGTCCACTATCCTACCGCGTGACGCATCGTCCACTATCTTACCGCGCGTGACGCATCGTCCACTATCTTACCGCGTGACGCATCGTCCACTATCTTACCGCGTGACGCATCGTCCACTATCTTACTGCGTGGACGCATCGTCCAGTATCTTACCGCGCGGACGCATCGTCCAGTATCTTACCGCGTGGACGCATCGTCCACTATCTTACCGCGTGACGACGTCCACTATCTTACCGCGCGGACGCATCGTCCACTATCTTACCGCGTGACGCATCGTCCACTATCTTACCGCGTGGACGATCGTCCACTATCTTACCGCGTGACGCATCGTCCACTATCTTACCGCGTGGGACGCATCGTCCACTATCTTACCGCGTGACGCATCGTCCACTATCTTACCGCGTGACGACTGTCCACTATCTTACCGCGTGACGATCGTCCACTATCTTACCGCGCGTGACGCATCGTCCACTATCTTACCGCGTGACGCATCGTCCACTATCTTACCGCGTGACGACTGTCCACTATCTTACCGCGCGTGAACGACTATCCAGCATTTTACCGCGCGTGAACGATCATCCAGCATCTTACCCGCGGGACGACTATCCACCATCTTACCTGCGTGGACAACAATCCACCATCTTACTCCGTGGCCAACTATCCACCATCTTACCGCGTGGGCAACTATCCACCATCTATGCGCGGACGACTATCCACCATCTTACAGCATGGGCAACTTCTTACCGCGTGTCCAGTATCTTATTGCGTGGACGCCTTAATCTATTTGCTTTTCTTGTTGCGTGGATTTTGCCGCTGACTCAATGTAAAATCTTTCCGCTGACTCACTGCTCGGAAACTTTTCACTGGCCCACTGTGTGGAAACTTTCCAATGGCCTACTGTGTGGAAACTTTCCATTGAATCACCGTGTGGAAACCTCCTGCTGACTCCCCGCGTGGAAACTTTCCGCTGACTCGCCATGCGAAACTTTCCGCTGACTCGCTGCGTGGAAACTTTCCGCTGACTCGCCATGCGTGGAAACTTTCCGCTGACTCGCTGCGTGAAACTTTCCGCTGACTCGCTGCGGAAACTTTCCGCTGACTCGCCACGCGGAAACTTTCCGCTGACTCGCTGCGTGGAAACGCTCCACTGAATCACTGTGGAAACTTTCCGCTTTACTCACTGCATGGAAACCCGCTGACTTACTGTGTGGAACTTTCCGCTGACTCACTGTGTGGAACCTTTCCGCTGGCTCACCGCGTGGAAACTTTCCACCGAATCACTGTGTGGAAACTTTCCGTTGACTCACCGCGTGGCAACTTTCCGCTGACTCACCGCGTGGCAACTTTCCGCTGGCTCACCGCGTGAACCTTTCCGCTGGCTCACCGCGTGAACCTTTCCGCTGGCTCACTGCGCGGAACCTTTCAATTTCTCCTGGAAATACTAAGAACAGAAAGGAAAAGCATGAGATTACATGTTGGCTGGACAGAAACAAATCCTCGGTGGACGCACCCAGGGATTTTGAAAAGTATCTGAGGACCATCTCCCAAGAGCTTGGATCTGCTGTTGGGAGAGGCCTTTTTGAGCTGCTGAGCTTGCGGCCTGACTGTTGGAGAACAGATTTGGGATGTTTCTGGAACCAAAAGCGTGTCACGGGTTTGTTGGATTCATCCGTGAACAGGGGCAATTTTGTTTGAGAACTTCTCCATTGAAGATATGTCAGAACTGACTGGTATGGTTGGATCAGTGATGAGAGTTTAAAAATTTAGATAAAATTACCCTTTTTATTTGGTCAGTCTCACTTTGCTTGATCAGATAAGAGAATGTTTCCCCATCTATTAATGATAAGTCGGAGATGGTGGGGTGGATTTTGGGTCGAATTTGATGTGATCGCGAGTTCGAACATCTAAGGGAACCAAAGAAGGCTAAGACAAACATGGTGTCGAGTGGTACTGAGAGGCTGGTACCCTGTGCGAGGATGTGTGTAGTGAGGATGTCTAGTATTGGGACGGATTGGCTGGGATCTTCGGATCCTTGATCTGGAGGGAGGTCTGAGAATTATTTATCTAGAGAGAGGAGTTAACGGAAAATGAATGCCGCTCAGGTAACCTTTGATGAACCCTACTTGGAGGCTCTTGATGTTGTTAAGATAAGAAATGAACGAGGTAATTGAAAGGAGAGAAAAATGGACACGAGGATTGGAGGGACCTGAGAGAAACTGCTTGGACAATGGTATCGAGCGATGCTTCAAGGAGGGGTTTTAACAGGAGGGTTAAAAAAAAATTTGCGAATAGCAAGGTACTGGAGTTGGGAATTGGTCAGCCAACTTCCTGAATTTCAGCGAGGATCTGTGCGCGGATGTTTTGGGACACTGGTGGCAGTTCCATGGCCAGGGTCGTTGGATGGCACGGGCATCTGTATTGCAGATGGAGGTGGGAGGGTTATAAACCGGGCTGGATGTCGGCGCAGCCTCACACTTGGGTTTTCTCAGTGGTTTGGAAAGAAAAGTTAGCTGGATGATGGAAAAAAATGTGGGCTTTTACTTAGGTGGACTTAAGCAGAGAAAGGCTTGTGCTTATTTGTGCCACTGGAGCTGCAGGCCACTGGACGTAGGGGGTTATAACCTGTTGGATAAAACTGTTGAAATGATTGGCCTGTGCAGCTAGCAGATGCAGCCTCATGTTAGCGCCTGACCTGCAGTATGTGTACTGGTTCTACTGTGTGACTCACATGGCACTTTTTAGCTGAAAAATAAATAAATAAAACATGTATGGTAATGAGAAATGCCCTCCCCTATTGGATAGCGTGTGCTTGGCTATGCTTGCCAGGTAATCATTTAGTTTGTGCCACCTGTGGGGGAAAGCGGAGCAGATAATTCCAGTAAAATGAGAAAGGCAATTGAACCCAGGATAAATGTATGTTTCTGGTTTTAAGGGTAACATAGAAATCTCCAGTCTAATTGGTGGTCTGTCTGCCATGGGAGCATGGAGAGAAAAGAAGGTCACGAGAATTGGAGATTTCTGGGAGGAAACATTGCTGCTTAGGCAGTGGAGATATTAATCAGAGAAACTGACCTCCTGCGGAGTGGAGGGGAACGGCACTGCTGTAGCAGTGGAGATATTAATCAGAGAACCTGACCTCCTGTTGGAGCAGAGGGCACAGCACTGCTGTGGTAGTGGAGGAATTAACCAGAGAAACTGAGTTTCATGGAGCGGAAGGAACAGCACTGCTGTGGTTATGGAGGAATTGACCAGAGAAACTGGGCTCCTGTGGGAGCAGAGGAACGGCACTGGAGATATTAATCAGAGAAACTGACCTCCTGTTGGAGCAGAGGGCACAGCACTGCTGTGGTAGTGGAGGAATTGACCAGAGAAACTGAGCATGGAGCAGAGGGAACAGCACTGCTGTAATAGTGGAAAAATTAGCCAGAGAAACTGAGCTCCTGTGGGAGCAGAGGAACAGCACTGCTGTAATAGTGGAGAAAATTATCCAGAGAACCTGAGTTCCTGTGGGAGCAGAAGGAACAGCACCGCTGGGGCAATAAAGAAAATTAGCCGGAGAAACTGAGCGCCATGGAGAGAAAGGAGAAAGTTAGATGGACAAATGGAGAAACATTTGTGTAACCGAATGGGACTCTTATTTTGAAATGTCCATGCCTTATTATTGCAGGAGGCTCATTCAAAATCATGTGGGATATAATATACAAACTTAAATTATATAACATGTAATGATATAAACCACGGTGAAGAAAATGCTTTGCATGAGTGTGCCTTATTCATTGGTTCAAATGCTCTGAACTGAAGCATTCTGAAGCACTGATTTTGCAAGCCAGTATAATGCAAAACTGCACCAAATTCAGATTTTGAAATGTGAGATCTCACATTATTCAATGAAATCAGCCTTTGAATCTGCAGTGTTGTGAATTATGGTTTTTCATCCCCAAAATATAAGATGGCATACAATAATCATTGATACAATTGTTATACAATAGCCTACTGTAGGTATTGATGTTACATTTAAGAAAAACAGGAGCTCCCAAATACATTGTACAGTTTGCACATATATATTTATAGTCGCAATGCGAGTATGGTCGCTGTGACCGAGCTTATGTGAGCATCAAGTTGAGAAATATTGAATCCAATGCAGTGATTTTCAGCTGATCCCAATGGCTGATTGTTTGGCATAACGTGTACTGTTGCACTGCATCATTTTAGTGATTTAGCCTCACGATACTGTCACCGCTTTACCCGCAACGTATATTTATTGTTTATCACGGCAACCCCGCTCGCGCCCTTGGTGAACACTTCTTGTGTGACGAAGTATCTGTCTGGATATCTGTAACGTTTGTACACAGAGACGAAAAGACATCAAGAAAAGCTTGATGTGTGCAATATACGTTATCTTAAAACAGGGACTGTTGTAGTTCTCCCTGTTGCACTGCTCTCGCAGCTGACGCTATCGTCATGGCGCCAATGCACCACGTTACAAAGCATCACTTATTGAAGTTTGTGAATCGATTAGAATTGTTAGAAGACACTCACGATTGTGGATCGTCAAACACAATTACATCTCAGAAAAAGAATATTTTACCCCGAATGCTGATGGAGCGGCCGCTTTAGGTAGCTTATAAAGATTGTATCATTGTAGAAATGCGTTGAGCGCGTGTAGATCCGTGTAGACAGCGTGAAATAGGAGGCGGTGGAGCGAACTGCAAGAAATGCCATCTGTGCTGATGAACTGTCAACAAAATGGAGGTGAGACGGCTGCGTATATACACCTCTTTGTTGATTAGCTGAGTACTCTCCACCTGTGTCAATTATCTGAACATGCTCCTCCACCTGTGTCAATTATCTGAACGTGCTTCTCCCGAACTTTGTTAATAAAACATCATTTCAGAGACTTCAAGAGGTGCCATTGCATTGAGATTTAAATTGTTTCGAAATGTCACACTGTGACAGTGAGCTTTGGAAAGCCTCGTTTGTTTAAATCTCCCTTTAGACTTTGCTCATTAGCCTGTTTTAAAGGGGTCATATAATGCTGTTTTAAAAGTTCATTATTTTGATTATTGGGTATAATAGAATAGATTAACATGCTTTGATGTTCAAAAACATAATTTTTCATTATACTGTACATAATTGCAGCTGCTCTTTTCCCAGTCAGCCTGAGTGTATGTTCACAAATCAACTTTTTATGCGTTTTGGCCATTCATTTACACGACAATGGCATTTTGGGGACCTGAAAACGCATGCTTTTAAAAACGGGTTTCAAAGTGCGGGGTTTTGAAAATGATACCTTTATGGACTCCATGTAAACAAAAAAATCTTAAATCTGTGAAAACAGTGATGTCATGTGCATGTGTATCACATGTTAAATTAAATCTTTCCGGGGTGTTTCTTGACAGTAACATAAGTAACATATCCAACTACTGGCCTGGCATGCACAATACAGCCTTTTTAGTAATTTTTGTAACAATGTAAGTTTTTAATACATTGTTGTGTAAACATACCCTTAAACGCACTGATTTCTACAAAGCCCCTCCTTCTGAAAAGCATGAAACTGAAAAGTGACCCAGTGCATTGTGACTCAAGAGAGTCAAGTGTCCAAAATGTAGCGGCCATACCATAATCGCAAGCTTTAGCTTCCAAGGCTTCTAAAACACTTGTAAACACACAGTTAATAATAATTGCTGTATGTCATCAGTTTAACATATCAGTTTGAGTCAGATTCTGAAAATGCGGAAGATCAAGCCGATTGATCAGAACCAACTTTGCAAGCATGACTTAAGCAGAATGTTTCACAGTGGTAAGTAGTTTTTGTATATAGCCTGTGCTGTACTCTCCCTGGTTTAGGAAGCTGTCCTCTAAAAAATTCACTGTGCACAAGCAAACTTTTGGATTATAATGCTCAGGAACAGCTTTATAAATATAAATCTTAACCTCTGATGAACCTCTGGAAGCGAATGCGGTTTTGCTTTCACATCCAAACACAAAATGACATGACGACAACACTTCAATTCACGGAAACCTCGCCTTCGTTCTTTGCATGCTTTTAGGTGGGGATTATGCTACTATTTTACATTGTGACGTGACGTTTGAGGACGTAATATCTGGACTATGATCAAAGCGCTTCTGGAAAGTCAGTGTTCTCTGTTAGAATAAATCACATTGTATACATGCACAAAAAGATACATTACACAATAAAGGAAAAGGAAAAGTTTTGTTTGAGTATGATCATCACTATAAATGTCATCGTTGGGCACATGTTCTCACCACTTTACTAAATAGATCACAGCAGGGATGTATCTAATACAGAAGAAGAAGCATCTTTTCATTAGTATGTGTTTAAGAGGTGACACTGCTGGAACTCTTTTTTTTCATGGCTCTCTGTTTGTTCTGGTGAAATCACAAAAAATAACAAAAGTTATTTATAATCTGTCTATCCATCCATCCTTGAGATCTGTTCTTCTGATAAATACATCACAAAGATTATTTGTATACATTTTTTTTAATAATCTTTATTATTGTTTGTTAAATTATTTGAGCATAACCTAATTAATATTCATGCTAAGTCATGCTAAGCATATATGCAGGTCCTCTCCAAACTGTTTCCTCCACTTTTTAAAACAAGCTGCCCATGAAGATCAAACACACTCATAAGAAAGGTCAACTAATCCATTGAGTAAAATGATGCACGCTAAGAAAAGTTACACACACTTAACTATCACTGAGGTTTATGTCGAACTGTCCAAAATCGCATGTTGGCGGAAAACATCTGTCACTGCGGATAGCTAATAATTGTCGGAACGTGCCTGAAGGTGTGTCAGAAAATGTGTTATCTTCATAAAAGATTGCCAGCATTGCTCCATCAAGAAACATAAGATGATCGCCAAGTAAACACATTGCAATTCAAAATGATAAATGGCCTGAAACAGAATAAAAAGGGAGCGGAGAGATGCGATTGATGCATTAATCAGTGCAGTACAGACACATCAATCTAACTGAAGAACTCCCCATTAATCCCAAACTTGATTCCTCTATACCCAGCTGAGGATCGGGATAATAGCAGATGGACAGTACGGCCCATCAGGCCTAAAGTCTTTATGGTAGTGTCAATACTACTGGAGTCCCTTATGTCTTCAGAAGTAATGAGACAAAAGCCCCAACCCTGAAAGAGTAATATCATTCATTATCCATGGCTAACAGGCTCTCTCTGGCTCCAGTGAGGAGCTGTTCCTGCATCCTGCAGTCTGCTGTCATTAGCCGGATGTCTTTATGGACCCTTGATGCAGAGACAGTGTTGAGAGGGTGGAAGACCATGTCTCTGGTGGGCTGATCTGGACAAATGGGTCCTGACCTCACCGCACATGATGTCATTGACTGAAACTGCTGCCTTAGTACACTGCAAAAAAACAAAAAACAACATCCATCAGATCTATCCACCCATCATGACTGAATGAATCCATGCAACTACATTAGGTTTGAAAGTTACTTTTAGAGTGTACTTTCTTGTCTCTCACTGTTTGGACAAACATGAAGTCCCCCACCCCACAAGCCATGCACAAGAAAATGTTTTTTTCATGGTCTTTATAGACCCTATGTCCATAACAAGTGTGACTTCTCCGTATTCCCAATCCAGTGATATCAGCCAGGATGTAGTGCCATTATGTGTTTCCTTACAAGAAAGGAAACAACAGCTCATTTGCAGTATTTACAGCAAAAACACAAACATAAAAACACAAATTATGATACTACAGAAGCACCCCCACAAACATGCAACCCACGTGCTTGTAAACCTTCGGGGAAGCCCTCCTACACGCATACCCATGCGCACACACTCTAAAGGGTGGTAGGTGAATGCTAACCTCTATGAGCATGCAGAGGTGCTATAAACATTTGCACCCACTCATGCAAGCAAACACAAGGCAGTCTGGCAACAGCAGTCACATGCAAGACGACGCCAACTGCTTTGCACCAACAGAACGCTGGGCATGTGGAAAATGAAAAGGAAACTTCTGTCCCTTGACCCATGTATTTACACATGTCCTTCACTGGTTGCAAATGTTGCTCTCATAATGAGCAGGCGTAAAAACACAGATAGCGCCATTTTCAGCGTTCTCCGTTTCAAGGTCTCCGGGCAGGGATATTGCGTGCATGTGTGCGTGCACGGCCTCGAAATAAATAATTGATAGAAAAGGGAATTGTTAGCAAGTGGAGGATAATCACAGAGGCTCGGACTAATTGCAGAGTGTTTTTCACCTTGTTGCCGATGCAAGAGCATTTTAAAAAAACGTAACTGGAGGGGACGTGAAATGTGGACCTGAGACAAAGCAACGGGAACAGGAACGCAAGACAGATTGTTCTATTTATGATAAAATTCAATTAACATAAAACTTGGCAATTAACATAAAACCTTTAGAATGTGGGGAAAAAATAACAAGTGCAAATTATAAGATAAACTGAGCACTCTAAGGTCCAAAAGACTTCAAGGAGGGAATTCACTAAAAATCAATTGCCCCATTTATTTGCATATGCTTTTTGGGTTTTTTTTTAGCAGCCAATTCACTAAAGGAATTATGCAAATCAATTAAAGGTGCAAACTTGTCCACAAAATATAATAAATAGTGCTAAATGCAATTTGCATGCTGCAGACAATCACAAGCTGGCATAATTTACAGCATCGCTCCACCACTGCAATACAGACACCTGAATTGGCTCTGTAAAATGCAACATCTCTATACTATAAAAACATATTGAAATAAAAGAGCGCTACACACCATACATCAATTGTGTTATTATTGCCAAAAGTTTTGGGACGTCTGCCTTTACATGCACTTGAATTTTAATTACATCCCATTCTTAATCTGTAGGGATTACGGATTTGCATCTTCAACTCTTCTAGGAAGGCTTTCCACAAGGTTTAGGAGTGATTTATGGGAATTTCTGACCATTCTTCTAGAAGAACATTTGTGAGGTCAGGCACTGATGTTGGACGAGAAGGCCTGGCTCGCAGTCTCCGCTCTAATTCATCACAAAAGTGTTCCTTCGGGTTGAGATCACTATGAGGACTATTGCAGACCAGTCAAGTTCCTCCACACTAAACTCCCTCATCCATGTCTTTAAGGACCTTGCTTTTTGCACTGGTGGGCAGTCATGTTGGAACAGGAAGGGGCCATCCCGAACTGTTCCCACAAAGTTGGGAGCATGAAATTGTCCAAAATGTCTTGATATGCTGAAGCAGTAAGTGTACACTTTACTGGAACTAAGGGGCCAAGCCCAACCCCTGAAAAACAACCCCACACCATAATTATAATCATAAACCCCCCTCCACCAAACTTTACACTTGGCACAATGCAGTCAGGCAATAACTGTTTTCCTGGCAACCGCTAAACCCAGATTTGTCCATCGGATTGCCATGAAGTGTGATTTGTCAATACAGAGAACACGTCTCCACTGCTCTTGAGTCAATGTGATGAAATTACATGAATGGACTTTAACCTTTTTAAATAAAATAAATCAGAGGCAAATGATAGGTGTAGAATGCTGTTTCAGGATCAACAAACATGTTGTAAAATCATGTTCACCTTTAGGGTCCATTTAGAAGTGTTGATTTGGGGATGAAACTGTTCTGATTTATATCTTGTGATTTGATAAGATTAGTTAAGGCAAAAATATCCTTTATGGAGACATCAATTTATGACAAAAATCTAGCCTTTATAGAATAGCTCAAGAGACTAAGTAGCAGAGCAGGAAAGAGTGTGGTATTGTGTTATTGGTAAACTATGTTCCACTGGAGAGACAAAAAGTTGTGTTTAAGACAGCTTGATGATACAGGGCATTCAATGGTGTGAGCAGAGTTTTTCCATTGCTGTGTTTTCAATCTGTGCTTTTGCCACTGCCTGTTGGCTTGCTGCAGGATTCGCTCACTCCTCTCCTTTCTTCATGTTAAATTATTAAAAAGTGTTTTGATTCACTGAATGATTGTGAATCTGGGGCTGCGTCTCCCAGCAGCGCAGTCTTATCGCTTGTTTTTCATTCTTCGGTTTTCCTTCAGCACCCTGTTTAGTCACGAATCAGCCCTCTTTTTCAGGGAACTGCTACCTGTCATATGGGGTAGGCGTTTTCCCTCCACAGATATACCCTGATGTCTACCCCCTGCCTGCGTGCTGAGCTATTTCTCTACATCTACATTCAGGTCAGCCTATAGTGAGATATAAATAAATAAAACAAACAAACAAATAAATAAATAAATGCAGGCAGTGAAAGGGAAGAGAGATCTTTTCATTCCCAGAATGCACTGGGAACTGCTTCCAAAATGGCACAGGATGCTTAAGTACTGTCCCTGGGATTTAAAACTCCTTCCCTGTCTTTCGATGAAAAAGGAATAGAATCTATCTATCTATCTATACACTGTAAAAAATCATATAAGTTGACATGTTTTTATATTGCTTTAACTCATCAAAATAAATTAAGTAGAAGATACACAAGATTCAAACATTTTAAAGTCAGCTTAATGTAATTAGTTTAAATTTCTTAAACATCCAAGTTGATTGTACTTAGAAATTCAAGGCAGCAACCTTTATTTTCAGTTTCCAAGTCTAAACTGGGTGAAATTATGATTCTAAGGGATATTAGCAAGTCTCAATGGCTACTATTGTGCACTTTAAATACATACATTATTAAATGTATGGATGTGGAGGTCCTGCATGGGCTGGTGTGGTTGCACATAGCTCCGGTTGTGAGGCCAGTTGTGTACTGCCAAATTCTCTGAAACGCCTTTGGAGACGGCTTAAGGAAAAGAAATGAACATTCAATTCACGGGGAACAGCTCTGGTGGACATTCCTGCAGTCAGCATGCCAATTGCATGCTCCCTCAAAGCTTGCGACATCTGTGGCATTGTGCTGTGTGATAAAACTGCACATCTTTGACTGGCCTTTTATTGAGGGCAGTCTAAGGCACACCTGTGCAATAATCATGCTGTCTATTCAGCATCTTGATATGCCACACCTGTGAGGTGGATGGATTATCTAGGCAAAGGAGAAGTGCTCACTAACACAGATTTAGACAGATTTGTGAACAATATTTGAGAGAAATAGGCCTTTTGTGTTCATAGAAAAACTCTTAGATCTTTGAGTTCAGCTCATGTAAAATGGGGGCAAAAACAAAAGTGTTGTGTTTATAATTTTGTTCAGTGTATATCATAATCTAGAGAAAATTTATTTTTTGCAAATGGAATTATAGCAATTGGCCTCTATGGACAACACCACCTGGCTGGTGGCTCCAGGTGATTTGAATTTGAGACCCCTGTCCTGTGATCTATCCTGAACTAATGCAGAATGCTGCCTTGAGCCTGATCAAAGCTACGAGCACAAATATTGTTTTGTGTTTAGTACGCTGCTCATCATGCTTATGCTGTATTCACGTCAGCACAGGGAATAAAACAAAATCCCTGTAGACACTACAATGGCTAGAGTTAAACATAGATAACAGAATGTTGTTACTCACAGCTGCTTGTACAATACATCATGAACTCAAAGCAACTTGCATTTACTGGCCAAATTAAACGCATCTGTCACGTAATAGGGAAGGAAAAAAGACATGATGTGAGCAGCAGTGGCAGTAGCGTTTCCTGATATTTCTCAAACATGGCCTGAGGCCCGTACTATTGCATGAACATGAGGCAGTGATATGTCACGTATACTGTAGGGGTTCTCAAGGGGACAGAGTATTCTCAGTCCAACCAATGACTTGTCCTGAAGAAAGAAGCATTTTAAAATGTCAGTAAAGAGTTCATGGGTTGATTCCATGAATAATGATCGGAGATCCCATTTTTGGGATTTCACCGGCCCCATCCAATTTATTTTTGTGTACTACTGTTCAAAAGTTTGGGGTCTTTAAGATTTTGTTACATTTTGGCCTTTTATAAGATTGGACAGTGTAGATGATACAGGAAACAATGAGGAGAAGAGGGAGGGGAACAGTCTCACTAAGTCTGCATTTATTTTAAAGGGGTGATGAACTGAGAAATCCGCTTTTATTGACACCAGGCCTAAAAACGCTCGATCTCAGAATATGCCAGCCCTTGACGTCATCGTGTGGTGAAACACTGCCACAAACCCGCCCAGATTCGTTGAGCTACCGAGTAGTCGAATGCGCTACCAAGCAATAAACATGCCCATTCCAGCTCACGTGCATAAGACATTGCACGTTTGTTCGCTTCATTTCACCGCAGAATCGCTTGTAAACAAGATAAAGGTTGAGACTGGATTTGCAGACATATTGAGATTAAAACACAATGCTGTGCTGTCTATATTGGATCTGACAGGAATGGTGCAACACACTTATGTGAGTATAACATGTTTTTTTAAACGTGATAGTATTGAATTGTAAAAGATCGTATTGATTATGTGTACGTGTCTAACTGAACATACCTTAGCACTCTGTCACAGGCTGGAGAATCCTTTATTTAAGGTGTTGTGCTAAGATTCGTGATCACTGATCTGCCTCGGACATGTAGCCTATGGGCCAGGGCTCGCAAAGCCCAATGTCCTGGGGCTATGTGTTTTTCAGGCGGGCTACCAAAACGTAAGCCCGGACTGCCGACAGGCTATCTTAAATAGTGAAATAACATTCCCTTCTTGATGTGCGTTGTTCACTCTCTTGACTTCATATTTGAAGGGTCGCACATACATGCGCGCGCGGTTTGCTGTTATATCCAAGTAATAAAAAAATAACATTCCAATCAATCGAGGGCGGATGAGACATGAATCATTGTATTTGTTTGATAAAGATTTTTGCGAGCCTGTGAGCATTTCCCCACACACTTTCAAAACAATTCCCACAAGCACTGACAGGGGAGCTGAAGCTCATTAAATATATGCAAATCTTATCTTAGCAGTGGACGTTTACTTCCAAGTCTTCAGTGCGGTACGCCCATAGAAACCGAGCATTTCTTGAGACAGCCTCAAAACCAGAGTAGAAAATAGCCTATTACTTATTCATTATGATGTTTTTGAATGTAAAAACCACGCAAACGTCATAGGTTGACCTCTGACAACAATATAAAACAATTTAAAAAGCCAGTTCATGACCCCTTTAATATGGTAAAGACTGATATATTGTGAAATATTATTACAACTTAATATAACTGTTTTCTGTTTAACTATATTTTAAAATGTAATTTATTCCTGTGAATGTAAAGCTGAATTTTCAGCATCATTACTCCAGTCTTCAGTGTCACGTGATACTTCAGAAATCATTCTAATATGCTGATTTGGTGCTCAGGTAATATTTCTTATTATTGTCAGTGTTAAAAACTGTTGTGCTGCTTTGTGGTTTTGTGGAATCTCTGATACATTTTTTCTTTCAGAGTTCTTTGATGGATACAAGTTCAAAAGAATACCTTGAAATAGAAACATTCTAAATGCCTCTACTGTCACTTTTGATCTATTTAATACATCCTTGCTGAATAAAAGGCCATTAGGTAGCACCTTTATATTTCTTGTATTTTATTGTAATGGAATACTTAAAAATGGGCCCAAAAAATCCTTGGACAAGTAAAGGGATAGTTCACAAAAAAACAAAAAAAATATTTTATTACTTACACGTTTCAAACCTGTATGAATGCCCTTTTTTGTTGAATGCTAAAAATGTATTTTGAAAAATGTCTCAGTGTTTGTTTGTAATTGTTGTCTGATGTTGTGTTAGACCCCATTGACTTTCACTGTACATGCTATTCTTATTGTTGAGCCGTGTATACCGCCTCTTATTTGCATTGAAAACACTGGGCTCGATCGAAAGCATTAAGGTCAATGATCCTGCTTCGCTCTGTCAATATAAATCCCCTCTCCTGGGCCAGCCTTCACTTTCTTAGAACTTATATCACCCATCCCTGTCGCCATTTACTTATTCAAGCCTATCTATTCAGACCCCATCTGCACTCGAAAAAAAGCTCAATTTAAGAAAACAAGGCTTTACTTTTCTTTTCGCCAAAAAACTCCTGTGTACTTCTTTTCACCATTCATTCAGTGCTGCTCAGTGATTCTAGTGTAGTTGGACAGTGGTGGGTCTTATTCATCCCTGCAAAGGGGAGTCAATGGCCCTGTCCCAAATGGCACCTAAACCCTCACAGTCTTCCTCTGAGTATGCACTTTCACAACGTAATGCCGTTTTGACTGCCGGGAAGAAGTCAGCTGCGTAACCAGCACAAATGCGGGCTCGGCTGAAGTGCGCATCGAGGGCGCATATCGACATCAAAGGGTGGCGAACGCGAGTACCCTTCTGAGCCCTAAAATGACAAATGGGACCCCTGCGGTCTCGTGGACTTAACGGACATGCGCACACAGTGGCCATTGTAAGTCCACAAGACTGAAAGTGCACATGAAGTGTGCCATTTGGGACAGGGCTTTTGAGGGCTGGGTAGTCTGAATTGAGTCACATAGTGTCAAGATGGTTAATTGGTAATGCAACTGTAAGAATGGAAGACTTGTATTTCTTTAAAAGAGCCAAATAAACTTGTTGGTAAAGGCATGATTTGATCTTTTGCTCTAGAATGCACATTAGCTTGACCAAAAAAAAAAAAAAGCTTTCCAGGTTTAAATTAAAGACACTTTTATGATAACATCGCTGTCTGATTTTATTAGTGATTTGACATGTTATTTTGAATGTAACATTTTTGCAGATTTTTATCTTTCTTAAGCTTGCCAAGGTTTGGCGGGTTAGCATGGCCATATTAGCCCCTGCTGGCAGGTGTCGTAACCACAGAATTGAGCTGTTTCTGGGCCCTATTTTAATGATCTAAGCACATGGTCTAAAGCGAATAATGCAAGTGCACTTAGGGCGTGTCCGAATCCAATTTTGCTAGTTTAATGACGGGACAAATGGTCGGTGTGCTCAGCGCATGGTCTAAAAGGTTTGTCCCTATAGTCTCTAAATGAGTCATGGGTGTGTTTTGGGTGTAACGTGCAATAAACCTAACGTGCAGAGTCTAATCTGCCATTCCCTTTAAGCCCCATTCCCTTTAAGCAGAGTGTATGCATGTTGCAGTGGTCCTGACAGTACTGTTTTAATTGTATCGTTCTTCTCCAGTCACTTCTATTGAAACGAAATGAGTGTAGTGGATCCTAAATTAGTCACTTCCGAGGTTCCATTACAGTTTAGGATGCTGCCTTAGAAGACAGCTGCTTGTGTGCTTCGTAGATTTTAGTCAAAAGTCTCACTTGTTAACATAGTAAATTCATTAGCTAACATCAACTAAACATTTAGCACTATGTTTTAAATCATTAATTATTATTAATGTTAGTAAAAATATAATTGTACATTGTTTGTTCATGTTAGTTCATAGGGCAACATGAACATTCAAAAATTACCATGCAAAAAAAAAATTAATAAAAAAATAAAATAATAATAATATATATATAATAATAATATGTAAATAATAATAATAATATATATATATATATATATATATATATATATATATATATATATATATATATATATATATATATATATATATATTTATATATTATATTATATTCAGGCCTGCTGTCTTAAACATCTCAGATTTTAAAACGGGGGTTAGCGTCCAGCCGAGCATCTGCCATTGAAAGGAATGGGAACGAATAGCCTTCTGCAGGCATTATAGACCGCCTTTTCCTATTAAAGTAAATAGGTCCTGTATGACTAGACAATAACTGCCCTGAGGTGTTTCCAAGATTACTGCCAAGTAAACTGACTTTGACTGAGTTAGTGTGAGAAATATTAAAATACATTATCAAGTATTGACCTGTGGTCGAGGGAATGTGCATGCAGGTGTTGCTATGACCACCTGTTGAAAATTTTAAAGCCCCCTGACCAGCAGTCAGTCTGATGGATTGAAGGAGAGAGAGCAAGAGAGGTCGTCCTGCTGTAATATACATTGCATTTTTTCCTCCTCACAGTCACACACATTACAATCCAAATGTTTGTTTTGACATCTGACAACAACTGAAAAAATCCAAGATGTCAAAAGACCCTGGAAGACCGTTATTTATTTTGAGTGCCTGAGCAAGGGTGTCAGATAGGGAGAAAAAGAGGCAGTAGAAGAGTTTATCTTGGGGCAGCATGGCAATCACATAGAAATAAATCACGAGCCTGCAATGACTTTACTGTCTTCATAGTCATGTATATACAATAGTGAAAATCACAGAACAAAAACTCTTTCTTCTGATCCTCTTTTGACAAAGATCTTACATGAACTGAATAGCCTCTTTGATGTTTCCTGGGAGAAAAGATTAATAAGATGGGATGTGAAATACATTATTCAGTTCCCCCAAAATGCCTTACATGGTACATTAGCATGCTAGGTAGCACCTTTATATGAGTTGTATGTCTATTGTTGTATTGGAAATAGTGGCACGCAAAAATATTTGGAGGATTGTGCAACCAAAAAAGATAGTCTTTCCAAACCTTTATAAAATTTTGAAAAATGTCTTAGTTTTTGTTTTATTTGTATGTTTTTGTCCATACAATAAAGGAAATGTTTTCCATTGACTTTCACTGTGCAGACAAAAACAGTTAAAATATTCTTTAAAATATCCTTTGTGTTCCATAGAAGTAAGCAAGTTATTCAGGTTTGGAACAACATAAGGACTTTTTTTTTTTCATTTTTAGTGAAATAGTTCTATAATAGTCAACATTCCTATTGCATTCAACACACTTTTTAGATTTATGCTTTCACTGAGCTCATCACAATGCATTCTGGACTTGCCTTGCAATTCATCCACAATTAGGTATCCTAGGACACACTATAATTTGCCTGCATAGAATTTTCCTCACATTGGGGCCACACATATAACACCTAAAGAGCAGCTCACTAGGGTTTTTGGAACAGTGCTAATGTCTGCACGGTCTTGGTTGTTTACCCAACTTGGCCCCATTTCAAATTCACCCAATGCAGCCCTTCCTGCCGCTGTTTCTAACCACCGCCTCTATCCTCGTGAAGACACACGTTTAAAAATAGCAGCTGTCACAGAGAAAGAAAGAAAAGAGGGATATAGCGGGAGACAAAAAATAAAGGGGAGTGAACAAACACTTTTCATATTCAAAGCAGCGCACAGGGTCCTTCTTCAACAATGGAAGCTTGCTTCACAAAACTGAAGGTTATACAAAAACAACCGACCCTCTGGGGACAATGCAGGTATTGTAAACAGCAACCGGCACACGTGAACATGTCCAGGACCCTGTAGTGCTGATTAATAGTAAAAAGAGACACACAGATGACATGATGAAGTGGCAGCGTGTGTGGAAAGAGGCTTGCGCCCTCATGCATGCCGTGCCCGCGTGTGTGGTGATATCCTTGAAGCAGTGGGGGAACCGTGTCGACACCACACTACCATTAATCTGATGATGACCTGACTCAGCCCATTGAATTAATCAAAATGCTACACTATGTGGATGCATATTCTGACAGAGGCCCTACTTTTTTTTGACACACATTCAGTTATTTTGCATTTATAGTTTGTTTTCATTTGTATGATGTCCTTTGTCAAGTTTTACCACCACTTATCAGTTGTGTCATGGTAATTAATTTGATCTGCACAGATGTTTGTCATTTTACCGTCATTTACCATGTAATTAAGTTGCAGTGTTTTCAGTTCTCAGTTGTCTGGTATAGTCTGTGCTTTGCACACTGTCTCGCACGTGCGAGTTATTTATTAAACCTTGTGTTATTTTTATAATCATCTTTGTCTTCATTGGATATTATGTGACATTGACATAAAAAAATGTCTGAATGTTGTCACAATAGACACATAATAGCAAACCAAGTGGCATCTGCCAACAATTTACATTTCCACCCATTTAATACATTTCAAGTGTTATGGGTCTGAAGATGAAGGTTGACAAAGAAGGTCAAAATAATAGTTTAGTTTATTTAAACAAATATATCGACTGACTAATGCCGAGTTCAGACTTCACGATTTTGTGCCTGATTTTCACTCTCCAACAGGTTTTGAGAAATCGAAGAGAAAACGGTGCTCGTTCATATGTTACAGTCACGCAATGTGAATGATCAAAGACGCGATTGGAGAGAATATGTATGCATGCTACATATCTGGACCTGTCTGCGATTCAAAATCCTGTTGTGTGAAATGTGTTCTTACTGAAAATGACTTTGGCGATGACCCACAGCCAATGAGAGAGTTCAGGGAGATTTGAACATTTTTATAGACAGTTATAGGTTTTTACATTGTTCATCTTATATTTATATTTTATTATTAGCTTTATTTGAGTTAATGAATTTAAAAAATATGTTTTTAGTTAACAGTAACAACAATCAAGCGGGTCACGTTAGTCAAGCTCACATCAGCTGACTGTCAGCCTATAAGAATACAATGTCTATCAGGGTATACTTATATAAGCTCCTTCAGTATTATCAGCAGCTTACGTTTCTCTTGAGCTAATTACCCTCCTCCATCCCCAGCACCTCCTCTTGTCTGTCAGGATTTGGCATTCTGATTCCCCTTGAGTCAGATGAAATTCCTGAATTATGTTGCACATTAATGTTATCTGCAATACATTATGTTGGTTCTGTTCTGTTTACCATAAGGGGGTTATCGCTGGAGTTCTTGCCCAGAACGGAAACACACCGCTAATCCAAACAAAATATGATATTGTCAAATTTTTTTTGCTGATAGCGGTCCTGACAGTCACTTCTATTGAAACAAAATGAGTGTAGTGGATCCTAAATCAGTCACTTCCTATCTTCCATTACAGTTTAGGATGCTGCCTTAGAAGACAGCTGCTTGTGTGCTTCATAGATTTTAGAACAGACCTTTTGTTCTCAGGTCTAGGTGAATAACGTTTGCAGAAGATGTATGTGTGTAACGGCTGGTTCGTCGTGGTACATGTTGTTGTTTGACTGCTAGAACTACGTAACATTGTTTTATGACAACAATACACGTTGCCATCTGTTTCTAAATACAACCCCTGGCAATGTGTTGAGCAGATACAGGAGGATGTGACAATAAACAATTGAACACTCATTATAACCAGTGACAAACAGGACAATGCACTGTAAATGAGCCTTCAAGGGCTTTGAAAAAGGTGTTCTTGTACTTCCAAGCTAATGACCGTAGGTGGAGCGATAACTCAGATGGGGTCACCGCATAAAAGACTCTCTCTAAAAGGGTCGTGACTGTGAGTGGGTTGGAACACTAGCCAAATTTGTATCCATAATTCAGTCTCAGACAGAAGCCAAAAAGATGTGAAAGAATGCAAAAGTCTAATTTATCTGTTAAAGAGGTCAGACTCTATAGATGACAAAAAGCGTGGATATTTTCTCCTCACGTAGACACTGTGGGTACCTGGCTGACCCTGGAGGGACAAGAACAATGAGAGAGGGAGAGAGAGGATATAAATACAGAGAGAGGAGAACCTTAGTGAAGGAGCAGATGGTACAATTGGTCTGCCAAGTCTGTGTCCTCCCTGCCTCAGTGTGAGGGAAAACAAGAGGACATCCACTGCATGTGTATTTGTGTGTGAAGGTATGTCAAACAGAACCATTTTGAGCACCTCGACCCCTAATCTCACGAGCAAGGAGGAAACCCACCAATATTTAGCTTTTTAAGGGGCATTTTACCATTTAAATGACAATGAAAGTCTCAGAGGTTACAGGAAATGACTGACAGAAGAGTGAAAGGTGGGACTGCAGACAATTTGAACCCAAGGTCAGTCTTTTACTGGGTGCATAACAAAACACTTCCTGCCCTACAAATATCACTTCTGTTGAACTGCATAGTTTGGCCCCTATTGTTAATTTTTTTTAATCAACATTTTCATAATGTACCATGGTTCCTTGTATCAGTGTTTGCAGACTCTATAAATGTAATGCACATAAAAAGACCATATGGTACCATAAAACAACTGTCCTCACAGGCTGCATGCAAAAACAAACACACAGAGAGACCTGTGTAGTGCGGTTTACGATCAAATGACTCTTATTCAATAAATCAATATACATACAATACAACAAGTGTAGACTGTCACAAAAAACGAACTTTTGGTACAACTTGACCAGTGCAGTCTGGTTCATGAATTATTGACTCTTTTGAACAGGTTCTTTTTAGTGAATCATAAGTATGACCAGTGTAGTTGTAATCACAACCACAAATGTAAATGACTCTTATGAGCTGATTTTATTTTTTAATAAACTATACTGGATGCATGGAATACAATGCAACTAGTGTAGATTGATACACAAACAAACGACACTTTTGAAACCCATTCTAATCAGTAGCCTAAATCAAAAAAATAAATACAGTGCAGTTTAATTCACAAACAAACAGTGGTTATGAACCAGTTCTATTTAGTGAATCAAAACATTTTTATGTGACCAGTGTAGTCTGATTCATAACCAAATGACTTGTTTTAAACATTTATTTTATTGTGAATCAAAAACATCCAGCACAACCATTGAAGCTTCGTTTTCGGGGAACAAATGCCTCTAATGAATATCTCCAAAAGCCAAGTAAGCCATTTGAATCAGTCTGAAACACTTCCCTGTGTAAGTTACAGCACACATATGTTGTGTACATACTGTATGTAAGCAAAATGAACCCTATATACTGTAAGCTAACAAAACAAAAAACGAATTCATCAGAATCAAATCGAATTAGAGCTTGATTTATCAATCAATGAGTGGTGCAGCCAGTCTGTGCACCGCCTCTGAGTATTTTTAAGAGAAAAAAAAGGATGGATGTTACATATTCCAAGAGTGAGACATGCAGCTTGAGTGTGCCGTTATGTTGTCTAATCAGGTCTATGTGGAACACTTCAAACATTCCCTCTCTCTATCTTTGTAATCCACTCGCTTCCTTGATCATCTGCAACGTGACAGTACTAAAAAGAGGAAGGGGGTGATACGTCTCGAACACACATTTTGCCAGCTCCCCATTACGTGTAACGTCACATACAGTGCCACCAAATGAAAAAGCGACTCAGCCTGGTGAACTTCACATGTGAGACTGTAGTCGTGCTCAGCGAACTCACCAGGGTTACAGTATGCATAGAAATCCCATCCCCACTGTAAGCTCCCGGGCACCAGGGCCGAATGCACGGACCTCTGCTTCCTGATCCGCCGTAATGGATTTTTTGAAGCGCGCAGCAGCGAGAGGATGTGCAGCTGCCCACAGTTGTGATAAAAACAGGCAATATGGAGCTACAGTGAGGATGAAAAACGTCCATGCAAAGAACATACACACCAACAATCACATAAACACGCATGCATGCACACCGGCGGGAGATTTTCGCGGAAAAACGAATATGTGGGCGGAATGTGAAAGGAGTGAGGAAGGACTGAACCGAGAGAGAGAGAGAGAGAGGGAGAGAGAGAGAGAGAGAGAGAGAGAGGGTATGGGAGCAAAGAAAGAATACAATCACAGGTAATCAAAGCATGCACTTCAAACAAGCTAAGACATTTGTTATTATTTGCAGGGTTCTTTTCATCTGTTTGTTTGATACTAGCAGGGTATTAAAAATGATTCGCCTCAATCACCAAAGGTAATTTTCCCAACATACTCTTTCATTTCTGATGACTATGAAACTGCTCCTCCAGTCACACCAGGGAGTTGCCAGGGGCGAATCTTAATGTGTAGGGTGAGAACCTCTCCGAACCCTTTGATTGGTAACAGCTATTCATTCAGTAATCAGCAGCAATCAACACACACAATAGCAATGATCGCACAGCTTGACCCCTGAAAATCTCACTTCTAATGGCTGTTAGTAAATGGGCGGATTATAAATCATCAGCGGCACTCTTTTGTTTTAAATAATTTTTGTGTTTACCTCATAATGCAGTATTTCAAAATACCGGGGAGATACGTGTGGGAAGGTAACTCAAAGATCGGTGTTTGACAGTTACAGGATATTGTGAATCACTGGGATGGAGTGAAAATGTATGTGTGTGTGTGTGTGTGTGTGTGTGTATGAGAAAGACTGAAACAGACAGACTGAGAGAGAAGGAGGTGCTGCTGGCATTTAATCAAGCAAGTGTTCTTGTGCTAATCTACCAGCCCACCTGATCAATGACTGAACACTCTGTGTCTTGTACCAGATGACCCCCAGGCTGAGACACATATTAACTTCAAGTCCCTCGCAATAACGTACCACCTTAAACACACACGCACGCACGCACGCACGCACACACACATGTTTGTTTTTGTGAAATGTGGAGACATTCCATTGGTGTAATGCATTTTATACTGTACAAACCATATTTTCTATCCCCCTACACTGCCCCTGCCCCTAAACCTACCCATCACAGGAGACTGAGCAGTTTACTTTCTGTGAAAAAAACCTCATCCTGTGTGATTTATAAGCATTTTGAAAAGTGAGGACATGGGGAATGTCCTCATATTTCACCCTCTTTTTGTAATACCTATGTCATACCCATGTCATTATACACATTTGTGTCCTGATATTTCACAAAATCATGCCCACACACACACACACACACACACACACACACACACACACACACACACACACACACACACACACACACACACACACACACACACACACACACACACACAGACATTAATTTTTAATTCCATATGAATTATGATATTTTCTGATTGGTTAGTCGTGGCATTCTGTGTTAAAATGACCAGTTGACTGTACATTTGGCTATCCTTTAAATATTTCACCAAAAGCAGATGTACGGGTTGTCTTGCATGTGTTTTTACACGATATGCCAAAAATTAGCTACTATCTTCTGCTCTCTCTTCTTCACTCATTTATACATTTATATCACTGTGCAGAACTCTGTAACCCCAGATGCATTTCTGTAATAAAAATGATCCTCAGCCCATTGGGCATCATTATTCTACCCAGCATTCCCCTCGTCACCTGTGACACTAAGTGGAAGAAAAATTACACCCATGAACCTATCCTGTTTCTCTCCTTTCCTCTCTCTACGGCAAAATTCTAAAGAGATTGAGGTGGAAAATAGACAAGAAAAAAACAATTAATTTTAAGCTGCAACATTCAGGCACTCAGAGTTCTTGATCCTTTCCCCCAAATTACCGAATCACAAACGCAAGCTGAGCCACCACATGCTGCAGACAGTGAGCTGATCCAGGGCATCTGCAATCTCTATTCAGAGTGCCTCTCTTTTTCGGCTTCCGCATGTACTTTAAGTAAACCCCTTCATTATTTGTACCAGAGTATACTACACAATGCCTGCTCTGACACGATAACCTCTTAGCACAGGTAATTACGAACTAATCGCTCAGCCATGAATATCTTTTTTTTCTTCTTTTCACAGTAAATTACAGCCCTTTGCTTCTAATAGAGATGAGGTTTAATCTGGAATGTATCAAATGAGCCAGTAACTTTGCTCATTGCAATGCCTTGATAATGCAGATTTATGTGCATATTTGGTCTGTTTACATGTTTAAACAGTGATACAGTGCCAGTTTGGATGTCAAAGTGACCATGGTTGATTTGGACTGGCACACTGCTACATCCACACCCACTGCCAAAGGCAGCTCTATTTGGGCAGCCTGTAGTCTTGTAAGAGGGCGACACGGCTTGGCCCTGAAGAGTGCAAGATGCTTGAACTGAATAAGACAGTGCCGCAAAAAGCTTCACAGTGTCTGCTTCAGAGGCAGAGCCATGCTGAGCTGGGCGAAGTTTCCCTGCATTGGCCTGCTATTAATAGCCCACCAACCCTCTAGAGGAACCACACTAGGGAACACAGAGAGAGAGAGAAATAAAGACAGAGATGTATGGAAAAATGATGGAAAGATTTTGATGGAAAACCTGAAAGCAAGATGTTCAAAAGTGTTGAGTGAGATTCTACCCTCCTTGGACCCCACATGGTAGCCACTTCTGATGTCTGCTCAAAAATGTGCCACGTTATACCGATTTGTTGTACTTGCGAAACAAATGTGTTTTTCATTTTAAGATATGGACTTCATATGGATCTTGTTTTCCTGGAATTAATAAATAATACTTAAAAACATTTATATGAACTTTTTATATATACTACCATTCTAAATTTTGTGGTCAGTTTGATTTTTTTTTATGTTTTTCAAAGAAATCCCGGTTTCACTTTATTTTGATACACCCTTTAACACACTGGAGTGTTAGTAGAGTATTAGTAGACTGGTAGGTTTAGGGTAAAAAAAAAGTTGACATGTAGTTGCATGTAAGTTACTAGTCTGTTGGACAATAAAGAGTTAGGCAGATATTAGGCAGACAGTCTACTAATACTCTAATAAGAGTTAGATGACATGTAGTTGCAAAGTTACTTAAAGTCAACCATAAAAAGTTCAAAAAGGACCATAAAAATAAAGTGTTACAGAAGTTCCTATTGCTCACCAAGGCATTTACTTGATCAAAAATACAGTAAAAAGCAGTAATATTCCTGTGATGACAAAGCTGATTTTTTAATCAGTCATTACTCTAGTCTTCAGTGTCACATCACATCCTTTAGAAAACATTCTAATATACTGATTTGGTGCTAATTTTTTATATACTGATTTGGTGCTGATTAAACCTAATTTAAGACATTAATTAGCATGTCCACATAGTTACAACAACATACCATTTGTAGGATTTTTCCCATTTGGTTCTTACTCATTACATTCTTACCCATTAAGTTCTTTTAGCCAACAGAATCAATGCAGTTCAGTTGGGGATTGGATTGTGCAGCACTGGCTTCCACCCAGGCACACTCACTCTCCTCTGAGGACCCAGCAGGACCAGCTTAGATCCTGCCAGAGTCCAAGGTCATCTTCTCTCTTCAACCAGCACAACAATTTACCTCTTTGTGTGTGCCCCCATCATCCCCCAGAAGAATAGCATTTATAGAGTGGCTGAGCATCCCTGCAACAGATGCATTATCATAGAGCGGCAATCCGCCACCAGATTTATTTTAACATTTTATTACAACACATTTAATAATTAAGGACCACATGGCTGGTTTTCATTCACATAATGCTCAATGGATTGAGGCTCCTCATGCAACGCGCCTTTAATGTTATCATTTCCCCCCCGCGATGCTAAATAATGTCACTGTCGCAGCGTTATCTACTGCCATAAACTTGACACTTCAGAACAGCATCACGCAGTTGTATTTTCCACTCCCTCTCTGTCGGGAACTGCTGTAGTGGAATAATTACTACCCTTCTTCTAATGCACACTATAAACAGGACATCAGAAAAATTATACGCTCATATTGCTAAAAACACGTGGCCGCAGCATCAAAGATGAATTTTGTATTAATTGAAAATAGCCTGTTGTTTGACAAGCTGTAATGCGTTCCTGAATTAATCCGCAGAGGAGATCAAAACTTGCTTCCAATTAAGTTGCTGATAAGGTCACCTGCGCTGTGAACAGTGTGGGGTAAGACACAGCTTTAACTGCTAAGCCTGCGCAACCTGACCTCTGCAGCTGCCCCCTCCATCAGCCGGGGCGTGTTCTTGCTGCGCTTTAATTAAAGCGAGTCCGCTCCATTCTACTGTAATTATCTGATTTCACACGCAGATACGTCTACCTTATTACAGATGCGAGCGGCTTGTTGAAGGTACATTTGTGCACACTGAGTTTGTAAAATTGATTTAATAGTCTTTGATCGTATTTAATAGTTAATTTAAATGTGGATTAGTGTTTGAGCTGTATCCTATTTTATTGCCGGCTTTTAGAGGAATGTGTGAATGTGTTCAGTCGAAGCATTCTAGGAGGACAAAGATGCATCTTGTAGAATTAATGGGAAGTCAGTTAGAAAGTGTTTTAAAGAGAAATTTGTCTAGAAAATGAGCCACAGGAATGCTCTGTATTTTCCTTGTTGTATTGGAAGCGGTTTAAAAGATAACACACTGAAAATGTATTGCCAGCTTACAAACCTCTAATGTATTTCTGACATGGTCTCTGTAAAAAAAATGTGCTTTGGAGTCCAATTCAACATTGACAAAATATCAAGAAAGAGATGTATTTTCCCCCTGACTCCATGGCTGTCTCCATTTCAAGACTTTAAAAACAAACCTGAGATCTGAAATACAAGATCATCCATCTTCCAATAGCTCCTCTCCCATCACACCTGCTGAGCAACAGCTATGTGTGTTCCCTCTCAATTAACACTGTGTTTGCTGCTCACACCACACAGCCTCCAGGGAGAGGACCGCCGCTCCATAAAACCATAGTAGCTGGTGCAGCATCCGCTCACAGAGCTCCCCGCTAGGCCTGCTAAACCACAACAACACAATTTTCTTTGCTATAGCACCAGGCCCTAAGAGAGCTAGCTGTGAATCCATGATCCTGTGACAGGCACGATGCTGAATAATACCGCCATGGTATACTGTCAGCTTTCAGCCCTCTATCGCAGGTTTCTGTGCCATTCAGAACCGAACTGAGAATGCTGTTTAATCCTGTATTTGAATGGCAAAATACTGAGGGCCAGATTTACTAACACCTTGTGCCAGCGCAAACCCTCTTTTGGCATTAAAAATACTAAAGACAAGACATGTAATGGAAAAAACAAAATAGCGCTAAAAAGTTGTGCATGGTTTTTTTTGCAGCTAACCTTATTGAATTTGCATCTGTTGGAGTTTCCCTTTCAGACACAAAATGTATATGTGAGGAGAGAATTTAAAGGAATTATACAAGATGATTTACTGAGGTTTGTACTAGTCAATTTACTGGTATTTGCATTATTTAACGCCCCCCAAAAAAACATGTTATAAAAGACACTAATTTGTGCTGCTCTTGGTAGAATGCGTTGGCCATTATGGAAATGATCCGGCTGCGTCTGTGTTCTTTAATTGCGGGCAGAACTTTCCACTCCCTTCTGCGCTTTTTTGGTATTGTGCTACCAAATCGGCAAGATCTATCTATCTATCTATCTATCTATCTATCTATCTATCTATCTATCTATCTATCTATCTATCTATCTATCTATCTATCTATCTATCTATCTATCTATCTATCTATCTATCTATCTATCTATCTATCTATCTATCTATCTATCTATCTATCTATCTATCTATCTATCTATCTATCTATGCTACCATGTTCAAAAACAAAGCTGCTAGTGTGAGCTGTATCGTCTAGCAGGTTCATCTACAGCTGTTTTGTATCCAGCACCTGATTTCCCTGGGCATCTCTTTCTACTCATTGGTCTGGGAATGGGGGCAGAAATGCCTAAAAAGCAATATGATGATTAATGCTAACTAGCTCTCCTCTGCTACAAAGCCTCTTGGTTTTAATTGACCTTGAAAGCGTCTTCCTGTTGGATCTGCATTATGAACCCTGCAGTGGAACACCAGGATGTTTCAAATGCGGAGAGTAGCAGTATTCTGTAGGTTGAAGAATAAATTATTTAAGCACCAGGTAGGGTCTGGAGAACAAGCAGAGCCTCTGAAAACCAGCCAGACAGAAATTAGAAGTCGAAGAAGCCATTTTAGCAGCTGGCGCCCATTATAGCATTATATGCACTTCCTCCTTGTCGTCCGTTCACCCGGTATAGCCATTAAATGACCCCAGGAGGCCTGAGGCGGTCCCCTTCGGTTCTTCTCTAAGTATTGTGTTGCAGCACAGCTCTGTGCAGAGCTTATTAAGAGACAAAACGAACATGACCACTGCTACAGTCTCTCATCACAGCGTCTGTAGTCACCAGATCCTCATTGGAGTGTGATGAGCAAGAAAGGGCCGTTAATGATCGTCTTTTTGGCTTGACAAAAGGCAGACAGATTGGCGAATTAAGATCTGTTTTGATGGACTTAGAAAGATCACACTGTCCTTCTTGATAACTTGAGGACATATAGAGATGAGAGCAGAGAAACTGTTAGCCTGCACCTGGGAGCTACAGTATTGTTGCAGCTAATGTTGTTACATGATATTCCTTTTTCCAATATGTGAGATAAATAAAGGGAGCGAGTGAGAAATGGAGGAACTGATACCGGCGTATTGACCAGCACGACTGCAAAAAGAGAATTAAACACCCTCCAATAAGCGTAGGCTCTTCCTGTGTAATGCGTCAAGCCTGCCTCTCCTTATAGTAGCTCGGTAATGAGAATCCGCATTACCTGAGCAGGCCAATTGTACTCTGCTGGTCCAGAATGCCGTATGGTCCGGCAGTTTGTTGGGCAAGTGGATGAGAGGCTTAAATCTGATTCCATCTATTGCTCTCCATTGCACCATTCTGACTGGCACTGCTTCTGAATTCAAATGTCTGGCCCAGCATTAGTGCAACGCAGCATGCCAAAACCGGCTTTTTCTCCCCATTAAGATTTGGCCCCCGAGAGAGATCGTGCAGGAGAGAAAGTGACAAAGCACACACAACCGGCGGCACTCAAGGCACAGTTTGAAGTGAAGAACAGGCCTATTCTAATTTCTTCCTCTGTTTATGTGCCGAGAAGTGGGCGTGAATTCAAAGTGGCAAGGGTGAACATGCTAATTTCGGCTAATACAACACAATAATGGTGTTTGTGTGTTGCCTACTTAGATAACTGAAAGAGTGGGCTCGTTTTTTGCCTTCGGACTCAGTTTTAAGGTGAGAAGTATCTCTCAAAAATACCTTAAGAGACACCTTGTTGGGGATGGCTAACTAGTTTTGTTAGGTGAGGTTTTTTAGGCAAGCATTGAGTTTGTAAAACGGGTAGTTCACCCAAAAAATGAAAATTCTGTCATCATTACTCACCCTCACATCATCCCAAACATTTATGACTTTCTTCTGCAGAAGACAAATTCAATTTGAAAAAAACTTTGACTTTCATCTTCAAAATATCTTCTCATGTTCCACTGAAGACAGAAAGTCTTTCAGATTCAGAACGACATTAGGGTGAGAACTTTCCTTGAATTTTCATTTTTGGGTGAACTCCTTTAAGATAGCACGTCAACATAACATGAGTTCAACTTTGTCTTGCACGGTTAATTTTGACACCAAAATCACATACAGTTATTTTTTTTAGAAATGTTTTAACATACTGTTAAAAATGTGACAAGAAAAATCAGTGTTAGAATATTCAATGTTGCACTTTTGTCAACTAAAATGTACTAAAATTTGTGAATTTGACCTGACAAAATATTGACTACATTTTAAGGGTATTCGTGTCAAAAATGAAGGCGGTGTAAAAATGAACACCGCTTTCACATTTCTGAATGTGTCTTGAGTTAACACCTCCTTAGAAATGCGTCTGATTGAGGTCAAGTGAATTGAAAATAAAAAAGATTTCAAATGATTTCTAATTGTGCATCCCAACACCTGGCCAAAGTGAGTACAGACAGTCCCTTATGCAAAACCCTGGATAAAGAACACCATGGTGCAGCCAGCACGTCAGGATACGTGCAAATAGAAAGAGAGAGAGGGACCATGTGAGATCTCTTTCATCTCTTCCTGACATCTTCAAAGACAATGAGAATCACTTTACTTTGGAGTGAATTAACATGCAACACACACACACACAAACCTTGTTCAAACACGAACGCCAAGGCAACTGACACCAGCCTGTCTCTATATCCACTCCATCAGCAGTCTGTTCTCCACGTGCCCTTTGTTTGGCTGAATGTCAGCTTGGAGACTATTAATAACAGTGGCAGTGCTGGGATGGCTTGAACTGATCTCCTCTCCATCAACACCCTGACTGCTCTGCACACACATCAAAGGGGTGACGGGGTTGTCGTGCTCATGAAAGCGGGCGGAGGATTCGTGAATGTAAGCTGGCAGGCGGAACAAATTCGGCTAATGGTCTTTTTTATCTTTATTGTGGGTTTAGCTTCTGTCGGAAAACAAAAGCTACATCGAGCATTTGGCCCTTGTGTTGACATGAAAATCTTACCAAATGTGTCATGTCCAGTGTGAGGAAAGCTACAATTTTAGCTTACCCCTTAAAGGGATAGTTCACCAAAAAAAAAAAAAAACATAACCAAGTATTTTTTCCTACTATGGAAGTCAATAGGGTGTTCAGCAGAAGAAATAAACTCATACAGGTTTAAAAACAGCTTAAAGGTGAGTAAATGATGACACAGTTTTCATTTTTAAGGGACCCTTTAAGGTTTTGACATTTCTTATGCTTCATGTTGTTCTAAACATGAATGACTTTCTTATTTCTGTCAAAGACAATCTGTTTCCCTCCATTTAATGAAAGTCAAAACAACATTGGACCCCAATGACTTTCATTGTGTGGACAAATGTTGGCAAAAATTTCAAATGAATGGATCTCAATTCATTGACATTAACAAACAGATATTTCAATATATCGAAGAAGACCTAAACTACTGTACTTGCAGTGATTCAAATCAGTGACAATCTACATTTTCATGGACCATCCAATTCACTATAGAGAATGAATCAGACTTTCCAATATTACTGTAAATACTGTATGAGTTAGTAAAAGACTAGTTTACAAATGAGAATGCGTTTTCTCGAATAATTCGAAATTTAGCACTAAACTGTTGGGAAAAAAGTCGTTTGTGAATGGAAAAGCTACTGTATTTTGAACTGCCATGCTACTGAAAAATATAGTCAAGTTAGTAGCATCGCCTTGTGAGTTAGATCACGTCTGCCTTGGGAATTACCGGATGCTGAGTCTGTAATGGCTATAACGTGAACTAGACAGTGCAGTTTGACTATGGACTTCTAATAGAGCCTATTGCTTAATAGGTTCGACCCACACTGTGATAATTGCATAGAATGGAGTCAGAGTGCTCTGCAGGACTGTCTTTGCATGGTTTCACATTTCTTCTTTTTTTTCTATTTCTATTGAAGTCAAGTTATTTATGTCATTGTTTCAGTTTCAGAGAAAGGCTTACAGTTGTGTGGCATTAGCTGCAGCTCAAGGGCCTGTACACTTGGCAGCTAAGTGTGCTCATCTGAAAACTTGTTTTTCTTTGAGCACAGTTTTAGTGTATGCTGCTGTGATAGACGGTAAACGCTGTCGGGCAGACCGTGTGTGTGTGTGTGTGGGAGGGTGGATTTCAGTCGGGGGTGAATGTGTGTGTTTATCGCACACAATTTGAAATGCATCAAGTCAACACTACAGCACTGTTTAAAATAAACCCGTATCTTATTCTAGCAAAGTTATTACGAAAACGATGCAATTACGATGCATTCGGAAAAAATAAACTGTGCATGATTTCAGGTTTTGGAATGTGATTACTGACATCAGGTTTAGAAATGAAAGAGCTCCACTATGAAATAGTGCCTTGCCCCTTATATACTGCACAAGTGTGTGTGAATTCATTTGAGTGTGTGGTCTACCTAATTATAGAGTAATCATCTGTAGCCATTATCTAATAAAGCGAAGAGGCTGTTTTGACTATATCTCTCTAAATTGAGCTGTCTGAGTGGCGAACAACATTTGTATTTAAAGGAATATCCCGGGTCCAGTCCAAGTTAAGCTGAATCGACAGCATTTATGGCATAATGTTGATTTCCACAAAAAAAAAACATTTTTATCCCTTCCGAAAAAAATTAAAAATCAAGGTTATGGTGAGTCACTTCAAATGAAAGTGAATGGGGCCAGTTTTTGAAGGATTTAAAAGCAAAAATATATAATTTGATAAAAGCACTTAAATTAATAGTTCTGCCAAAAGCTGTTTCAATCATAATATTTTGCAGATGTTTCAGGGTTTTAATATGCTGCTGTCATGGAAACAAAGTTATAAAATGAACTTATAATGAAGTCAGAATGTCCCTTTAAAGAGATAATTCACCCTATGATGAAAATCATTTAAAATCATTGTGATCATTCACTCACCCTCATTCACCTCTCATGTCATTCCAAACGTGAATGCTTTCTTTTTTATATAAAGAATGCCAGCTGTTTTTTTCCAAAACTTTCAAGCTCCAAAAGAAAACTGAATCTACACGACTCAACTGAAATATTGTACATTTTTATGAAGCAACACAATTACTTTGCATGACAAACAGATTGAAACTGAAACCTTTATTCACACTTTGTTCAATATGGGGATTCATTGTTTTTTTGCCTTACATCCTATGAAGGGCTCTTTTGGTCATCTAACAGCAAAGTAGTTCAGGCATATAGACACAGATACAAAGTACACAGATACAATTTCAGATAGCCAATATCTCAGAGCGTCTAAAAGCTTCTCTTTTTTTGCCCTTGGGATTTGCACAGTGTATTTTCAATGCAGAAAGGTCTCTGAGATATATTTCAGGGATGTGTATTTGTTATGGATGGGTGTGTAGCAGTTTGTCATGCTGGCTATGGTGGCATCAGTGTTATCTCTGCCTTTCAAAAGCGTGTGTGTGCTGTACCTGCCTGAACCGTGGGCACTGGGGCACACACGGCCCATCTGTACCTTTGGTTACAGCAGCAAGGTTATTTCAAAACACACACATGGGTTTGTGTGCACATAAACACATGGTCTAATTCACTAAACAACAACTTTTGCACAAATTTTAATAATAAACCTCCAAATAAGATTCATGATTTCTTATGCTAAAACACCAGACACTATAGGTAGGCACCTGGGGGCTTGATTCATTTAGAAAATCCAGTGTATCTATCATTTAGGAAGAACTTTCTGTCCTTAGGACTTGATCAAGTCTTTCGTCTAGCCCCAGTACCTGTTAGTGTAGGTTGAACTGAAAGCCCCCCCACACAATGCAGAGCCTCTGGGGTCCGATAGTCATCATAAGCATGTGGTCTCTCTTTTTCTCTATCCGTCTCTGGTGGTGAAGCTGATCAGAGAGCCCGCCACTCTCAGTGTGATCAGCCTGAAGGCTTTGTCTGACCTTTAGCAGATTAACAGCGCTGGCAGTGTAGACTGGCTGCTGTTGATATTCCACCATTGGCTCTGATCTCCTATCATCGCCATTCATTGTGAAGATAAGCCCGGGCAGACACAGGTGACTGTCTGTCGGCACAGCAGCGGAGACTGAACTGCCAGAGCGCTGCCAATTTGTAGCCGGTAATTTTACCCCGCAACCCTTTCACAGGATCTCCGCTTTTGTCCTCCTGTTGGAGCCAGAGGTGTTTGGCTTGTGGTGCTGATAGAGGGGGAGAATTAATGCTAAATGTGAGTGCAATTCTGGCTTTGGCTGAAAATGTGACTATTAAGCCATAAAAGTTCCTCTCCTAAAGGTGTAATCTTGAGAGAATTGACCATACACATACAAGTTGGCCTTAACTATATACAGTACTATTAAAAAGCATTTGATTCTGTCATTTATTTTTATAAAATTGGCTGTAACACTTTAGAATACCGTTCTGTCATTAGAGAACAAACGAGTAACACATTATTGACATTAACTAACTTATTATTAACTAACAAGAAATTGTGTTTAACAAATTAGTTAGCAATAGCGCTCAGTTGAATAATGATTTGTAATAATAATAATAATTTGTTACATTTATATAGCTCCTTTCTAGGCACTCAAAGCGCTTTACATATAGAAGGGGGGAATCTCCTCAACCACCACCAATGTGCAGCATCCACCTGGATGATGCGACGGCAGCCATATTGCGCCAGAACGCCCACCACACACCAGATGATTGGTGGAGAGGAGACAGAGTGATGAAGTCAATAGTATATATATATCTATATGGGGATGATTAGCAGGCCATGATGGACAGGGGCCAATGGACAAATTTGACCAGGATACTCTTTTTTTCGAAGGACATCCTGGGATTTTTAATGACCACAGAGAGTCAGGACCTCGGATTAACATCTCATCCGAAGGTAGTTCACTAGCTATTCAATAACTACTGTTTTCATACCTCCCATTAGACTAGAACTATTATATACAGGTTCATAATTAACATGAATAATGTATACTTACTTCTAAAGTGAAGGTAATGGTAACCCACTAGTAATGACTCAAGTAATTCCAAATCCTTTAAAAGGAATTACTAATTATTTGGATATGAAAAGCATGATGACTTCCTAGAAATTACTAAAATCATTGTAAACTTTTGATATTTTTGTAAAGTTTTGGATTGTAATTCCTTCAGATGGATTTGGTCAAACTATTGGTCATTACTAGTGTGTTACTATGATCTTTAGAATACTGAAATAATTAGTAATTTCCTTTAGAAGGATATAGTAACACTTGAGTCATTACTATCCAAAACCTTACAAAAACCTCAACAGCTTACAATGACTTCAGTCAATATCAGGAAGCTATCATGCTTTCACTTTAGAATACTGATCCAAATAATTAGCAATTCCTTCTGAAGGATTTAGTAATACTTGAGTCATTACTAGTGTGTTACCATTACCTTATATCATATGCATTACTCTCATTAATTATGAAAGACTACACTAGCTGCAGTATATGTTGTGATACATACGGGGAAAAAAAGAGTCTCATAAGAGTCATTAGCTCAGCCATTGGACTACACATTTAAGGTATAGATTTACTAAAATAATTAACTAGTCATTAGTCATTCAGAGATTGGTTGGACTGGTCATGCTTATCATTAACTAAAAAGAACCGATTCACAGTACAGTCCCACTTTATGCTTTACCCTTGATTGAGTAAGTGTTGTGATGCACTGAATTACAGTTTTAGAAACACTGTCGGTGTTCCCATACACATCAGTAGCTGATGCATGAGCAAGAACCGTTAACAGAACCTAACCCTGTTGTTTTGTGAAAAAAAGAAAACTTTACATATCTAACCCCAACCCTACTATGCCTACAGCAGGTTTATATGCTAATTGTTGTATTAAAGTTGCCACCCATCATGTTACAGCACCATGTAAATGACTGAGTTATTTTGAGACTTCCAACTACATCAAGCATCCATGCTCTTGAAGTCACTTATGGTAATTGTCCAGAGATCGGGAACTCGGCAGGTTAGGGATGTACTGACATTTTATGACTGATTAGACATAAAACAAACACAAAACAAGAATGGTTAGCAAGGCATCACGGTGAAGGCCCAAGAATCAGTGTTATCTGCATTCACAGACAGAATAGACAAATCTTTCTGCACACACAGACGTGCATGATGCAACAAGTCCAGGGCTTAGTCAATTTGTTTTGCAGCCTAAGCACGTTGGCCATGCCAAACAGGAAGCATTTCAAACAGGAGAAAAAAAACTTGCATGCAGTTTTCGCTAGTACTTTGAAGCCCACTACAGAGCCTGTGCTTGTCACTCTGGCTTGTACAAGGGGAACTGGGAGAATGCGATTGGATGGTGGCACAATCTGCTCACCGAGGGAATAAAACAAGGCAAACAGTGCTAAGAACCAGAACATTGCTGTTTTTAAGGACACTGCTGTTAACCAACATCCATATCACAGGTGCACAGCAGGCCCCACTGAAGTGCAGAGCGTACGTAATGGCAAATCCAAACTGATTACGGTCTTCCGATTGCGAGCGATTCAGTGCATGCGAGTTTATGTGCAGAGCGTGTGCGCGTGACACAGATTTTCCATTACCACTTAGACAACAGTAATTACTCTCCTCGCGTTCAGAGGGCCAGGCACAGGGGGGGTCAGCAAAGTCGACTTGAGCGATTTAAGGTGCAAGGGGTGAATGCATTTAAACTGTGATGGTCAATGTGCTGCGACAGTGTAGGTGCGACTGACAGCAGACTATCTCTCTCTCTCTCTCTCTCTCTCTCTCTCTCTCTTTCTCTGTATAAATCTGCCCATACAACTCTGGTCCAATATCTCAGTCGCCACCTATGTGAACGATTCATCAGAGGGAGATATTACCAGTGCCAACCATGGTGGTGGGGGGTATGGCGAAATGACCACTAAATGACCAATCAGTGTGCAATGGCAACAAATGCTAGATCTTCAGTCATCACAGCTTCCTCCATCTCATTAAAACAAACCAGCACCTGTGGCCCTGCTGCAGCCCACATCTGTCAAGCTTAACCCTTCAGTGCTTCACTAGACACACAAAAACTATGTGATTTTACACATATAATACATATATACATATAATGGAGGCCAGCTAGATGTATTCATAATCTAATTTAATTTAATTCAATATTATAATACATGTTTTATCATGTTAAATGTGTATGTCTTGGGGAGCAACAAGCTTGCTTATGAATCACATGAATACTCATCACACTCATAAGACAAAAAACATAAAAATAGCAGTTGCACTTTATGTTACAGTATGTGCATTTACATGCACTTACAGTATACTTACCTAGAGAGTACTGGGTAATATAAGGTAACTGCATGGGTTAAGGTTAGGTGTAGGGGTAGGTTCAGGGTTAATACCTAGTTATTATTACCCAGTTATTGCAATTAATGTATTAAGTAGTATGAAAATGGGGAACAGGACTATAAAATAAAGTGCTACCAAAATAGCACATACAAAACTCAACACTTGGTAAATGTTACGTGGTAAAAATCAACTATCTAGAGGATAGTTAAGTAGATATACAGGAAAAACACATCCTGACATCACATCTGACAAGATAAATGACTAAATCTTGCAACAAAATCAGAGCGTACATGGAACTGAAATGCTACATGAAAATGTATTACTTCTTGAAAGTTGTAAGTTGTCAGATCATCTTTGGTTATTTTCCAATATTATTAACTTGATGATGAATCAATTTTATTTCATATACAGCCTTTGTTTTGATGGTGGAATCTGCTTTGTGAATCTTTTCTCTGAAATCCCCATCTGAAGAGGTCTATCATTATTCCTCATGCATCTCTGGAGTAATGAAGGCTCTCACCCATGAGAAAAAAAGGCTAGGCTTTATTAAATGCATGTCCAGTGTGTTATGAAAGCAAGATGCATGGCTCAGCAGCATGAGAAAGAGAGAGATGGAGGGAGAGAGAGAGAAGCGGAAAATATACAGGAGGTGAGAATGCCTCAGATTAACCTTTGCTTTCCTGGCATCAAAGAGAGTGCTGTCCACAGCAATCATGTCCGGGCCAGAATGTATTTTCAGTCTCTTCCCCTCTTTTTTCCCATAAAGTGCCTCTGCAGCCTAGTTGTGTGATCTTGCAGTGAGTCCAACTCAAAATAAATAAGACCAGCTTCTTTAACCAGTGTCATTCACACAGGAGGTCAGCACATACTGTAGATATGGATGCCTGTTTAAAATAAGAATTGTCATAATGTGTATTGTATTTATATATTGTAAGAAGTCACATTGCAAGATATCACAAGTATGAGAAATAAGTTGCAACAGTGAGAATAAAAGTAAGAAATAGTCACATTGTAAATTAAGGTAATCCTATGAAATATAAACCCGTAATAATGCTAAATAAAATGTCAAACGTGAGAAATACATTACATTGTCAGACTTAATGTCATATTGTATAGTAAAGTCACATTGCAATATATACCAATCAGGCATAAAATTATGACCACTGACAGGTGAAGTGAATAACACTGATATTATCTCATTACGGCACCTGTTAGTGGGTGGAATATTGAACATTTTATCCTCAAAGTTGATGTGTTTGAAGCAGGAAAAATGGGCAAGCGTAAGGATTTGAGTGAGTTTGACATGGGTCAAATTGTGATGGCTAGATGACTGGGTCAGGGCATCTCCAAATCTGCAGCTCTTGTGGGGTGTTCCCCGTCTGCAGTGGTCAGTAGCCTATCTATCAAACGTGGTCCAAGGAAGGAATAGTGGTGAACCGACGACAGAGTCATGGGAGTATCCAAGGCTCAGTGATGCACGTGGGGAGCGAAGGCTGGCCTGTGTGGTCTGATCAAACAGGCGTGCTACTGTAGTTCAAATTGCTCAAGAAGTTGATGCTGGTTCAGATAAAAAATGGGGCGGCATAGCCGCAGACCAGTCAGGGTGCCCATACTGACCCCTGTCCACCGCAGAAAGTGTCAACAGTGAGCATCAGAACTGGACCACAGAGCAATGGCGTTGTTTACGCTTACTGGGGAACACATGGCACCAGGATGCACTATGGGAAGAAGGCAAGCCGGCGGAGGTAGTGTGATGCTTTGGGCAATGTTCTGCTGGGAAACCTTGGGTTCTGCCATCCACCTACCTAAGCATTGTTGCAGACCATTTACACCCTTTCATAGAAACGGTATACCCTGGTGGCTGTGGCCTCTTTCAGAAGGATAAAGCACCCTGCTACAAAGCAAAAATGGTTCAGGAATGATTCGAGGAACACAACAACGAGTTTGACTTGGCCTCACAATTCCCCAGATCTTAATCCAATCGAGCATCTGTGGGATGTGCTGAATAAAGACATTTGTTCAGTAATGTTATGCCTGATCGGTGTATAAACCCACATTTTTGAGAATTTTTTGATATTCTTAATGAATTCATGGGAATACAAATATGTTAAGACAATTTGTCTTGAATTAAGTTCTTACTTTCTTATCTCATTGGCAAACCATTTTTGTCGTTCATGTTGTTGTTTTTTTTAAACAAAATAATTTGTCCTCATAGTGTCCTTCTATGAATGGGTGTATCTTTGATTTTTGTGGCTGCCTTTCTTTGTGCTTGTGTATGTATGTTGGTAAGAGAACTTTGTATCAGCTTTGTGGCTACCGAACTTTCCCAGTCTCTTTGTGAGAGTGCAGAATGTGGTGTGTGTGTGTGTGTGTTTGTTTGTTTATGCACCTGTCACCTGTCCACCACTGCAGGCTACAGGGGAGAGACCGGTCTGCTCTAAGGCAGAGTATGGCAGGCAATGAGAGCCTGTCACTACTATCTCAGTACTCACCTCAAACACACTCCAGTCTCTTTATATACCTGCTCTCTTCTCTGTGCAGCCCACTCTCTTTGCTCTGTCAATCCTGATGATCCTTCAACTGATTTAACCTGTTATAGACAGATCAAATTATCTGCTTCTGTCTTATAACACAAACTACTAATATGCATCTCATGCATCTAACTGCCATTTGTGGATTTAATGCTATGGGGTTAGATCTGTAACAGAGATATTTTCATGGTAGCTTACCAATATTTCAGTAGGCCATTCTCAATATCACAGCAATAACTAATTTTCTATTGAACACACTTGTTTTATTTAAAAAAAGTTAAATATTAAAGCTGCAGTCCATTACTTTTTGAGGTTAAAATTATCCAAAATACATTTTTGAGCAAGAACACAACAAGACAGTATTCAAAACTATCTCCTTACCTTAGCCCCATTCACAACGGTAAGCTTGTAATAATGTGTAAATACACACAATGCTAATGCTGTTAACATTAACAATTTGATGTTATACAAGCGTATCCTGGTCCTACCAGACTCACATTTCATTTGTACAGAGAGTCTGGCCACTCTCCATTGACAAGCATTAACTTCCTTGAAGTTTAAAACTATTGGATCCGCCATAACCAATTGCTAACATTTGGTCGTGACTTATGTTATCTCAAACTAGCGCACAACATCAACATCATCGTTCTCAGGCACTCCCTCTGCTTGCTGATATTACCGGATAAAATTTAACTGGAGAAAACCAGAGAATATACTGCAATCCCAGACGGTGTACTGAAGTAAAATTGAGCGGACGTATATAGGAGGGCGGAGCCAGGCTAATACGAGCGATCGTTAGATTTAATCACCTTTGGTACCCAAAAGTGGCAGAAATGTTACTTACTTGTTCAGATGACAATTTTCCGGTGAAAATTCTTCTTTAGGTTATACTCCAAGACGTAGAATCTGTGATTCTGAAGTACAGTATCCACACCGGTGCGGTGACTGACAGCAAGCCGCGCAAACTCCTCAAAACATTTGATTAATCCACACTGAGGAGCTGCGCCGATGCACAATTCACGTACAGATGATAACTCCACAAATAACTGCAATTGCAGGTTTCACACAGAGATGATGACACTGAGGCAAAATTTATAGACTGCAGCTTTAGTAGAATTTTTAACAAATTACATTAAAGTGATGACATGTTGCTTTCAAGCATATCAATAATTAAACAAATAATTATGCTACTAAACTGTCAGCTATAAAGAAATAAATGAGTGCTTTTATATTAATAATATAATTTATTCACATTAAGGACATAATAGACAGCAACAGGTCTATTATGAAACATCCAGATCTGATACAACAAATGTTACATAATTGACACCATTTATATTATACTTCACATTAAAAATAATTATAATAATTTAGTTACATTCAGTACTTCTGGAACAAATCTAATCCCTTTCTATGCTGTTTCCTCTTTAATGCTTGAACTTCAATGTGCTTGCTATTTTCTTAATAACAAACAATATTTTGATAGAAACTACTAACTTTATGCACTGCACTGATTAGATTGCAAGTATTTTGGTGTCTCTAACTACTAACAACTAACAACTAACAACCAAGCTTCTACTAAAAACTAAACTACTACTACTACTGTGAACATCTCTGAATATGTTCTAACTGACCCACTGATATTAATTACTATATTTGGCTTAATGGATCTCTAAACGGAAGTTCAGGGGAAGCATGTTCATCTAATATTGACAATCATAATACAAGGGAAAATAAGCCACAGGGAACCATTGTTATATGCGTAATCTGAGATCGTCCCTTTCGAAAGGGAACACACACTGCATCCCCTAGAGGGCGCTATGGGGAATGAAATACCATAGACTGTAAAAAAATGGACGTAGTGTCCGTCATGTCTCCCATAGGATTGTGCAGAGCAGTTTTGAAGCGTAAAGTAGGGCCGATCCGGCCGTTGCCATCTTAGCAACGCATCACAGGCATCACCCCCGGATAACAGAAAATGGGCAAAGAGGCGGGACGTGGGCAGAGTTTAGGTGACGCGATGACTAACAGACAGCAGATAAATGGCTACCCACCTGCCACTCAGAGTGGCCACGCCCTTATTTATGCAGAACTTTAAGACTTTATATAATGTAAACAAATGAGTTATAAAATAATTCACCCCCCTAACAGTTGTCATTAAGGGCCGAATTAGCCGTTTAGACCAAAACTAGAATTTGTACCAGGTTGTAAACAGTCGATGAACTGCAGTTTAAGTCACTTCCGTATTGGTTTCAAGAGAGACTGTGGGAGGTTGCCGTTTGCGAAATACCCATGCCGCCATGCTGAAGGGATGAGTGTCTTAATGGCTGACATAAGATTCAAAGGAGTCCCCATCCAAAGGTGCAGACCAGCATCGCGATTAATTCCCTGTGGTTAGAGTCCGGGCTACAAGACCCCTTACAGGCAAGCTCAAGAGCTTGGTATTCCTAAGAACACCGTTAAGGGTATATTGTCATATACTTGAGCTTCTCAAGAATAGAGGCCTCAACTGGATGACTCTAAAAGAGAGAAGACCTAACTACATTATCTATGCAGGCCAGCATCCAAGGAGCCTCAAAGAGAGCCTAACACTTGAAAATTCTGTTCAGACAGCCCTGAAGAGTGGAGGCCCCAAATAATAGACATAGTAAGGGAGTAGCAATTTACTCTAACTGGCCTAAGAAGCTTTGCAGAACAGAGGCCTCAGTACAATGACTCTCATAATGAGAGGAGGCCTAGCAACACTCCACACTAAGGTCAGTAGCCAAGGAGGATCACAGAGGGCCTAAAAACCTTACATACTACCCTACCGCCTAGCCGAGCTCTTGGAGCAGAGGCCTCAGCATGAGGACTCTCTAAATCAAGAGGAGACATTGCAACACTAGCAGTAGACAAGGAGGCTCACAGAGAGCCTAACCATTTAGCCTATGGCTGAGCTCATGGGACGGAGGCCTCAACACTACGTCCTATGTCTGTCAAGGAGGCTACATCATAGAGCCAGCAGCTTGACACCATATCAGGTGGAACTGAGGAAAATGGAGGCCACTAACAGAACAACTCACTTTAGAGAGAGGAGGCCTAACAATGCTGTTTCAAGTGCAGTCGCCAAGGAGGCTCACAGAGAGCCTAGCAACTTAGCTCCTGGCTGAGCTCAGAGAATGAAGGCCCTGACATAGGAGGCCTAGCTACATCCAATGCCTGTCAAGGAGGCTTCATAGAGGGCCTAGAAACTTGACAAAAGTAAGCAGGTGAAGCTCAAGAGAGTAGCAACTTAAACAGGATTGCTCTGAATAGTGAATGGAGGCATTGCGACACTCCCATCCCAGGAGTACCAAGGAGGTTAACAGAGAACGTTCCATGCTCAGGACAGCATCCAAGGAGGCTCACAGCACGGAATTGCATATTTAGGTGGAGCTTTAAGGAGCCCAGGCCTCAAAGGACAAATCTATATAACAAGAGGGGGCCACTATTCAGACGGAGCTCTAGGGAGCGTAGGCCTCAGAAGAATGAATCTCTATAACGAGAGAAGGCCTATCAACGTTCCACTGCAGAACAGTCAGCAGCCAAGGAGATTCTCAGTACCACTACCTAGCTGAGCTCTAAGAATGGAGGCCTCAGCATGATGACTCTCTAAAGCAAGGGAAGTCTTAACTACGTCCTACGTTCAGTACAGGCTTACAGAAAGCTTAATGACTATTTAAGCAAAGCACAGCATCTTTTTTGTGTCACTAATTCCTCAGAATTAGATACATAACATAGAACAATAGTATTATTTGAGTCAAAAAGAGGAGCCAAAAAAAGTCAAACTTCCTGTTCGTCTCGTCGACTCTGAATACAACCCCCACACTACCGTCCCTTAAGAGAGAGCAGAAAGGAAAAATCTACTTACCTGTCTCTTGCAGTCAGTCTCATGAATGCATCATAACTAACCCATCCAGCTTGCTTGAAGAGAAGACAGCATTCCACCCCCGAGAATAGTAATGGCACGAATGGAGCTTTTCAGTGAGAAATCCTTGAGATGCACGCATACAGCTCCCTCAAGAGGTAGCCACGGTCGCACCAGTAGTGATGTCATAGGCTGCCGCCTGCCAATGTCAAGTTCATTGTCGTGTTTACACATGCTTCAGACACCGGTCAGTCCAGAAGCACTCCCCATAGTGCCCTCTAGGGGATGCAGGGGATTATTTACTTCTAGGTTTAAAACAAATTTTGAGTCACAGATTTTCAATGTAGGCTCAGAATTTTGGAACCCACTTCATATTTGATATGTTATTATCTTAATTAAATAGTCTGGAGGGGATTTAGAGGTTGACTCAACCCAAGCTTTCCATCACAGACCAAATATGTTTACCTTCATCTATCTGAAGGATTATATGAACGGCTGAACTCGTGAATTGCATGTTAACAGCCGGCCTCATCTGACGCTAACAAAATGTGATGTGATCTGCATTCTGATGGCTTTTGAGTTTTTGTGTGTGTGTTTCTTTCTTTTAGCCTTAAATTATCATACCTGATTAATCCACAGCGCTAATCAAGATGCTTGTTGATGAATCCTCGGTGACCATTAAGGGATAAAACAGTCTCCCTGCAGAGCATTTGCAAAACACCAGATTAACACACTGTCGGATCATCTGTCACAATATCACGGAAGCAACATTTTAAGGCATAATTTCACTCTTAACGAGAAAAATGTGGCAAAAGATTGGCCTCTTAATTTGTGCTGCCTCGCTAAGGGCCAAATTTTAAAGCAGCGTTCTAGAATGCACTGCGACAAGTTCAGTGGAAAAAAAAAATCAAGATGCAAGATTCAAGAGAAAGTTTATAAATAACAATTATTACATATCTATACAAATGTAACTATATTTTTACACAATATTTGTGTATACTAAGCATAAACTTTTAAGAGTCTTGCATGATTAGCTTAGCAAGATGCTAACCCTAACTATTGAAATGATGAATAATATGTACAGTACCATGTGGAGCGCATTGGTGGCATGCAGAGTTGTTTCACATGACTGTTCTAAATGTATCACTCATTAGGGTTGCATTACAGCTTGAAGGCTGCCTATGTAAGAAGTAGTCAAGAAAACAGCACACTTGATTTTTTAATAGAGCTCCCGACTTCCTTAAAGCATTTTTGACTTTACTGTCCTTTTTTTAATATCTGCATGAATGCGCTCCTCTCTGATCAGCTGTGATGCTATACGTCTTCACTTCAATGGCATTTCCTGTGCTCATGGTGTTTCTCTGTATGCTAACACACATTGTTATCTTTGATCATACAAACTAAAATAAGAACTTGTATCACCCGCTGGTCTCTCGCACATTAAGATTAGCGGAGAACCTTCACTCTTACCGTGCAGTTGACATCACCAGTGTGATAATTGCACAATTGATATTCATGTAAAAGGCTTCTTAACACCTGCACGAACGTCACGGAAACATAAATCCCGCCCCATCTCAATGTAACATGTCGTTCATTACAGGATCTTGAGGGCACTTGGTGTCCTCCTCACAGTTGTTTTTTTTTTATGTCAATGCAATCTGGCCAATTAAATGAAGCTACCTGTTCCCTCTCATCTCACATCAGGAGCTTATTATGGTACCAAAGAAACTGAGATAATAGCTATTTTGAACCCATTGCAAGTGCATTTTTTTCCTGCATCACCGGCAGAATAGTGTCTATGTATATGGGAAAGAAAAATACCGACTGTAAAGTACAGCAGCTGTCATGGTGCCATCAACGGTGTGAAGTAAAACCATTAAAGGAAAATATCTTTTTTTCTGAGGCAGCTATAAAATGTCTCTCAGAGCTGCTCTATAGGGAGCTGGAGGTTTGAGCCACTGACTCCAGAATGGAGATAATATAACTGGAAATGTGACAGGATGGGTTATAGGAGCAAAGCATCTAGCATTATACACATAAATGGCTATGCGTCATGGTGTAGACATATTTGGCTGTTTTGCTTCGCCTGACATTTGTAATGGCTTTGAGACTGTTTGTTTAGACTACAGAGGGATCAGAGAGGGAAAAACAGCACCCTTAACACATTTCCTTCCCATCAGCCTGTGGATTACCCGACCGCCATTAGAGTCGATGGCAATGGCATAAACAGAACCTCATAAGATGGAGATCAAATGCATGCTGCCATTGAGTTGATTTTGGCGGTTTCTGTGCATCACAGAACACAGCTGCCACAAAAGCTCTCGACAGTCACGCTTCTGCCTGAACTATGCAGGGAACTGTCCGTGGAGCTGACACAAATGAAAGCTGAGCTTTGGCTGTTAGGGGGCTTCAACCAAGCTGAAGCGCTAGCCTGCTGTACCGTGGTGGCATCTGTTGCGAGAGGCTTTTGAGTGGGACCGCTGATGGGGACGCTGATAACCAGGCTGTCTCACTTTCAACACCGTACCTGTCACTGTCAGTGGCAATAAAACTAGGCTTTGGGGAAACACACAGACATAATGTGATCAATTTGGTGGGCAAACAAAGTCACATGCCTTATCGAAAAGGCTGAAAACTCTACAGCCATCTGCATGTAATCCACGCTGGAGTGACAAGGACGTGATTCACAAAGGCTGTCAGCTCGCACATACCTGCAATCTCCCTTACACCTGCAGATATATATAGCACATGTGTCACCTCTGTGAACGCATGAATGAAAGTCAAGTTTCACATTATTAAATGTACACACTGCAATCTAAATGACAAACATGCAGGCTCAAGCAAAACTTGCATTGCATGTTTAATCTAACTAAAGGGCAGCGGTTTTGAATAATATATGAGCTATGTCTCTATAATGGCGAGGGGACAAAACAATCAATTTTCTTTATGAAAGAAGGATGAAAATTAGTTAGATTTATCCCTGTCATTACTGAAGATCAAATTAGGAGAAGGCACGCGAACTGGCGAGGGTAATTATGTAGTGAAAAGAGGAAGAAGGAATAGTTTTTTGGGGGGAGTAACTTAAGGTTTAATAAAATGAAGATTTTGTCTCCATTATCGCTTTAAACAAGTGGGAAATAAGGGGGGTTGTGCTCACAGAAGCGAGGCATTGTGGAACTTTTTGGGCTGGAATGAGAAAGACAAATGAATAGAGGAGAGGAAAAAAATAGAAGAAATATCTGCAGGGCCCTCAAGGGAGAAGAGAGAGATGAAAAAATGACAGATGGACAAGCTCTTTCTTTAAAGCTATTAGAGTAAGCCACAGCCATGCAGTGAGTAAATGTCAGAGAGGAGTTTGATGAAGATAAGCTAAGGGAAGGTTTGCACAGCCAGTTGAATAGGGAAGGAACCAATGTCCACTTCTCATCACTGAACCCTCTCACTATATATCTTGGCTTTCTGTCGAAACCAAATTACATATCTCACAATCTAGCCTCAACCTCACTGACTGGCTGCATGCAAAGAGACCAATGGAAATGTGAAATAAAAATTAATCCAGACATAAAATGTTATGCTAATGGGTCCTGGTGTAGTGCAGTAGAACAGGTTTGTACTGTCAGCATCAGGGAAGGGAATGAGTATCCAACTACAATTATTGTGATTTTAACAGTAAAAGACTGTAAAAATGCTGCGGTGAAAAACAGTCAATTGGTTAACAGAAAGTTTCCGTACTATATACGGTGAATAATTGTAATAGATCTAACCTTACATTTAATTTAATTTTACAGTAAAATACCATTAAATTTATAGTTTTTGGAATTGAAAAACCGTAAATTAAAATTCCCAGAATTCCCTGCGTGACACTTCACATTTGATGTATTTTCATTGAAATAGCTATGTTTCTTCTTATTTTTCTCTAATCATTTATGTACATTAGGGTTTTATGTTACATCTAATGTTTTTAAATTAATGTTTATTGCATTTTTATAAAAAGTTTGTGTTACCATGATGGTGTTTAGTGTTTGTGTGAATCAGATCTTCCATATATTACTCCCTCTAAGCTGCTAGTGATGAGCTTTGATTCATCATGTGACTCTTATCATCACTGTGTTTGGTGTTTGTCAGTATCAAAGGTACATAACAGATATTAGTATTTCATTAGGTTGGTAATTTAACATTATTTCAGTTAATGAAATATGTTTTTTTACTGTAAATTTAACGTAAACTTTTACTGTGTACATGTAATTATTACAATACAAACCTTTAAATTGCATGGTTTTGAACTGTAAAATAGACTGTGCTGTCCTGTAAATCATAAAATGTTGCTACCGTATTTTTTACAGTAAAGTTCTGGTCAACCACAGCTGCGGTTTTTTTACAGTAAATTTTACAGGGATTTTTTTTACAGTGTAGTTGGAAGTGACAGCAATGTTTTATCAATGAAAACACACAAACTGTGTGGTTTTGTAATTTCAAAACACTTCACTTTTAATTCAATAATGAGTTACAGAGAAACTTGCTGTTACTGAGTTACTGAGAGAAAATGCTGAGAGTTACAGTGGTAAACGCTAGTAGTCATGACCGTACTCACACATTAGGTGACTCAAAAAGCAAGCAATAAAACAAAATGTATAAGCGACCATAAACTATTATCTGTCCTGCAACACATAGATTTGTCTAAACTACAGATTTAGAGAAAATTGGGTGTGGACATAATCAAATCTAAGAAACTTCAAAATACTCAGTAGTAAATAGGGCACAAACAGTTTTTACAAACATTTACTTGGGGACTTTCAGTCTGGGGCAGCAACAGCACTCAACCCTGTCTTTGGAGACACAGAAGATGCATTTTTAGATTCCAAAAACATCTAGATGGAGCACAACTGATGGAGTGGAGTGCAACAGAACACATAGGTCTTTAAAAGTTGAACTATTTTTAACTTGACAGGCAGTCATAAAACATGGGGTGGTGAAAGATGCTACACTTTCAGAATTTGTCAAATTTGACCCTACCTTATCTACCCAAATTTGTTTTAGTACATTAGAGTAGTACTACATATATGTACCCATAAGGTAATCCTATGAACCTTTTAGAGGTACAGTTGCAAGAAAAAGTATGTGAACCGCTTGCAGAATCTGTGAAAATGTGAATAATTTTAACTAAATGAGAGTTCATACAAAATGCATGTTATTTTTTATTTAGTACTGTCAAGTTATTTTACATAAAAAAAAAAATGTTTACGTAGTCCACAAGACAAACAAAACAACAAAAAAAGATGAATTTATTAAAATGATCCCATTCAAAAGTTTATGAAGCATTGATTCCTAATACTGTGTCGTTCTCAGGATGATCCACGGCTGTTTTTTTGTCTTGTGATGGTTGTTCATGAGTCTCTTGTTTGTCCTGAGCAGTTAAACTGCCCAATGTTCTTCAGAAAAATCCTCCAGGTCCTGCAAACTCAGTTTTCCAGCATCTTTTGCTTATTTGAACCCTCTCCAGCAGTGAATGTATGATTTTGAGATCCATCTTTTCACGCTGAGGACAAGTGAGGGACTCAAACACAACTATTAAAAAGGTTTAATCATTCACTGATGCTCCAGAAGGAAACACGAGGCATTAAGCATATATATTTAAACAAAATAAGACAAAATTGGACATCTTCATTCTGTTAAAAAAAATGCAATGTGTGAATGTTTGAACCTTTTTTTAATAGCTGTGTTTGAGTCCCTCAATTGTCTTCAGTGTGAAAAGATGGATCTCAAAATCATACATTCACTGCTGGAGAGGGTTCAAATATGCAAAAGATGCTGAAAAACTGAAGAGTTGCAAGACCTGGAGGATTTTTCTGAAGAACATTGGGCAGTTTAACTGCTCAGGACAAACAAGAGACTCATGAACAACCATCACAAGACAAAAAAACAGCCGTGGATCATCCAGGTGTTACGATTCAATGCTTCAAAAACTTTTTTGTCTTGTGGACTATATGTAAACATTTTTTACGTAAAATATCTTATTCAGGACAGTACTAAATAAAAATAATGCATCTTGTATGATCTCTTTCATTTTGATTCTGCAAGCAGTTCACATATTTTTATTGCAACTGTAAAGAAGGTAAACAGTAGAGCAGACAAAAATAGTCTTGCCCGAGAAGTGAAAATGAACAAAATTCACAGTGGCAGCTGCAGTGAAAGCATCAGTTAGATGTTCAGATAATACTATATAGTATTTGTGGGTGCGGCAAGTTTAAAACTACAATTTACGGACTGTATGGTAGTTATTGTACAGTGTGTGTTTAGTATCTGTCTTAGAACACATTTAAAGGTCAAGATTCGGCCAGTGGAGAGAGAGAGAAGACTACTGGCATTTAGGAAAAAACAAGGGTGTTGGAAGAGTATAGCAGGGCAGGACTAGAAAGTAGAGTGCTGATGGGCTGACCCGGTACGTGCCTGGCTCTCCATGTGCTCCTTGGCCTCCTGCTGCAAGCAGGATTGATGAGAATGGTCTGGCCACCAGACACTGGGCCAGATTACAAACACGGCGCTTTGTCTTTGTACACCACAGCTTCTCAGAGCATGGAGGCCCCACATTAATTGGTAGCAGTCCCCCGTAGAGAGAGTCACCAGCTGTGCTGTTCACTTTCACTTCTCTCATTCACTGACTCTTACTACAACGGAGAGTGCGAATGACAGAGGGTGGCAGTATAATTGTGTGAGTTTACATGTATGTGTGTAGAGATGCAGTGGGAACATATCTGCATGTAATTTTGTGAATGAAATGCAATGTTGACAAGATGTAATGAAACACATTGAGCATATCTGAATCTCAAAATGGCTCTTGGTTGGTTGTGAAAGTTTTGGAATGAAGTGATGGTAAAGAAAATTGACAGAACTATCCTTTAATTAGCTAAAATGCTATTCAAACACAAAACATTACTATAGTAACATCATGGTTCATTTAATTCATAGTATCATATTTCTTATTTTAGAACAAGTTAGTAAACATTGCTTTCAGTAGCTTGTATTCAAAAGGTGAGATTTTGGACTGAGGGTTATTCTAACAGAAGGGCTAACATTGCTAAGTCTTTTATTTATTTATTTACTTTAATTGTAAGGACAAAAATAAGTTAAAACATTCAAAATAAAAAGTTTGTGTTCCACAGAATAAAGTCAAACGTCAAACTATTTTGGATCAGCACTAGGGTGAGTAAATGATGACATAAATTTCATTTATCTCTGAACTATCCTTTTTTTAAGTATTAGCTCACGATTTTAGCACGATTTTGTGTGAAAAGAATCACCTACTAACCTTTTCTGTGCACATTTCTGCTTTTAAATCCTTGACAAATTGGCCCCATTCACTTCCTTTATAAATAACTCTCTGTACAGTATTTTAGATTTTTGCCTTTTTAAAAAGAAAATAAGGGGATAGTTGATGTTGTGCGTGTGTGTGTGTGTGTGTGTGTGTGTGTGTGTGGTAATCAACAAATGCTTTCAATTGAGCTTAATTTGTATTAAATCCAGAATATTTCTAAGGGGTGGCAGAGAGTGTGAAAAGTGTCCATATGACTGTGACTGTGGTTTGAGAAGGATTGTGCTGCCTCATTTACAGTCAGAGCTGGACTCAGCACAGTCTAGTCAGCTGTGGAAATCATAGATGTGCTAGAGCAGCAAGTGCTCTCTGAGGTTTAGGGACAAAATGCACCTGATGCTCTCTAGCCGCATTGGTTCTTGTGTCGCATTCTTCTCTCACGGGTGCTAGCTTTCAGCACCATCCAGGGAGGATGGAGAAAGAAAAATGCCTTTGAGCAAGAGTTCTCAGCAGGAACCCGTCTGTGTGCGAGTGTATGTGGACTCTAGAGAGGCCCGCCACGTTTATTATGCTAAATGTGATTCTTGAATCACAGCGAATGGCTGCTAATGAAGCACATGGGGTGCCTGGGCTACAGTAGTGCGACCTGCTGATTATTAGTGGAGTTGCAACTTCTCTTTCTGTCGCTCTGGCTACATGTGTATTAATTATTTTGTACTTCATGGAGATAAAGAGAAAGGCGATACAGATCAGTATATGGACTGATTAATGGGCAGGATCCATGTTTTCATACAGAGGCTTGTGCAGATGCTTACTCTCAGGCAGATTACAAGACCAAGAAAAAGCATAAATTAAACCGAAATATATATTGATTATCAGCAACAGGCAAAGAACTAGGATATAAACAGAGGCGGTATGCAAAATGAGACTACATGTGAAGACGAGAGAGAGAGAGAGAGAGAGAGAGAGAGAGAGAGAGAGAGAGAGAGAGAGAGAGAGAGAGAGAGAGAGAGAGAGAGAGAGAGAGAGAGAGAGAGAGAGAGAGAGAGAGGCTGACCCAGTTTGCAGACAGCATGCTGAGCTCCCAGCCAACCCTGCAATAAATAACCGGCTGCAGGCTGGCAGAGTCTAACAGCTGCTTTGTGGCTGTCTGTTCCTCCAGTGTCTCCTTTCGTCCCCTACTGCACCTGCCCTCACCTGCAGAGCATTGTGTGTGTGTGTAGTCATGTGGTGGTCTGTGCGTTGACAGTGATGCTAAGCACCTTGTCACCTTGCCTTAGACTGATTAGGATGTAACCAGGAAACAGAGATGTTCACGGGACATGCACAACGACCACACATCAACATGACCTATACAGTGAAGTACAGAAGTCAGAGTCTTTCTTACCCTAACCCTAATAGGCACACTGATAAATATCATGAATATTATAATCATTACAATATAAACCTAAATGGATGATTAGGACCCCATTACAATTTGGTTTATTTTGCAATAATGTCAGTCTGTCTGCACAATATTTTACGTAATACACTGCTACTTTCTTAAAGGGGTCCTATTATGCCCCTTTTTACAAGGTTTAAAATAAGTCTCTGATGTCCCTAGTATGTGAAGTTTTAGCTCAAAATACCCTGTAGATCATTTTTATAGCATGTCACTCTTTGAGGGTGAGCAAAAGCATGCCGTTTTTGTGTGTGTCCCTTTACATGCAAATGAGCTGGTGCTCCTGGCCCCCTTTCTAGAGGAGGGCGGGGCTTCAAGAGCTCATGTTAGCAGCTCCTATTGCCTCACGCACTGAAAATGTCAGAAACTGTTCAGCATGTTCAAACCGGAGTCGGGCAACTATGGAAGACTCCCTAAGAATTGACAACATGTAGAATGCAACAGGACATTTCAGAATGGTTAGTTGATGAATTTATGTAGCTGATGTGGAGTTAACTATCTTTAAGTCATCAATTAGCATATTCTATCATGATCATCTATAAATCGCTCATGTGGGAACTGTTGTAGGATGCCTTCAGAGCCAGAGAATATATGATGCATGAAGATACAAATAGCTTAGTTTCATTACGGTTATAACTTATGTTGTCATCTTGCTTTTATGACATGCTATTGCATCTGTGTTACATACTGCATTGCAATAAATGTGAAAAGACGGATGCGACAGCTTGAGCAGACTCCTAAATGTGCTCTAATACAACAACTCTTCCTGTTCTCTAAAGCATCCCAACATGACTTCACCCCCTTTGTTGCGTCTTCCTGGGGGAAGGGTTTATGTATATTTTGGGGTTTGTATGATCAACCCGGGAAGAAGCTTGTTGTAGTCCCTACCAGCCATTTGTTGTAGTCCTTATATATTTCCCTTTGCATTGAACTTTGAGCATTGTTACTTTGCAGATGTTGTTTATGCTCAAACAGCAACATTACACAAATCAAAACCAATGACCCCTTTAATAAATAATGTTTTTGTTGAAATATGTGCAAATAAGTGCTATAGCTAGCTAGCTATTTGATAGATAGATAGATAGATAGATAGATAGATAGATAGATAGATAGATAGATAGATAGATAGATAGATAGATAGATAGATAGATAGATAGATAGATAGATAGATAGATAGATAGATAGAATATTACACAATATATTTTTGATCAAATAAATGCAGACTTGGGGGACATAAGAGACAACTTTCAAAAATATTAAAAATCTTACCGACCCACAACCTTTGAGGTGTGTGTGTGTGTGTATATCAAGATTTAATATATACTGTATACCAGAGTTGTGGACTCGAGTCATGTGACTTGGACTCGAGTCAGACTCGAGTCATGAATTTGATGACTTCAGACTTGACTTGACAAAATGTACAAAGACTTGCAACTCGACTTGGACTTTAATATCAATGACTCGTGACTTCACTTGGACTTGCACCTTTTGACTCGAGAAGACTTGCTACTTCCCATGAAAACCTGGGGGAAATTTTTTTCACACGGCCGCGCCGCTCTCAGTTTATCTGCATCTGTGAAAAAAATGTGCACCACCTGTATGCATGCAGAGAGCACGCGCGCTGCCTGCAAGACATCCAATCACTGTAAGCAACAAACAAAAACGCGCCAGTTGGCAAAATGATACCAAAGATAGTTTCGTTTGGCTATAAAAAATTACGAGGTAGTTGAGAAAAACGAGTTGTAATTTGCAAAACATGCGGGTCGAAGATTACAGACGGAGCTGCCACAACGTCCAACTTTGTTCAATAGGCTACCCGAATTTGCACGAAGGACCAAAGAGCGCGCATTTCGACATTTGCAGTAAGAACTTGAAATATAAATTCTCAGAAAATGCATTTAATACCAATATATTGAAACGTCTGTTTATATACTCCATTAATAAAGGAGTCCAGACATTGGAAAAATATCAGTCCACATGCGTTTTATATTTAATATGAGGGAAATAGACATGCATGCATGCATGACACAAAAATCTTTAACTTTTCGGTAGCAAAATATTTTTTAGTAATTCTGTCAATTACACTAAGGTTATTAATTTGTCTGCTATATATTTGCTTCTTATTTATTGATCAAAAAATTAAGATACAATTTATACAAAACGAATTTATTCAAAACGAAGAGTTTTCTATAAAACAAAACTTAATGAAGTCGTCAAAATCATGTTTTACCAAAAACAGTGCCGTTGCTAGGAGGGCACCAGTGCCTATGCCTAGCGAGTGGATGATAGCCCTGAAGACGCCTAGAAATTATATACCTTTAGTGGTAGTAAACCTTTAGTTAAGTTATACCTTAAGAGTCTTCGTAGCGCGCTAAGAGACAATGTTATCGGGAAACGCAGCCCAGGTATGATGCGTTTCATGCGTAATGGAGATTCCAAAGCACTCTTCCGTAGTCAGAACCATGCGATCGCGGATAACAATGCAACAAAATATTTAAAGAGCATCAAGCTATTAAAATCTATATTATGTATACGCACAGATAATATAACAGTAGGCTATATTAGTCAATATTTTTATTAGGTTAAACAGTGATTGAATAACGTTTTTTTTTTTTAAATAACATTTTTAATTTAAGGCCCACCCACAATTGTTCTGGCCCATCCAAAACTGGAATCCTGGCGCCGTCCCTGGGCCACACCGAGCTGAGCATAACGCCCACAGACGTGAAGTGAACGAGACAGAGGCTGTCCTGTACTGTCTGAAATGGTTAACTCTATACCGTGCAAGTGCAAAACAGATTTAACTAATCATAAAGTCAATCAGGATACATAACACAGCCTACAATTATTTTTTAGTTTTTTTTACTGTATTTAAATAATGTCATTGTATAGAAAGAGGTTTAAATAAATACAAATCTTACAGACATAAATGATTTGTAATTATTTTATTTCTGTGGTAAGAGGACTTGAAATGACTCAAACTAAAATGGTAGGACTTTGGACTCGACTTGAGACTTGTTAGCTTTGACTTTTGACTCGACTCGGGACTTGCCTCATCTTTGACTCGACTTGACTCGGGACTCGAGGGCAAAGACTTGAGACTTACTTGTGACTTGCATAACAATGACTTTGTCCCACCTCTGCTGTATACAGTTTAAGCATAAATTATATAGAAATAACTCTAGTGCAATCACATTTTCCAAAGAGCCGTGTAAAACATTAGGAAGTCACACTTGTGACATGACGTGCTGTAAAAATATGAATCTCTTTTCTTTAACACATGCATTGCTAACAGATTCATATTCATAAATGCTCAAGGACAGCTTGCTTATATAATCCCATGTTGCATGTTGTCACTAGACTATATCTACACACATTCTCCCTCCCTTTCAGGCCTCGTTTCTCCTGCTCAGATGAGCAAGATGTGATTGTATTCTCAAAGTCAAAGCCACTATTCACCAGGGACTCACTAAAAGCGTGACAGGATTCTGTGTGCTACATGTGCCTATGCATTCAGAAATGTGTGTTCAGTGTGCACACGTGTGCTGGAAGGTCCTCTTGCCTTTGTTGAGGGTCATGCCCCACCACAAACAATCAATCAATGAGCCCTTGAGCTTTGGGGTTATGCAGCCCACATTCCCTGTCTCCTTCAGGGAAATAAGGACGCATTGTTCCCAGACCAGAGATACACAAACACAGCAGGCCCAAATGTCCTATACAGCTACCGCATTCAGTAACACCCACCAGCGGTCAGTGCTTCCAAAGTGGCTGCATGCATTACAACTCACTAGGGCTTGATGTTGCAGTACACACTAGCGGTTTAATGTTTTAGTGCTTGCTAGAGGTCTAATGTTTTAGAGTTCATTAGAGCTCTAATATTTTAGTACCTACTAGAGGTCTGATGTTTTATTGCCCAGCAGTTGTCTAATGTTCTGCCGTTTTAGTACTCATCACAGGTCTGGAGTTTTAGTGGTCACTAGTGGGCTAGAGCTTTAGCACTCGCTAATGGTGTGATGTTTTAGCATTCAGCAGAGGTCTAATGTTCAAATCAACTTTAAAGCACTGTCTGCCTTTAGTCTCCTGCATCCTTTTTAGATGGGCAAAAGAAATTTAGCATAATAAATTGTAATTACGTTCATGTTTTGCATAATTTCCATTATGGCAAAATGATTATAGCAAGATAAGAGGAAAAATATTAGAACAAAGGAGAGTAAAAACCAATATGTCATTGAGTATTTTATACTGCCATTCATCATGAATTACATCGTGGTGGAGGGCTGCACTTTCTGAAATGTCAAGCATGGCAAAAGCAGGTGGGAGCTGACTGTGATTAATCAGTTTTAACCAAAGCAGCATTCGTCATTGACCCTAAAGCGGAGAGATTCACAGGCTTTTAGGCTGTTTTCACACTCGATTTGATTGCATGATCCGAACTTGAATTCAATTCCACCTCCGCAGGTCACTTAACACATGTGTTAGTTGTATTCAATCCATGGTACATTTGCATCATCAGTAAGTACCACCATGAGTTCAACAGCTGCTGCTTACTACTGTGGCTATGTGGCTATCTCGTACTGATTGGATAGGCAATTTGAACGTGTTCCTCCCAAACTTTGTTAATAAAGCATCATCTTGCAAGGTGGAGCCAACATGGATGAATTGTTGGTCCAGCACATCCCATTGTGCTCAGTCAGACTTAGATCTGGGAAATTTGTTGGCAAGGGCAACACCTTAAGCTCCTCATTATGTTTCTCAAACCTTAAACCAAGAGGTCCCTGCCATCAGGAAATACCATTGCAATTTAGGGTGTACCTGGTTTACGACGGACATGTCAAATTGATGGCCACATGAATGGCTGTACCCAGAGATTCCAAGCAAATCATTGCACAGAGCATCAAACCCCCTTCCATCGGCTGTCGTCTTCCCAAAGTGCATCCTGGTGCCATCTCTTCCCAAGGTAAACGGTGCACTGCTGTCCACATGATGTAAAGAAAAACAGGACTCATTTGATCAGGCAAACTTCTTCCACTGCTCCAAGTTCCAACGTTCCCATTGTAGGTGCTTTCAACGGTGGACAAGGGTCATCATGGGCACTCTGAACAGTCTGAAGCTACACAGCCACATACACAGGGTGTGATGTTGTTACACATTCCTCTCATAACCATCATTAAAAGTTTCTGTGACTCACAGTAGACCTTCCATCGGTTTGGTCCAGATGGGATAGCCTCACTACATCACTTGCTGTGTTTACATGCAACCAAATAATGCATTAGTAATCGCATTGACGGCTCAATCTGACTGAAAAGCCTTCATTGTAAACACCTTAATCATTCCGATTGAGCTTGATCCGAATTAAATTTCGAACGGATTGAAAGGGGTGGTTCATTCCTTTTCTAATCCGATCTAGTGGACATGTAAACACTTGATCGGATTCGAAAAATCTGAAAGTACTGAGCATGTGCACTGACTTCGAAACAGCATAATGACTTATGAGGCATGAAACAAGCTGTTCTTTCTGTTGAATAAAGTGTCATATAAATGAGTGTTCCATCCTTCTAAAATTATCCTTTCACTTAGCATCTGTTAAGTGGAGCAGGACAACATCCCACCAATCCTTGTTTTGGATTCTCATCCACAGACGACTCTGGGCGCTGGGAGGGGCATTTTTACTGTGTGATAAATATAAACAGCACAGCAAAATGGTTCATATGCTCATTATCTCCAAATTATGACCAGAAATTCAATTAACATTATTGTTATTTTGTGAAAAACATGGCTTGATTATTTCAACTGTTTTCACTATATACATTTTTCCTATTTAGCAACAAAAGCTGTTTGGTTAAAATATTTAAAAACGCCATTTCAAAGTAAATTCATAAATATCAAGATATATAGTGAATTTTATCAAATGCTTTATTGCCCAGTTTTATTGTTCCCTTCGTTTAACTAAGAATGCACAAAACAGCTCATGCATCCATCTGCACTGGTTGCATTGCAAATGATTCAAAAAAAAAATCATCCGAAGCAATTACTCCAGAGACAAACAGCAATTAATATGATCATAAATTATGTCATCAATAGTGGTTCACTTCCACAAATTATGTCTGATTGCTTTCACACCAATTACAAACCAGATTGGAGCACCCACTCTGCTGTGAAAATGCCCTGGAGAATGTACAAATAAACGCAATGCCACAAAGTCCCATTGAATGAAGAGAATACATACACTTGTGCGATGTATTACAGTACTTCTAATGAGGAGAGAATGTAATATGGATCCAGATGTGCTCATTATCAAACTCTGTGCATGCCAAATTTATACTCATAAGAGAGCAGAGAGAGGAAATATTGGAAGCAAATTAGGACATTGATAGCGTGCATCAGAAGAGTTCTTCACGTGAACAGTCCATTCCAGAAGTGCATATTGTTAATAGTCTTTTCAGTGTATTAGATGTGAATGTGTGTCTTTGCTGTGTGTCTATGGTACAGTTTGGTTCCACCGGCAACATCATGAACACACTTTTATCTTCTAGCCACTCATCTTGATGGATGACTCTCCAACTGAAACCCTTTGAAATCTATTTGTTGACTGCTTTATTATGTTCATTTCTAAACAAATTTGCAGTATTGAAAGGAATAATACTTCCAAAACAATCAAAATATCTTCTTTTGTGTTCCACAGAAGAAAGAAAGTCATACAGGTTTGGAACAACTTGAAGGTGAATACATGGTGACAAAATGTACCTGGCTTTATATCCCCTTAAAAGTATTAGCACATTCATCATAAATAAATGCAGCATACAATTACTGCTGAAGAACATACAGTCATCTAGATCATTTGCAGTCTGCATCCTCATATGCTCAATAACTCATCGATGTAAGTGCTAGCCAGTACTGTATATGCACACCTGAGATAGTGAGATAGTGGGAAGAAAGAACCATATGTGTTGTGACACCCTGTCGCCTCTGCCTGCCTGAAAGCAGGAGATAAGTGCAGAAAAATTATGGCGGGAGCTAGCAGAAAGGTTGGCGGAATGGAGAGAGAGAAAGTGAGAGAGACAACAGTGGCTAAAGCCATGAAGACACAGACAGATCAACAGATAGAGTGTAGCGTGCCACCTGTGTAATGCTTGGCAGCTGAGAGCTGTATTGTGCTCCTTTCTTTATTTGTTTCCTGAGTTATCTGGAGAGCGGATTTTGGGAGTTCAATCTTGCTGATAATAAAGGGAGGTAATGAGGACTCCAGCAGCAGACAGCTGCAGAGCCAGCAGTAGAGCACATGGGAGCAGCCTCCTTAATGCTGTCAGACACACACTGAGAATAGTAGCATGCATAGTCTTCTTTTAGTCACTTGTGTTCAACTGACTACTGGACTATAGGTGAGTATTCATTTGCTGCATTCTGAAACATAGTGAGCTGCTCCATTGCCCACATAGGAACTTCTGTTCAGCAAAGATGCATTAACTATTATATATTTTTTTAAATTATAATGTTACAAAATATTTTTTATTACAAATGATAAATACTGTTCTTGAACTTTCCAGCCATCTAAAGACCCCAGATTTCCACAGCAGGAACTTTACCCAGGAACTAGGAACTTCGGGGTAGGATTCGGTGTGTCGACCGTAGGGACCGGGGTCTAAATAAAGTTTAGTCCCTGCTTGCGAGGTAGTAAGTTCAGGAAGTTCAGCATTCCTGGGATAAAAAGTTCCTGGGACAAATTGTTCCGGGTACATTTATGTGGGAACATGGCTAAAGATTCCTGAAAAAAGAATTCTTGTCTATATATATATATATATATATATATATATATATATATACAATTTGCATAAATACAATGTATAATTTACTATTATAATTGAAGACCAGTCCAGATACTGTCCAAAAACCTCACTTTGCCTAGGGTTTCCAGTCTTTTAGAGGGTGGTGTATATTGAATTTGTCTCACAATGGAAGAAGCGGTCGATATAGAAATGTGTTAAATGTATTAAGTTGGGCTATAAAACATAAAGGACTTCATCAGTTTACTCTGAAATCTATATAAACACAATGGATCTTAAATAAATACTGTACTATGTTGTGTCCGACATGACTCATTGGCTCTTGAAATCTGGTTCATCACTTGATTATTTTCACACTGATGTTACTCTGCCTCTGTAATCCTGAAAGCAGCGTCTTTGTGCTGAGTGCAAACTAGTATTCAGGCTAATAGTAGGCAGTATTAGGGCTGTACAGACTTTCTAAAGGGAGCAGGCATTAGTGAGGCTAAGAGTCTCCCATCGCTTTAATGCTGGACCCGGTCCAGCCCTCCTACCCCTCTGACCGGAGGCTTTGCTCCACTTCCACTTCTATATTTAGAGCCTGCTTAAACAGCAAGACAGTGTAGCGTGGTCTCAGTGAAACTTGCTAATATGTCCGGCAAAAGCCCAGGGTATGTTGTAATGTTGTTAGCCAGGCAACCGTTGCAGATTGTGTGTGGTACTGCGCAGCGTTTGTCAGCGTTGTTGGATGCACGTAGACGCCACAGCTGGACTCGCATCACATGTCCCGGCTAAGTGAGATAAATGGCACGGTATTCTCTACTAACTGGAAGCTCCGTTAAAAGGCCTCCCACATGCCACACACTATGTAATGATCATAAACTCTTACCCCCACACAAGTACACTTACTCGGTGTGTTCACTGGTCTGTGAAGGCTTTTGGAGTGTAAAGTTCTTTTAAGGAAGCCCTAGGGAGTCAGGTTCATCTAGAGAAGAGATCGCTTCTCCCATCATCCCTGGCCTCTAATGGATTTGTTGTGTGATGGGGTGAGAGGGGCCTTGGAAGTTTTTTAGAAGCATCTTTTCCAGGATCTGAGTACTTCAAAGGTACCCAGAGCTGTACTGGTCTTTCTGTGAAAAGGTTAATGATTTTGATAGGTAGAGAAAGGAGAAGATAGATCACTGGATGGGGAATAGGAATGCGTGGACCAGGTATAAGACCAAGTTATGGCATGCTAAGGTCATGTCCACTTTAATTCAACCCAGCCTCTTTGGAAAAACATGCCTGTGGTAAGATTTCTGCTAAATGATATTATGCTGCTTATTGCACATTTCATGACACTTTCAATGTGAAATTTCCAGTGAGTGGCGCTAAAAGCGTGTTCAGCAGTACATGAGCGTGAATGAGCCAGTGTCAGCTGTTGTACTGTGTATCACGGCAGGCCGGAAATTAAATTTCTGGTGAGTGCCACTAAAAGGTTAATGCTCTATTGCATTTGAAACAACATACCACCTACACTTAACCCTACTCTAAACCTAACAGAAAAGCAAATGTGAGATAAAAACACATTCGCTGAAATAACCATGCCATTTTAACTTGCTTCTACAAGTGTCTTTGAGCTCTTTAATTGTGACTCGTGTTTCATGGTACAAACAAAAGTGTTGTCTAAACTCGAGAATCCTAACCTGTGATAAAACAATAAAACTCACTAATTTGAATAGGAGATCTCAAAGTAAGAGCACATAACTCCATCTGGCCCAACCTTATTTCTTTCTCCCAAGCTAAGCCCCACATACACACTCTCTTTCCTTTGATTATGTGATTATGTGTGGTCGATATAAATATTTTTGGTGCGACTGGTAAATTGTTCTCACTTCCCCATCAATAGAACAGGACAGAATAAAGAAAAAACATGTTCTTCCGATGTGGTTGTCCCAATAAAGATCTTCGATAACTATTCATCCCCATAACCAGTGACCCTTTTTGGCCACTGTCATGCTGATCAGTTGTGTAACTTGTAAGTTGTGTAATTTACATGCATTCATTTTAATCTTTTTAATTAATGTGTACTTCTGCCTGGAAAAATAAATGTTAATCTTGATTGATTTTCTGAAATTGTTATTTCTAGTTGATTAAAGTGGAGTCTGGTGTTACAAGAATATTGTGTCCAGTATAGAACATACTAAGCGCTCATAAATTAATGGAGCATGTGGCACATCATCAGGGACCTTTTAATTACTGTCTATCACTGACTTAGCAAGTTTACAAATGATACTTTTTGCTATAGGCAAGCTTGTAGCGGCAGACTTAAAGGTAAATAGTTAACCATGCATCCTTTGTCTAAGATCAGAATTGGCGATTTTGTGAGATCACGACTCGGCCGATGTGAGACTCTGTGTGACACCAGGTCACTATAATGAATGAATAACTGAAAGTATGGGATCCCAGAGTCACTATCAAGGAAAGTCTGTTCACTCGGCAGCCATATTTGCAACGCCACGGGGCAGCTATTTCTATTTGAATGGGGGAATCCTGGAATCTCAAAAAACTGCTTGCCGAACTCACAATTAAATAACATATTTCAAATCAGCAGCAAAAACTGTTGGCATGAACTGTCCCATAAATGTTGTTTCTTATGCTCAGATAGCGTTAAAAAAGCTTATTTTTCAGGCTAAACGAGCCAATGCACATGTGCAGTCCTAAGCACAAGTCTCATGTTTCTATGGGAGCCGGAGCTTCTTACGGCAGCTGCAGTGACGCAAAGACTTTACCAATAAACGATTGGCTCTTATACTTATGATCAACTGCTAAATCAGAAACATATTCAATTTAAATAATCACATATCACATTGAATTATACATGGAGTCAGAATTTAAATTAGAAACCATTTTTACAGAAGCGTCAGAAAAGGTACATGCAGAAGACCTTCACCCTAGCCATTGGATTCCAGGGCGGTGAGTGGAACTTACAAAAGCGCTGCGCATCGCAAGTGCAAAGTTTACTATACCAGAAAATCTATATATTTGGAGGTGGTTGTGTGATGAAAATGTCAAAATATATTAGTTTACAAATCATACATTATGGTAAAAGCATTTTGAGGTCATAATATAGAATTGTGCTAGGAACCACATCAAATAAGTCATTATTAACCCACCCATGTAATCATAATGCGTGTGAAAAAGAATAATAGTTGTTGGTGTTTTATTGTCACTCGTGTTCAGTTTAACTAGAAACTGCAGTGAATTGTATAAATAGGTATGTTTTTGGAATTTTGCAAACATGTGGGTAGAGGCATTTTATTTCAATGAGCCTGTATTGCTTTATTTTGTTATTACAGACACTAAAAAGACCAGTAGGATATTAAGACAGACATAACCCATGGTTTTCCATTAGATACAGTGGTTAGAGTGGGAAAACTGGAGAACGGGAGCAACAGAGAGAAGCAGACAATGTTGACAGAGACCTGGATTGAAAAAGAAGCGTGTCGGAGAGGCAATCACAGAGGGACAGGGAGCGTTGGAATTGTCTATTTGAAATTTCATTCGCTGGAAATGGGATGACGGAGCAAAAATAGTTTGAGAAAAAGAAAGACACTTACAAATGGACAATGATGCAGCAGTTTAGATTCTTGGCTCTTAAAAGATTGGGAATTTCAGATTTCTTCAGGCATACAGCTGCCTGGCTATTTAGCATTTAGCATTAGCATCTAAATCAGCCCTGCAGCACTATGCAAACTCGCCACATATGGTTGCTGGCACCCCTTGAACCAGTTCCTTGTAGCTGCATAGAGCACCCCTATAATTAAGAGAAAATATTTTTGCATAAAAAGTCATGCAGCAGCATTCCTTCAAGGAAGCGCAATGTCTAAATGTAAATGTGAAAATTTAAAATATGGTTAAAAATATTTATGGATTCCTCTCAGGTCAGTGAAGAAACACACACACACTGGCACTGAGCAAAAGGGCTTCTGAGTGCAGTATTTTTGCAGCTTTAAGCAATTCCCAGTCCTCTGTCATGCTTAAATACTTTTTCCATGTACCTACTCCCTCATCCTCCAGGCACTTCTAGGAGAAGGACAAAATAAAATGACAGAACATTCAGATCCAGTGTGCTATTTTAGACCGCTAATCTAAAGTGTTAGTGTGGTGTAATACACCATCCTCTGCCCAATGTGCCCTGTTTATGTGTAAAAAAGTATTATACTTTATATATATATATATACACTGATCATTATGTTGGTCCCCCTTTTGCTGCCAAAACAGCCCTGACCCGTCGAGTCATAGACTCCACTAGACCCCTGAAGGTGTGCTGTGGGATCTAGCACCAAGATGTTAGGAGCATATCCTGTAAGTTGCAAGGTGGGGCCTCCATGGATCGAAAATACAGGCATGTACATACATGTTGCTCACATATTATGGTCACCCAATTTGTGCTGTATACAGTGTAATGACACTTTTGCCATTTTGTGTTTATAAGCAACTGAAAAAAGCAGAAATGTCAGAGTATGTCAAAACTTCTAAAGGGCCCCATGCAGAACAGCTCAGCCTCCATGGATCGGACTTGTTTGTTCAGCATATCCCACATGTGCGCGATTGGATTGAGATCTTTGGAATTTGGAGGCCAAGTCAACACCAAAAACTCGTTGTTGTGCTCCTCAAACCATTCCTGAACCAATTTTACTTTGTGGCATGGTGCATTATCCTGCTAATAGAGGCCACAGCCACCAGGGAAAACCGTTTCCATGAAAGGGTGAACATGGTCTGCAACAATGCTTAGGTAGGTGGTACTTGTCAAAGTAACAGCCACATGGATGGCAGGACCCAAGGTTTCCCAGTAGAACATGGGAACAGCCTACTGTTGGCACTTTCGGGGGTGGGCACCCTGACTGGTCTGCGGCTATGTAGCCCCATACGCAACAAACTGAGATGCACTGTGTATTCTGAAACCTTTCTATCAGAACCAGCATTAACTTATTGAGCAATTTGAGCTACAGTAGCTCGTGTGTTTGATTGGACCACATGGGCCAGCCTTCGCTCCCCACGTGCATCAATGAGCCTTGGATACGCCCATGACCCTGTCATCAGTTTACCACTGTTCCTTCCTTGGACCACATTTGATAGATACTGACCACTGCAGACCGGGAACACCCCACAAGAGCTGCAGTTTTGGAGATGCTCTGACCCATATATATATATATATATATATATATATATATATATATATATATATGTTTGTGTGTGTGTATACAGTATATGCTAATGATATATAGTGCCATGTTGCCTCCTTTTGTTCTTAATAAATTGACACCCCCTTGTATTGGTCAAACCTATCCCAGGGGAGGAGAACTCAAATACTAATCAATGAAAGTGCAAAACAGTAGTCACATGCCACACAGGGGTCCATTTTGTTCCCTCTTTTAGCACATGTGCACAGGTCACATGGCTCTATATTTTCTCCAATGAAAATTGATTTTTTTTTACTAATTTCCATCCAAATAATTACCTACGAAAAAATAAATAAAATCCTTCAATAGTAATTCAAGTATTTTCAAAATATTTACATTATATATCATCAAATGTACCTAGGACATTACATAAAACTGTGTGTTGCCTCAAGACAACATTGTACCATAATGGAAGCATAAGGCCATACGAGGCATACAAAAAAGGTATTTCATTTGTAAGGAAAATTACCTAGAGAATTATCTAAATGTATTTGCATTTTTGCATAATTTTGTAATGCATTCATAAGTATAGTAGTTCACATACTATATCTGCACATACTGTATTATGATTTAATGCAGATAAATATGCACATTTTCTATGGCACTTCATAAAGGTATAAAGCACAGGTTGAATTTTAAGTTGATGAGAGGGAGGATGAGGTCATTGTGACAATCTGGCAGGGAGAGAGTGAGAGTGAGAGCAAGAATGGAGATAAGGATGAAGACTGATAACTTGATGATAACATGGTAATACTTGTGTTCCGCAATGGTAACATTTTGTCTGAGAGCAACAGCTGGATGTGAAAGGTTAGTTTTTTATTAAATATGAAACTAGAATAGATAAGTCTATATGTCTATAAATATGTTATATTTTTATTAAAAAATATATATTTATATACAAGATAAATTATATATACAGTATGCAAATATTTCTTAAAATATATACATGCATGTGTGTGTTTATATATACATAATAATTATACACAGTACTCACACATATATTATGTAAACGCAAACTTTCATTTTGGATGCGATTAATCACGATTAATTTTACCCCAGCACTAATATTAATGTAAATCATTCATGTGATCTTATGATGCAATTTAAATCATAATGAATAAAAGTATTAATTTCCTTCAAAAAAACAAACAAACAAAAAACCTTTAACTTTTTCTCTAACTCTCACTAACTCTAAACTTTGTAAATTTATATAAATATTAGATTGTATTAATAGCTGCAGCTGCTTGCATGGAAATGTGTTTTTCATCTCTCTTTTTTTTTAATTTTTTATAAAGACAAATAAAATTACGCAAGCAAACTGGTTCATCATCACTTTCTTTGTGTATGTATTTATCTTCAAAGACACACACACTCACTTAAAAAAACTGCATTTCTCTGTTGTCGTTCCTGTACCTGCTCTGGCAAGTGTCTGTGGAGGTAGTGGAGCGGCAGTGATGATCTACAGTCTCATCTGTACAGATGTTACTATGGAAATTTCACAGGGTCACAGTGGGTTTCATCTCTTCAGGGAATCCGTCTGTTATGGATGTCAAGGTCAGTGTGCTAAACACAGGTCATTGGGCAACTGTTCCGTAGCATTCCGAGCAGACATTGTCAATGGTGGCATTTCTTCTGCCTTGTTTGCCTGATTCAGTCATGCAAGGGCACAGCATTGCACGAAAGGTCAAGAGAGTGTACTCATGTTCCCAGTGTCCTTAGAAATCACCACACTTGTGAGTCTATGACAAATAAGAACATCCAAGAATATAGGAAAAGTCCTTTAAAAATCTAGTAAAAAAAATAAAAATAAAGTAATGTAACAATTGTAGTCATGTTGGTTTCATACAGTTTTTATATTTTGTACTGTAGATACATTTCAGACATGATACAGCTATCAAATGAAAAGTAACATTTTCCTCACACCAGAAATATTTCACCAGCTCAAAGTTTCGGACAAAAAGTTTCTGAGTCTTTTAAGGACAAGCTTTCGGTCTTTTGCCTACGGGTCTAAAGGGTCTCGTGTCAGTATTTTTAAATGCTCCAAGATTTTCCATCTCTGCCTAAAACCTTGACTATATATAGTCTATACATTTTTATCTTTATTTATTTATCTATATCCTGCAAAAAGAAACTGCCATTTTCATCATTGTACAAATAATGCAATATTTATAAGGGAAATACACTACAGTTGATGAATAAAATACCTTTATTCAGCAAAGATGCTTTCAATTAATAAAAGACATTTATGTTACAAAAGATTTCTATTTCAAATAAATCCTGAAAAAAGTAGCATAGTTTTGACAAAAATAATAAGCATGTTTTCAACATTGATAATAATAAAAAAACATATACATTTAAAAACAAGCCTAAACTTTTGACCTGTTATTTATTTATTTATTTAACAGAATTTTACAAGTATGCAAAATGATTTCAATTAAAATAACTTGAATGTAAAAAATATTTGGGCCTATACTGAACTTTCCTATGCTTAAAGCACTGAAACATTTCTGGATTTACTGAGATTTTTTGGGGCTTCAATGACGGTGCAGAATCTTTATATACCTCCGACATGAACCGAGTGCAGCAAGTATGTTTTCTGGTTGTCTGTAAACATTTCTGATAGGGCCGAAAGCAAGGTAGTGCCTATCTCATCAAAGCCTATGCTATTTAAATCAGCCCTGCTCTCAAGTACCCGGCTCATTCCGCCCGAGTTGTGCTTTTCTTTGCTGCCATTTCGTTCTGCTCCCTCTCGTTCCCTCCTGGCTTCTCTGTCTGGCATATGACTCACAGGCAGTTGGCACAGAGCGTGTTAGTCTTTATTGCCCTCCTATTGGCCCCCAGTGTCCTAAGAGTTCTGTTCTCTTTATTGGTGGGTGGTAAGCATACCGCGTGTGTTTTCGCAATACAGATGATTTTTAGCCCAATCCCACTGCCCGCTTGGTATACAGACATGCACAGGATTCAAAAACACTCTTGCAGGTCTGCTTTCTTGTCAGGATGCACCGTTTGATCCTTCTCAAACAGCCAGTATGTACACACTCCACTTATTTCATTCATTCTATTCCTCTCAAACCGCCTGACTGCAGAGTTCTCTAGGGCTCTCTCTCTCTCTCTCTCTCTCTCTCTCTCTCTCTCTCTCTCTCACCGCCATAGCCTGATCTCATTTTCTCTCGGTCCTAAAGCAAAATGGATGATAATTAATTGATAACAGATGGATAAGTTAAAACAATGGTGGGTTACAATAAAGCACCTCTGCGTTCTTTGCTGTCGCAGGCACCACAGAAAAGTGGCGGGGAGCCAGACTCCAAGAGCTCCAGGGGAACATGAACTCATCAGGTCCTGGACAAATGACTGCCCACCTCCTTTGCATTGCCATTGAAAAAAAACAACAACCCAAAAAACAAAACACATATATCCCCGTTTAGTCACTCACCGTGGCATTCTTTTTTAAGGCCACTTTATTTGTCTTTGTTTTACTCTGTGATTGTGTTTGCTTGCTCATTTAACATTGTCAACTTGCATCCCCTAGTCCTCGTTATATGTTATGTTCTCTGTGGACCAAGTGTCCGCACTTATCAAGCTTGAGAGCTCATTAGATACATTTGGCCTTTTTCACGGATGCTGCTCTCATGGTTCGAACACCGTAGATAAACAGTGGGCCTTGCCAGATTTTGGTAGGCATTGTTATTTATAACAAAGGTCACTCGAATCAACACAAATGCTACTGCAAAGACAAAGTGCCCTCCAGTGCCAAAGGTTGTAGCTACAACAGATTTCACCAGATACACATAATACCCATCATGCCCTCTGCTCCCTCTGAGTTATTTTTTTATCTGAAGGAAAAAAAAATCTATTACATTTTATTTAGCACACTGGGAGTTTTGAGTCATAGATAGGAAACACAAATTACTTTGAATCTACTTAAAATGTTCGACCAAAAATATTCCTTTCTAATGAAATTGTGCATTGCATTATTGTGCTGTTTGCTGACTTTGTTTTAGCCGGTGTTTTTTTTTTCATTCCAGTAATTTTTTTGCAGTGTGTTGATATTAATGGCAAAATTCACCCAAAAATGAAAACCCGTTTACTCACCCTTTTTCATTCTAAACCTGTCTTTCTTTCTTCTTTGAAACACAAAGAGAGAAATATTATACAGTCTAATGCTGTCCGGACCCCAACTATCTTCTAAAATATAATTTATATAAAAAAGTTGAAAATTGCTTAACTTTTATGAGTTAAAGCAATGTAAAAGCATACGTCATCATAACTTATTGATCATATAATTCTTTACAGTGACAATACAAAAATGACAAACGCATTCTGAGTATTGTCAGCCATGTAATAATTAAAGAACTTACTGTTTTTACAGTTGTGTTAATACAAAAAATATGTTTATATTAAAACATAAAATGTTGATGATTAGCAAACTTTTATTACAATCAAAAATTAGCTGGACAAGAAATGTGTAGTTTATTAGATAAGAACAAGACATTGGCTGAACAAGACATTTTACAATTAAAGACAAATTCAAATAGGCAAAAAAAGCAAGTGTTACTCTAATCATTAAGATATTATTGGAGAGTTTAAAAATATTAATACATCATGTCATAGAGTTACATTTCTCTCAACAATTCCTTGAGAAAGGCTGTATAAATTTCAGTTTTTCATGATTGAACTGTAATATAAAATGCAACCTGTAATATATAAATATAAATATATATATAGTGGCCTCTTCCAGTAGGATAATGTGCCCGGCCACAAAGCAAAAATGGTTCAGGAATGGTTTGAGGAGCACAACAACAATTTTGAGGCCCCATCTCACAACTGCTCAACATCTTGGTGCCAGATAAGCACACCTTTTATATATATATATATATATATATATATATATATATATATATATATATATATATATATATATATATATATATATATATATATATATATATATATATATATATATATATATATATATATATATAAAAGGTACAGTGCTTTCACTGGGGCGGTACCCTAAGGTACAAAGTAAAAAGGTACATCTTTGTACCTTACTCAACCCTAAATGGTACATATTAGTACCTTAAAGATACATATTAATACCTTAAAGGTACATATTAGTACCTTTTCGGTTTTGTACCTTAGGGTACCGCCCAGTGACAGCAATGTACCTTTTTTTCTGACAGTGTATATGAGCTCTAATTGATGATTTAAGAATATGTTCTGGTTTTGAAGCATGCATTGCACAGAAATAGGCCTATTAAAGTTTAAGGTCAGTAAGCACACACTGTATTTACTCTAGATACAATAATAAAATTGCAATCACTTGCTGTAAATGGATGAGATCTATTATTGAGGTCTCGCTCCTCTGATCTCCAATTCCATCCAGGGCCAACCCACCCTTCTGTGGCGGCCAGTCGCGAGGAAATGTAATCACGAGAATCAGTAGCTGCTGGATTATTTGCCAGCATAGTTACAGTATCACACAAGTATGATGAGTTTTCCAAGAGGTCCAAAATGTGGAAAATGTGGAGCATTTATATTGTTTGAGTGTCAGTATAGATTGCAATATACATAGATGCAGACTGTTGTCACCCTTATATTTCATAATGTCGTCTAATGAGGGTGCTTAATGATAAATAGAGCTTATTATAGTGAGCGATGGCTATAGAAGTCCAGCAATAAATATCTTCCCTCCTGAGTAATAAGTCCCAAAAACTCTAAAGGGCACAATACAGTCAATTCAAGTCTTCTTTTTTTATATAGCGCTTTATACAATATAGAATGTTTCAAAGCAGCTTCACAGTATTAAACTGGAAAATAATTATCAATGATGCAAACGTTCATCAAATATGAGACTAATTCAAATTCTGCTGTAAAGCAACTCTAAAAAGACATCACTGTTATTATTCAGCTTGTGTAAATCAGTTGTGTTGATTCAGTTCAGTATAATAACTGTGTAAAGTTAATCATTTATGAATTAGTTCAATTTAGCTAAGAGCAGATCTATAGAAATATGTTTTATCCTCAAGCAATGACTTTTTATGGCACTGAAAAGAAAAAGTAAGGTTAGGGAAAGTTTAAGTTACCAATGAATCTGAGATAATGTAGCCAGTTTATCAATTTCTAGTTACGACTATAACACTGCATGGACACATATGAACATATTACATCAAATTAGATATATTACCAGAAGTTCAACATTGCATCCCTAACTTCTATAATTATAAGACAAACTACTTCCAAATGATTCTACAGTTCAGAGTAATTAAACATTACTTTCTAATTTCTCTAATGAGAAGAGCTGATTGAATTCAGATTTGTGATCTATTAAAAGACAAGACAGCACAGACTGCCAGATTCGGCTGGGAATAATGGCTTTTCTGAGTGAAGCGTTCATAAAATATCGAATACGTTCATCAAACATATTTTAGCAGATAAAATAAAGCCACTGAATGTTAATATGGCATATTGTTAAATGTTTGTGCTGCACAACGGCTTGGAGGACTCTTGTAACATAATAATGGTGAAGTTAAACTCTTAAAACATTGCATGTAATCGTATAGGAAGATCTTTAATGAGAGATTAGCGCCTAAAATACAACCACAGTAATTATGACTCATTTGAAACCTCTTTCCACTTTTCCTTTCTGTTCTGACAGTGCTGAATAATTGATTGCTTTTCTCACATGTGGTGCCATTGAACAGGTACACTGAGGGAAATGGGTCACTGCTACATTCATAAGAAATAAACGTAAACTCTGCCTCTGACTTTCATGTGCGGTGCTCGGGTACAGGGAGAGAGAGAAAGGTAAAGTCATTCACCTTCATTATGATTTCAATAAATAATGAAATGTTTGAGATTTCTAGTTTTGGAATTTGGCAGTTTTTTTTCTGATGTCTGATGAATCTTTCATCTCTGGCTACAAAAGACTGCCACTTGTATTGCTAACATTGAGCCTGTGAGACATGGGGATTCTTCTTTTCAAAACAGAGCGCAGTCTGAATTTCAAAGTTGCGACAGACCTCCCAAGGTAAGGTCAGGCAAAGAATATAGCGAGACATTCTTTTGTTTGAAAATCGTGAGATGCTTTTTAAAAACATTTCGTTTACACCTTATTTTACAGTGTGTGTACTTACAGTGTGGTTACCCAAGAATGTACTAGTAATATTAGGTTAAGGTTTAGTACTTATAACCCAGTTATTGTTATTGCTATAATAATAGTATGTACATGCAGAACAGGACTGTAAAATAAAGTACTACTAACATTGCATATTCCTTATATATACACCACATGTTTATCATTATTAATCTTAATTTGTACTATTTTTATTAGATTTTTACTTGCACCCTTATTTTTGATCATAAACCATAGAATGAGTGAGAACACATTTTGGTCGATCAAGCCACAAGTTTGACCCTGTTTTAGCTCAAATCTGAGGGTGATAATTTTAAAGTGCCCCTATTATGGATTTTTGAAAATTGTCTTTCATGTAGTGTGTAACATAGTTCTAAGTGAAAGAAAACATCCTGCAAAGTTCACTGTGTATACAGTTATTGTCTTTCAAAAGTATAAGTGTCGACTCTGAGGTAATTGAACGAATAGTTTTTTAAGCAAATCCCAAGCCGTTCCATTGTGACGTCAAGACAAAACAGAATATTGTCCATCCACTTATCAATGTGACTTGATCCACCTCGAACACTGCAGCTGATTCCTGTGGATACTGGATAGCATCATATCGAGAAGACGCTGTGCTCCACAGTGTGTTTATTGTGTTTCATATTGTGTAAGTATCTGGCTAACCGGCTAGCTCATGTTATTACAGTCTTACTAAAATACTACTGTAAATCAGTTGTGGGGATTACTTAAAACTTTGTCTATTAATGCAGATCTGTAATTCTTAATAGTTTGAGTAAAGCTCATGGAAGGAGCAAGATTTGTTTTGCAAACTTTAATGTTCCATCAGTCATTCACGTTAGTGCAAGGCTACGCATGCACTGTTATTGATACAGTGCCCGCATGTGCACCGCAGTAAATTAGACACACACACACACACACACACACACACACACACACACACACACACACACAAACACACACACACACACACACACACACACACACACACACACACACACACACACACACACACACACACACACACACACACACACACACACACACACACACACACACACACACACACACACACACACACACACACACACACACACACACACACACACACACACACACACACACACACACACACACACACACACACACTTGTTAATGCTGATGTTGAGCAATTACAGCTGAAACATCTCATAATGTACTTCAAAATGAGTAGCATCACTGAGAAGCGTCCAGCTCAAAGTTTGGGTTGAATAACTAGTTCTTCCAGTGTTTCACCATTGATTCGGAATCGTGCTGGGATTGATGTACAATCAACTTCATTGTTACTGTCTTTACAGTGTGTACAGTTGGTGAGCTTTAGGAAGCCTCAGGGTGGAGCTGAAGTTCAGTTATAGTAATGGACTTTTATTTCCAAAATACGCGCTGTACGCAGTAGACCAATCATAACAGACTGGGCCGATCAATCAGAACAGAGTAGGCTCGTGGAAAGGAGGGATTTAGAGAGACTGATTCATCCATCAAGTTGTTTGAGAATCATTGAACATTGAGGTGATGTGCAATGTATATTATGAGAAAATTAAACAGTTTTTTTTTCAAAAACTCCAAAACTAAATTAGGAAACTTTAAAATAACAATAGAGAAACACTTTAAAACTCATAATTTACACATAAAGATATATGTTGCAATAAAATCTCAATTTTATTGTTTACAGTTTCCTAAGCAACTTGGCACCTAATGTATATAAATCAAAATATGTCACACTGCTCTTTTATACAATGGCTATATGACTTATTTGTAATTTATTATAGTTTTGAATCTTATGTGTGTAAAAATGAAATAAAAATAAAAATTTGTGTTCACAGTAGTCACAGTTCACAGTATATGACGTACGGTTCATCATCTTAAATGGAGTAAATATGACCGTTTTGACTGTGACTGAATGAATCCGTGTTTTGAAATAATCAGTTGAATGGAATGGATTATGAGTGAAATAAAGTCATTGGATTAGTCACTTGTTTCATTCCTGAATTAATCAGTATTTCAAATGGTTGAAGTGTTGAGTCAATGACTCACTCAGAATAGATATACTTCACTTGTTTTGTTCCTGAACGACTTTTTAATTATTAATTTGAATGAATAATTTAATGACTTACAACCTTGTGTATGTATATAGTATAAATTCCAATCTCAATACAATCGAGCATCTGTGGGATGTGCTGAACAAACAAGTCCGATCCATGGAGGCCCCACCTCGCAACTTACAGGATCTTCTGCTAACATCTTGGTTCCAGATACCACAGCACACCTTAGGGGTCTAGTGGAGTCCATGCCTTGACAGGTCAGGGCTTTTTTGGCAGCAAAAGTGGGACCAACACAATCATAATATTATGCCTGATTGGTGTATATATGTGATGTTATACTGCATTTTAGCCTAATCTATAACACAATACCTATGCACTACAGTTAAAAAGTCTCTCATGTTGATAAAACAGTTCCTTATCGTTACTGGTTTGTAACCATAAATGGAAAACAAACCCAATTATTAGCATTCTAATAGTTCCAGATTAACAAGCAAAATACTCCAAAAATCTTTGTTGCCTCCAGGCCAGCTGCTTTGAGTTTGAAATTAGAGTTGGCGTCATGGTGGGTGACTGTGAGCAGAGAGGGTGTGTGATTAAGGCAGCATGAAACAGCTCCTGCCATTGCTAAGCAGACAGAATACCTCCAAAGCCAGCAGTGGCTCTCCTTCAAGATTGCCCTCTCACATACTGAGACATAAACCTTTTAGTCTCTAGCACTTTATAAACAGCCTAGCAGGTTTTTGTCAAGTGATGTTCACAATCACCCCACCCTCTTTTTCTCTCTTGTCTATCCTTTGCTCTCTGTCTCTTTTTCTCCTCTCCTTCATGTTGTCTTCATGTGCAGCTGTCAAATATTATAATATAATATTTATCTCTTCAATATCCCTTCAATCTTATTTTCCTTCATGTAGTATGTTTCCGGGGGTTAAGTTTTGGCCAGTTAGCATGGCCATGTCGCAGTAACTATGCTATGGAAAATACAACATTATTGGTATGCATGCAATATCCGACTTACATTTGCAAAAGTATGCAGCAAACAAGCAGAGCACATTGTGTGGAAGATCCAACTCTATCCCACAATGCATTGCAGTCTGGTTGTTCAATCGTTTCTAGAGTTATACATGTTTTACAAATTTTATTGTACTACCAATTAATTGTATTTGCAAGACACTATAGCTAGCTTGCATATTCTAGCTACATTACTAGCTAGCGTGCATACTTATTATTTAACATACTATTTTTGTCCAAAATATGGGGGACCCCAACACAAAATATGAGATGGAGCCTCATGTGAATATTTATAGTGAGATGTAAATGTACACAATAGTCTTGCCTTTAATTTTTGAATTTTCACTTTATTTTATGATTTGATTTATTTTTATTTTTTACTTGGCTCTCCGCCAAGATAGCATATTTGTGGATTTGTGTCATTAAAACAAATAAATAAATGAATTTGTCTCTTTACAAACTGCGCCATTGTCAGTCAGTGCATGTCTTGATTTCTGCAAGCAACATTTATCTTTTGCACGTGATACATTGTTGCCCTTAAAAGTTATTCCATTGTTGCCCTTCCATGCATTTATCCTGCATATAAAAGTCAGAGTAATGTACCTCTGTGTATCTTCCTGTATGTTGTAGCGTGGTTCAGGTAAAGTGAAACCCCAATCTCTGTTTCTCTATATCTGCTTACTTTCTTTCTCCAGTAAGTATTCAGATCACACTTGCCTGTCTAATTAGAGCGAGGCAATGAGAAAGAAAACGAGAGGCCTTATCACCATACCCTCGGTCTTCTCCTCCTCTTTTCTTTCTCTTTCCTTTTCCCACTTATTTCATTCTATCAGCTATATCACAGGCAGATTTTGCTAATTGATTCGTTAAAAGCCCTTTAATTTCACATGGTTTTCTGCATCCATTGTGTGTCAGCAAGGCTATACATAAATATATGTCCACTAAATGTATACAGAAAAAACATTAGTTCATCATGTCACGTTCTCATCAAGGACATAAAATGAGTGATGCACTTGATATAAAGTAGAGTATTTATATGCATACAAAGGTGTATACAAAGCCATAATCTCTGCTCCCTTAATATATCTACACTCATGATGACTCATGTTTTGGTGTATAATGATTCAAAAACTATTTATACCAATGCATATTTTAGTCCATATTTGAAAAGAAAAAACACATATTTATGTTTTTCCTAGACAGCAAGGAAATAAATACATGAAGAAAATGGAAATTCTGTTATTAACAGTATGACTTTCTTTCTTCTGTTGAACACAAAATGAGATGTTTGGTATCACATTCAAGTCACTATTTTCAATAAATTGAGGTAAATTTTAACTAAGCAAAATGTTAATTTGTTAATATATATTTCCGACAGTTCATCATCGAAAGCTATCATATCACGAATTGTGCTTTATAAGACTTAAAGCACAATTCGTACTGCAGCTATGATACTTTTATGCTGTTTTGTGTCCTTTTGGAGCTTGACAGCCCCTGGTGGTGTCATTATATGGATGCTGAACTTTATGTTCCACTGAAGAAATAAATCATGTGGGTTTGGGGTTAATAATGACAGAATCGTCATTTTTGGATGAGCTATCCCTTTAAGGAGATAGTCCACTCAAACATTCTGTCATCCTTAACTCAACCGTATGACTGCCGAACACAAAATAATTAAATAAAAAATTGTGTTCCACAGAAGAAAGGGAGTATCATAACAAATTAACAATGTCACAGGTTTGCCAAGACAGTCTACATGGTCAGAGATTTTATTATGAATTTAAATCACTTTTAAACATTTCTCATCAAAATCACACTGAGCTGTGTTATATGAATGTTATAGCTCTATACCCTCACAGTATGCCAACAATTGCCTCATTTTTATCAAATCAGTTTAGCAGAAAAACATGAGGCAAAGTTAATGAAAAATAACTAAGAACGGTGATTCCAAGATATGATATTGATCACAGAACCAGGAACTTTGACACAGAGATCAGACCTTATTTGGCTGCTGTGAAACATAGACTTTCCCACACGCTCACAGCAACAGCACTCTTGCTATCTTCTGTTTTATTATCCATCTCTCTCTCGCTCACTATTGTGCAGGTTGATCAATAATTGAGCAAAGTTTCATCAAATGCAGGTCTGTTTTTCATAGGTCTTGTCTGTTTGAGTACACACTGAGAAGCGAGAGGAGCGCGAGCTTGTGGACAGAGTCTCCCGGAAGTCTCTTTGATCTACCACATACTGCTACAGGGGATTTTACAGTGAAATGCACTGCGCTTTCTATCATACAACCCTAACATACAACATGTTACGCTTTCTGGACAGTTCCGCACCCACTGACCGGCACTGCACGTTCACAGTTCCTTACAAACCCGACCTCATAATGCACACCCCTCAGGCCCTGGATCACCACATATTCTTTTAACTCTTTCCCGCCAAACACAGAATTTTCCTTTATTTGTGATAAAACGCTTTCCTGCCAAACACGGAATTTCCGGGTTTCCATGTATTCACTGATTATCTGCTAGAGGGCGCTATTACGCATCTTCTGAATGAGTACAGAATCTCCTGATTAAAACATAGGCTAAGAAGATGCAAAACAAGCAATAAGCATTAACATTAAACTTATAAATCAAAACTGCCTATAATGTTACTGAATGAAATGTCGACCCAGAACGAGCTATAGGACTGTGCGAGCAGTAGGGGTGTTGATGGACTCGATCTACTCCACGTGTGTTTGATCATCGTTCTGAATCTAATCTGAATATAGTCTTTGACAAAAACGTGATTTTCTCAGCTTTTTGTTCAAAATGTTGCTTTTTTTATGAAACTTACCCATATTTAAGTGTTGATAAAAAAGGAATGCATGCATGAAGCTAGAATAATAAAAAAAAATGTTTAAAAGCAAAGGGTCAGCTCTTTCTTTTGATATATTGCATGCTCAGATATTCATACAAAAAAGATATTCTATGCGCCGTTACATTTTTCAAAAACCCTGGCGGTGGGTGGCTTATTTTTAAACGCTGGCGGGAAAGAGTTAAAAGAAGAAGCTTACACCCCATTCAGAACAAGTTCCCAAAAGAGTCTCCATATGCTGCTGAATTTAGGACACACACACTTTCTCCCACCCTTTCTTTAAAATCTCCGTAAGCAGGCTCCCTGGGCCGCTCTGCTCATTCATAATGTAGTCTGGTGTATGACGAGGCCAGATGAAAGCACGGTCAGGACCGCGCACGCGCTACAGTCATGGCTCCCAGCTGTTCCTCCTCTTTGTCTCCGTCTTGTGAAGACCAAAGATGTGACTTGCTGTGATCAGTCAGGCTTAATATGAAAAATTCAATCATCCCTTCGCAGGATGCTCGACTTGGCCGTGCCACCGCCTGACAGCCATGTATGCAGAGAAACGAGAGAGAGCGGAGGTACAAAGAAAGACGACATTAATGAATCCATTATTATCCTTCTCAAACACAAGGCGCTGAATTTGGCAGACATGTTAATCCAAAGCGACTTACCGTGCATTCAAGGTATATTTTAGCAACAAATGAGTCAAGAATCAAACCCACAACATGTAGAGCTATACATGAATGGCTGTATGAAACATTCATGAGCTGATGCAGCATATGAAGCTTGTTTGCCAACATGCATTAGCTCTTAAAGGGGTCATGAACGTCTCACTGCAGAGTCATACAAATCAGAATTATCAAAACCTCCGTGATATTTTCCTTCAAATATCAAGTCAAGAGAGTGAACAACGCACGTCAAGAAAGGAATGTTATTTCACTATTTTAGATTCACCGGCCTGCTGACGGACTTTTTGGTAGCACGTCTGGAAAACACATGTATGGGCCGAGCCCTGCCCCATACATGTTCAAGTCTGATCACACAATGAACCAACAACACCTAAAATAAATGATTCTCCTGCCTGTGACAGCATGGAAGTTATGTTCAGTTAGAAACATAATCAATAGATATCAAACTATCTGTGCAATAACAATGCAATAATATCACATAAAAAAACAAACATTTTACTCACATGTGTGTTGCTTCATTCATGCATGTAATCTCATTCTGTCTGCAAATCCAGTCTCTTGTTTACAAACAAATTCGTGGTGAAATGATGTGCTTATGTCTTACACACGTGAGCTGGATCTTCATTAAAAATAACGTTCAACCACACATTCCTAATATTAGAATCCGAAGGAAGCTTATGCAGTGACTGTGTTCATCCACAACCAGGCACAGCGCAATATCTTGCTATCTTAGGCATGATTATTGCTCGGTTGCGCAATCCGTTTAGCTCCACGAGTCGGTGGGCGGGGCTACAGAATCAGGCGTACTTCTTTTTCTGTTGAGGCGGCGTTTCACCACACACTGACGTCACAGCTTGGCACATTCTAAGATCAAGCGTTTGCTGGGCCTGGTGTCAATAAAAGCTTTCCTTTGACTAACAAGGATAGTTTCAGTCCTGAAACTTACAGGATATTCTTATATCATGATGAACTTTTATATATCAAAGGCTGAATGAAAAGCTGATTTCTCAATTCATGACCCAACCCCCTTTTTTTTTTTTTTTAAAGACAGCAAGTACATACATCTAATACAGCAAGTTTCTTTTGCAGATTGAGCTTGTTATGTGTTGGATAATGTGGATAAATGATTCAGGTTGTTGATATCTGAAACTGACATCCTTAGGCGAGCAGGAGTGAGTAAACACTCATGTTTTATTTCACAAGTTGCTCCATCTATGAAATCAGTAAAATCAATTTGGTTGCCCTATCAGATCTTGATCTCCTGCCTCCCTTGCTTCATGCATTTCATTCCCATCCTCCCTTTCTTTCCCCTGGCCCCCTCCTTCTCGTATTAATTGATGTTGTTTCACTTCATTAGAGGTATTTTGTGCTGCTGGAGAATTTCAAACTCATTTTCTCGGCTTGTTGCATAGCTGCTAATTTCAACCTCCACTGTCACCCATAAAAAGCAATTCAATTCTAAAGCACGAATCGGATTTCTCCCCAATACTCAGGCCAGCAACCTTGGCACAAAACAAGAGACCATTAACACTGCCTACCATTATGTGCACCACTAATGCAAACCGCTAATTAGAGGGCTACTTCTGCCCATAACTTTAACCTTAATTGCAGTTTCTCATCCAAAACATCAACCCTGACCACTGTGGAATTATATATTGGTTGATGAGGTCTCATTCCCTGTGATTTCCACTGCAAATTACATCTGGGTAGTGCTTTGTTGCATAAATATTTGGAAGGCACTCAGTCAAAGGTCTGTTATTTAGATGCTTTTGTTTGAAATAACCGTTTCAAGCAAATTGGACACTTAATGAAATAATCAAAAATATTTATGCCAGCATTTTGTACCAATATTTTATGACCGTTGATGTTAGCGTGCAGCATTCTGGAGCTCTGCCATGTTTCAACTTTGGGTAGTGCATAATAAAGGTAATGGGTGCATCTGAATTTCATGCAGTGCATGTCAAAGGATTCTCCTCGCTGAGACAGTTTACGGACGAATTGGGATCCAGTGACTGCATGTCAGGAAGATAGTTATCGATAAATAGATTTTTAACAGCAGATGGGTCTCACAGCAAAATAATCATTGGAGGGAAGGGAAGGAGAGTATCAAAACAATGGTTACCATGGGTCTTTGGGTTTGTATTCTGTGAGGAGCATTCATCTGCCCACAGAGATAAAGCAGTGGATTGGTATTTTGGCCAACCAGTATTGTGCGCCATTCAGAAATGAATTGAGATTGTCTGTGTTTGAATTCCTTGAATCTGAATCTAATTGAGGCATCAAACATGATTGCGATTTAAAGAGGTCATGACATAAGAAATCAAATTTGCCTTGATCTTTTGATATATACAAGATCTGTGTACTATTACAACATCCTGCAAGTTTCATATCTTATAACACCCCTCTCATTATAAACTAAGCATTTATTTAACACTAACTGCCACGGGGTAACATTTACCCATGGCTGTTTTTCAAATGTAACAGATTTTCAATAAAATATCCAAGTCTCTCAGTCACTGACTTTTACTAAAATTATGTTATTTACAATCCCCTGTTGTTAAAAATTGTTTAGATAAAACGAGATTTAAACACAGGTAATTTATACCTATAAGCGCCAGCGGGTCAAATTTACCCCAATATAATTTCTTTATTTTCACGCTGTGTTTCAGCAACTTGTAGGCTTACGCCAGTTTCACACATACTCCTTTGCAGGAGAAGCGCACGCTGTTGTGCTTTCACATATGCTGCGTTTGCAGTGTGCAACTGATCCGCGGTTTTATATCACAAACACAACATTTATTCATTTAAATATTTTTTATTTCAAATCCAACAGTTGTTACTGAACATGGCTTGTCAGCATTGTAATTCTCTTTGTTTTACTTTTTCATAGATGTCACGTTTAAAAACGCAACACATTTAAACAACGTTTTATTCAATTCATTACGTTACATTTATATCGCCTAGTAGCCTATAATTTAGATTTAGCTAGCAATATTATTTGCTCACGCAAGTGGCAAAACATTTAAACAATGGCTAAAATCACAAACATTTTAAATTAAAACTTACAGGCTAGACAAAAACAGCCGACTCTCATCTTTTCTTTTGTTTTTAAATATTTTTTACAAGAAATCTTTCAGGTCATAGAGAAATTTGTTTATCCACCCCCAAAAAAGGACGAGTGCTCTCCAGGTACAATGTAATTTTCCTTATTTTACCCAAAGAAAAAAGCCATGTGTTGACTTTGAAAGTAGACTTTAAGTAGACTTGTATATTCAAGTCTGCCTGTTTCCTGAAAATAAAAATATTTCCGATCTATGATGTAATAAAAAAATGTTTTTTCATGATTACCCCAAGTTTATTGGTGTTGTTCTCTTATTCAGATTATAAAATATATAACTAAATTAATAATTAATTCGGTGAAACTGGAATTTGTCGCCGCTACATCCATCCTTTGTCATACATCCTATGCAGTGCGATGGATTATTATTGCTCTTTATTGTGTATTTAGGGTATAGTCATTTAAATAACATGGTTTATCTTAATATGTGATTAATGCCATTTTACTATAATATAATACCACCCAAATATGTAATAATTCTCATTGTCATTGCAGTCCAACACGATCTCATGACAATGCGTATAAATAGTACGAGTGTGCAATCTCATAGAATGTATACGCAAAAATGAGTTTTGGCGTGCAAATGGTACGCCGTTTTTGGCGTGCATATGATACGCACTTTATGGTGTGTATATGACACGCTTTTGGGTAGGGTGAGGGTGGGGGTGTGGGGGGTTCGTACATATAATACGCCATAAAGTGCGTATCATATGCACGCCAAAAACGGCGTACCATATGCACGCCAAAATGAGTTTTGGCGTATACATTCTACGAGATTGCACACTTATTGATACGCATTTTTGTGAGATCGGGCTCTGCAGTCTGATTTAGCTTATATTCTCCAAGAAGTTATTATTGTAACCTGCTTAAAATAGCATTAAACAACAGGACAGAAACATAGTTGATGACTAATCATTTCATGACTCTTCATTATTTTGTGAAGACAGTGGCATAATACAATGACATATTACGTTTTTTTTTTTAGCTGTATCAAAACTGTAATCATCTGCATGGGTAAATTTTACCCACTGGCGGTTTTAGGCATACAGCGACCCCTGTCGGTTGTAGTGTTAATCAAGCTCCAAAAAAAAGATGGATGGATGGATAGATAGATGGACGGACGGACTGATAGATAGATAGATCCCTAACTGATCTTTGTTTATTTCCTATATTAAGTCAGATTTACACCAAGTGATACATGCCAAATGATTCAAATTTAATTTGTTTCCAAACTCCTGTCCTAAACCCAAGCCTCTGCTGGAGGAGCGATAAGAAAGGAAAGCCGCATGTTGAACAAAATGGTTGGAGAGAGCACAGGGTGTAGCGGCTGGGGAGGTGTCCTGAAAGCCAGCTTGAGCTGGTTAAGTGATGGAGTGGAAGAGGAGGATCAAAGTACAGAGAGCTTTCACTGGCAGGGAGAATGGCCCCATCCCAGCGTGTGGCATGTTTGGAAAAAAGAAACACGGCTCACTGATGATGTTGTTGTTGTTGTGGTGCGATCCCACACAAGCTGTCACCCTTATTTTGATATGGCATCTTAAGGAGAACCTACCATCCACTCTCCTACTGCGAAAGAGCGCTGTGGACGTGGCGTCACCGTGACCGCGGTGCCAGGTTTATCCTCAGCCACCCTCTTAAGACTATGTCATCTGAAAGATTTATATATTTCAGAGCTTTGGCAAAGAATCTCTAATGCACTTTTTCATGTCACACACTAACTATGTATTCATACTAACTTAGTTGTGACTACATTTAATCTAGTCTGAAGCCCAACATCTTAGTTCACTTATTACAGCCTTCCATGGTTGATGCCAGGCATGGCTCTGAACATGTGCTTTAAAATCATTGCATCTGTGAAAATCCGTGAAAACTTCCAGTCATTCTCAACAGTGTTTTAAAATGTGTAATCTGAGTACTTAAATTTAGTAAATTCTGAGGTGGTATAAGTTAAACATAATATTATTATTTAATTTAATAATATTGTGTGGAAATGTATACATAAAAAATGTATAAGTGCTGTCAAATCGATTAATTGCAATTAATCACATCCAAAATAAAAGCTTGTGTTTACATAATATATGTGTTTGTACTGTGTATAATAATTATGTATATATAAATACACACTCATTCATGTATATATTTAAGAAATATTTGCATATACTATATATATTTATACAATTTATATTCTATATAAATATTTTATGTATAAATACATTTTTTCCCCTTAAATACATGCATGTAATTATATATGCATAATAATTATGCACAGTACACACACATTAACAAACCTTTATTTTGGATGTGATTAATCACGAGTAATAGATTTGACGGCAAAATTAGTTATACATGTACATTTCTACAGAATTGTATGTCTTACAACCACAGTCATAAATGATTATTTGATAAAAGCTTAGCTGATTATGAACTTTGCTCATATATAATATATCATGAAAAAAATGGGGTCATTTTTGGATTCTTTGTTGGTTTTTAAAGAAGCTCACCAATACTGCATTTAGTTGATCAAAGGTACAGTAAAATTTAATAAATATAACAAAAAATATAACAATTTAAAATACCTGTTTTCTTTTTTAGTAAATTAGAAAATTTTATTTATTCCTGTGATGGCAAAGCTGAATTTTTAGGAGCCAGTCTTCAGTCACATGATCCTTCAGAAATCATTATATTATGCTAAAATCCAAAAAAACACAAACAAAAACAATTTCTTCTTATAATACATTTTCATTTATTACATTGATTCGAAATAGAAATAATTATAGATATCTTTACTTTTGATCAATTTAATCCATCCTTGCTGAATAAAAAAATAATAATAATTGAACAGTAGTTTAAATACAGTATGTTCTTTCTGTTAATTTTCTTCTTCTTTTTTTACTCACAATCATTATATTCAGTACTTGGTCATGCTGTAAATTCTTATGGGAAAGGGAGTCATTCTAATCATAACTTTCTTATATTTGAATCAGCATGCAACCTTAGACAGTTACAAATGGCTGTAGTTGATTTTGAAAAAGGTGAGGTTTCATGCAGGCCTGGGGGTATGTTGCTTATCCGTATGGCCCTGTGAGCTGTAATAGACTGGAAATGTAAAAGAAATGGCAATGCTTTTACTAACATGTGTTCATATTTCAGCAATAATGGCATCATGCGAAAACCAGCATTCTATTACATTCCAATGAAATGCAATAGAGACACCCATGCAGGTTTGATTCATAACTTGAAACATTTGCCAGAGAAAAAAACAATATCAGAGATCTGAAACATGACACCACTGAAACAAAGAAATGCACCCTGTCGTCCTCACATATTAATGCTATTTGTCAAGTCAAGCATGCAGTGCCCTAAAATATGCAGTATAATCAAACAAGTGCTTTATGTGTAATGATCAACTAGAATAAAGCTAGCAAGATGAAGATTTCCTAGAAAAGATTTTACTGAAAAGAAAAAAAACGACAAATTTAGACAGTTAGGTAGACTAGAATTATCATGATTGAGAAGCAACTGGCCAACAATGTGTCAGTATGAATGCAACGCTAAGTGTAATTTTAATAATCTCCTCATTTAAAAGGCATCTAGAGTTGACATCTGTGTTGAGAAAGAGAGAGAGAGAGAGAGAGAGAGAGAGCAAAATAGCAAGTTGTAAAAAAACTGCCAGACTGCAGTTCCACAGACATAACGTGTTTTGATGAATTTCCTCATCAGAGGTTCGTCACGCAGTGTGGCGGATCTCTATTTTACACCTGACCTTCCCCTGTTAAATACCTTGTTTCACAGCTGCAAGGTAAGCAGGTAAATGCCTACAGTAGCTGTGCTAAAACAGTGAGGGCTTCACACACACACACACACACACACACACAAATCACTGCTGACTGTTCTCAGGAACATCCAGGGACTTTCATTCAAGACCAAAATATGCAAATGCACTTAAATAAGCCTCAGTGGCTTTGCAGAGAGTGAAACGTGTCCTTCATACAAGTCCTCCACAGACTGCTGGGTAATAAACCCACACTTAGATATTTCAAAACGCGTAGTTACAACATTCCTTGAATTTGACTGGGCAGCATTCCTAATATACAGCACCACAGCACCACTGAGACGTTTTACTGTTTATATCAATCAACTTGTTGCACGTTTGACTGTCAGTCTGTGGGCCCTATACACCCGGCGCAATGCGACACCAGATGCAGTGTTTTTTGCAAAGTTTAGCCCGACGCAGTTATAATTTATACGTCCAGTGCCACATTGTTTAAATAGCAAATGCACTCTGCGTGCTGGTCTGAAAACGAGGTGAGTTTAGGTGCACTGTTGGCACGTTGCTATTTTGAGGCAACTAAAAACGACAACGCCATTGATCAACACAAACCTGGTCTAAAGTAAATAGCATTATTTCTTGTGTTATTTAAAGGGTGCATTAGAAATATGCGCCTATAGGCAGGTGCACAACGCCCGTAGGCCCCGTACACTCTGCTTATTACAAACACAGTGATGCGCAGAAGCACACAAACATTTTAAGTCACAAGAGTTCAGTCTTTCCGCTCGCAAATCTCACCATGTAAATAGCAAATCCGCCATGGTGCAAGCACAACTGGCTTTTAAAGGAAATGGCAGATGAGACTCTGATTGGTTTATATCACGTAACACCCAAAACACACGCATGACTCATTAAGAGACTAGATACAACCCTTTTGGACCATGTGCCTGGCACGCCGACTGTTTTTTTCCCCGTCGTTAAACTAGCAATAGTAGATTCGGACAAGTGCAACTGCGCCATGCACTGCAGACTATTCGCCCAGATTGTTAAAATAGGGCCCTGTGTGTTAGTGGTGGGGATTTTTCAGTGACTCTTTCTGCAAGTGACTCTTTAATGAGCCAGTAGGTGGCGACAATTGACAGGGGCCATTCACACAGAGTGCGTTTTTACATTCCACTGCTCTACTTTTCCATTGTTTTTCAAAGTAAACATGCTATACGTACATGTTTGACCATTGCGTTCTAGAAATCCGACACTTAAGTTAAAAGTTCAAAAACACATCTCTAGACCTTGAGCTTTTTTCCCCTGACCTGCATCTCGCATTTTTAACAGAAAAAGCATGTTCTGTGTGAACCGGCCCTTAAGTGATTAATTGGCCGATTCACTCAACAAACAGATTCATTCATATACACCAATTTATTTTGGAATGAAGCAAATGACTGGATCAATTCGAATTAGCATATACCTTTATTACTTTTGTCATATAAAAATATAGCAGAAATAGAAAGCCTGGTGTAATGGAGGCCAGCTATTAAGAGCTGTGTGAATAAACCTCAGTCTCCTGATTTCAAGAGGTGCACTAGCGACTGGCGCTGTAGGCTGTGGTCTTTATAGCGTCATTGTTAGTGTGCTGGCCTCCCATGCCAGAAGCGCCAGTTCGAATTCACCTCGGAGCGGTGCAAGTAGAACCAGAGGGGTTAATCCCAACTCCAAATTCAGCTGCTGTCTTTATGAGCGAGTCATTGAATCATTTACTTTCATTCATGAATGAAACATGAGATGAGTGTTGTCATTGTTAACTAAAACTTAAACTAATAAAACGTGTTGTCATTAACTGAAATAAAGCTGATATTAAATATCATATTAGTAAATAAATATTAAAATATGTAAATATTAGAAGAACGTAACGTTTCTTTAGCAGCCATTGAAAAAAAATGTTTAAGTACCAAAATAACTAAAATATAAAACAAAATTAGAGCTAAAAATGTTTTTTAAAGTAATAAAAATGACAAAAGTACTGTGCATAAATACTATAATAGTATACAAATAATACTAAAATAACAACGTGAGACTGCTGGTTTTGTTTAGAGCCATTTTCATCAGCAGAGCAAACAATAGAAAAAGTAACAGGAAAATATGGTCTTACATTTCATGTACTCAGTATTACCCTCTTTGTTTATTGAACTGTTGCATAAAACCAATACACACTCACACTATTTGTAATTATATCTGTATTAGAAGTGGGAATGAGAGTCTATGTATATGTTACAAATCATGCAGAGCTGTGAATGTTAAAAACAGCGGTTTCGGAATCAGGAGTCTTTTGATTGTCGTCTCTCCTTTCTGGAGCACTGGCTGAGGATGAGCGGTTTTTAATTCAAGATGTAATCTTTTTTCATTAGAATAAACCACAGTGCTGAGATATCAGGCCGAGAGGGGATCATTTTCTAAGTTGGTTAAAAAAAAAAGTGGAGGGAAATTAAATCCCTGGGCTCTAAATGAAAAACTTAAGAGAATAATGTGAGGAATTTCACCCGTTTGCAGATAGGGTGGCTGTGTTTTTTCCCCTCGGTTCCCCAGCGCTGCCTCACCCCGGTGTGTGTAATGGGAGAGTGAATTTGAATCATGCAGGCAGATGGGCGCGTCTGATGGATGGAGGGATGCGAGCAGTTGGATGTGACTGTACAGTCTGTGAGCTGTTTAAAGGCCCGAAAAGTGCTGATGAACGCCATGTGTTGAAATCTGTCTGCCTCGATTCAGTGCGGAGTCACCATGCTGATGATTCTGATTAGAGGGGCGACTCTGAATGCCATGTGGCAGGAGAGCGCACGAGAGAGTGGCAGAGAGCAAGGGCGGTGTTCATTTTTGTCAACAAAATTACTGACAAAATATTTAACTAGATTTTTTTTTTGTCAGTGATAACAGAGACAAAAAATGAACATCCATAATATTAACTACTTTAATTAAACATATTGTTGATGTAAAACTACTTTTTAAAAAAGCATTAATTTTCTTTCTAAACATAAAAATCTTAATGACCTCAAACTTTTAAACATTAGTGTGTGTGTGTGTGTGTGTGTCCTGGTAATCCCTACGGTATGGGGACAACATGTCCCCACAAAGATGGCAATATCCAAAATCCTTGTCCTTGTGGGGACATTTTTTGGTCCCCATGAGGAAAACAGGTCATAAATCACACTAAGTGATGTTTTTTGAAAAAGTAAAAATGCAGCATGTCTCCTGTGATGGGTAGGTTTAGGGGCAGGGGCAGTGTAGGGGGATAGAAAATACGGTTTGTACAGTATAAAATGCATTACGCCTATGGAATGTCCCAATAAAACATGAAAACCCAACATGTGCGTGCGTGTGTGTGCGTGCGTGTGTGTTTGTCCCCACACATATATAGTAATACCAGTACATTTTGACCTTGTGGGGACATTGTTTTGGTCCCAGTGAGGAAACAAGCTTATAAATCATACAGAATTATCTTTTTTTTTTCAAAATCTAAAATGGTTTTCTGTGATGGGTAGGTTTAGGGGTAGGGTTATTGTAGAGGGAGTATACAGTTTGAGTGTACAGTTTTCGACAGCGCAAACATGGCTTATAAGTATCTGGCACCAAGACATAGGTTGCAAGGTGAAGCTGCCATGGATTGAACTCAATTGGGATCTGGGGAATTTGGAGGCAAGGGCAACACCTTGATCTCTTCATTATGTTTCTTAACCCATTCCTGAACAATGTGGGCAGTGTGCATTATCCTGCTAAAAGAGGCCACTTCCACCAGGGAACACCATTATCATAAATGGGTTTACCAGCACGTGTCAAATTTAAGTCCACATGACCCAACGTTTCCCAGCAGAAAATTGCCCAGTGCATCACACTCCCTCCACTGACTTGTCATCATCCCACAGTGCATCCTTTGGTGCCATCACTTCCCCAAGTAAACGGCGCACACGTACACAACCGTCCACGTGAAAACAGGACTCACCAGAGCAGGCAACCTTTTCTGACTCTCGCATGCCCATTGTAGGCGCTTTCGCCAGAGGACAGGGGTCACCATAGGCACTCTGATTGGTCTGAGGCTACACAGCCCCAAACGCAGCAGAATGCATACTGTGTGTTGTGACATTCCTCCCATAAACACAGTGGACCTTCTGTTGGCTCGGACCAGATGGAATAGCCTTCGTTGCCCTTGTGCATCGATAAACCTTTGGCGCCCCAACACCCTGTCAACAGTTTGTGGTTTGTTCCTCCTTGGATAACTCTTGGAAAATTCTCACCATTGCTGACCAGGAGCAACCCACAAGCCTTGCTGTTTCAGAGATACTCTAAACCAGTTGCCTTTGCCTTAACAATTTGGCCCTTGTCTAAGGCTACATTCACACTGTCAGTCCAAATCCGATTATTTGTGTATACAGATGTTGTCTTCTTTACAACATGACATTGTGTAGCCGCAACATGCTAGACTACTGTGTCTTCTGAGGCAGCGGAAGAAACTTATAGGCTAGTATGAGTGATTTTATTGCTTTAAAACATATCTTCATTATAGCCTATTATTATTCTGTTTGTCTGGCCCTTGTTTCTGCAACGACTTTCAGCTTGTTTCCTACTACAACGTCTGACGTTTACGTTTTATGTGGTGTGAGAAAGTCACATAAACCGCGCAGAATCCAATCAGAGCGGTCAGGCTGAAACGGATTTCCAGAAATGCGATTTGAACTTCATGCGATTTTTGGCAGTTCAGACTTGCTAAATCTGATCGGATTCAATCGGATATGCACAACAATTGGATTTGAACTGACAGTCTGAATGTAGTTACTCAGGTCTTTATTCCTGCCCATTTTTCCTGCATCCAACACATTGTTAACAAGAACTGATTTTTGCTTACCATTTAATCTGTATCCAGACCTTAATATGTGGCCTTGTTAGGAGATTAACAATATTCTGTTTCACCTGTGACTGGTCATAATGTTTTGGCTTGACAGTGCCATTCACACACACATACATACACTTTATGCCTACTTCACGTGAATGAGAATATGTTCTCTCTAGAGACTAAAACAATGAAGAACTTAAGCCTAAATTAACCAAAATATTTAATTGTGCTTATATTATAATTATCTCAGGAGCTCAGGTTATCACAAAAAGCAAAGTGTTTACACGTTTTATTCAATATTTAAGTTAATATAGAAATACGTTAAATATTTAGTTACATTTTGCACTTATGTCAAATCATTTTATCAATTAAAATTAGGCACCACTTAACTAAAAGCAATTAATTTGAAGTACAGTAATTGGATTTAAAGGATATTTTCATCAAAATACAAAAACATTGCTGCAAAACATACAAAGGACCAGGTCACCAGAAAACTAGTAACAGGGGTCTCGGCTCTGCATGGATGCATTTAATGTAGCAGCTGTAAGACGGCGTGAGGGGGAAAGAGATTAATCTCACCTTTCCTGGGCAGTAGGTGCCATCTCAGTTCGGCTGTTGACCATACCTGTTCTCTCATGCCCAGATAAGGAAACATGAAATATTGCTTTGCATCCAAGATGTTCTCCTCCAGCACATGCAGGGCCAGAAGTTACAATCTAACACCTTAATACATGCAACTGATTTAAAACCTTGAATGTTTCTTGTTCTTGTGAGATTTTCCGCAGATCTGACATGTTTAATTATTTGGTTTTGTTTCTTCTCTTGGCTTAGATAGTTTTTCATTTGCATGGATAATTAAATACAGTGATACCAGGAAATTCCTTTTGGGAAACATAATCCTCTAAGCCCAAATAAGTAGAGAGTACTGATAATAAAAAGACTAAGCCTTTGATAAGAACAGGTATGGAATGAGGACGAAGAAGCCAAGAAAAAATAGCAAAGAAGAATAAAAGGAGAGCTTTGAGGAAGATAAACTCAGAAGATGACAAACCTCTAAGAATCTATTGATGACATGCGTAGAGGAAACAGAATCTGCTGAATATCAAGGTGCAAAACTCAAGAGACACTTATATCCAAAGGTACCATATCTCCCTCTTTTCTTCTGGTCTTTATCCCTCTCTCTGTCATTCACAATACATCGGAAGGACTGATGTGAAGTATGGAGTTCCGTAATGGTTGAAATGCGTGGGACAAAGCCTTGAATAAAAGAAGAGGGTGATAAGATGCTAAAAGGTATGGAGGTCAGGGGCACGGAGTGCAAGATTTACAGCCCTTTTGTCCATTGTAAACCATTTTCTTCATGGGCTCAGGTGTTTCATGCTATCATTTAACGTGCCCAATGCCATTGATGATTTAAAAGATTTTTAAGGGCTTTGGATGAAGTATATATCCTCTTGGAGAACATACAGGTCCTTCTCAAAAAATTAGCATATTGTGATAAAAGTTCATTATTTTCCATAATGTAATGATAAAAATTAAACTTTCATATATTTTAGATTCATTGCACACCAACTGAAATATTTCAGGTCTTTTATTGTTTTAATACTGATGATTTTGGCATACAGCTCATGAAAACCCAAAATTCCTATCTCAAAAAATTAGCATATCATGAAAAGGTTCTCTAAACAAGCTATTAACCTAATCATCTGAATAAACTAATTAACTCTAAACACCTGCAAAAGATTCCTGAGGTTTTTAAAAACTCCCAGCCTGGTTCATTACTCAAAACCGCAATCCTGGGTAAGACTGCCGACCTGACTGCTGTCCAGAAGGCCATCATTGACACCCTCAAGCGAGAGGGTAAGACACAGAAAGAAATTTCTGAACGAATAGGCTGTTCCCAGAGTGCTGTATCAAGGCACCTCAGTGGGAAGTCTGTGGGAAGGAAAAGTGTGGCAAAAAACGCTGCACAACGAGAAGAGGTGACCGGACCCTGAGGAAGATTGTGGAGAAGGACCGATTCCAGACCTTGGGGGACCTGCGGAAGCAGAGTCTGGAGTAGAAACATCCAGAGCCACCGTGCACAGGCGTGTGCAGGAAATGGGCTACAGGTGCCGCATTCCCCAGGTCAAGCCACTTTTGAACCAGAAACAGCAGCAGAAGCGCCTGACCTGGGCTACAGAGAAGCAGCACTGGACTGTTGCTCAGTGGTCCAAAGTACTTTTTTCGGATGAAAGCAAATTTTGCATGTCATTCGGAAATCAAGGTGCCAGAGTTGATTGCATTGAAGCAGTCATTTCTGTAAAAAAGTTTCCCGACCAAGTATTGAGTGCATAACTGAACATAATTATTTGAAGGTTGACTTTTTTTGTATTAAAAACACTTTTCTTTTATTGGTCGGATGAAATATGAAAAATTTTTTTTTGAGAATTTTGGATTTTCATGAGCTGTATGCCAAAATCATCAGTATTAAAACAATAAAAGACCTGAAATATTTAAGTTGGTGTGCAATGAATCAAAAACATATGAAAGTTTAATTTTTATCATTACATTATGGAAAATAATGAACTTTTATCACAATATGCTAATTTTTTGAGAAGGACCTGTACATAACCTATAGGTCAGTGGTCGGCAACTGGCGGCCAAAATTGGCTATTTTGATAGCGGCTGGTTTTGAAATAGATCTGTCATGATAGTGTAACGGAGGCCAGCTGGTAAAGCTGTGCATGTAAACTCCCCTGATGTCAAGAGACGCTCTAGTGACTGATGCAAACCGGAGAGATTACAACAACAACAGTTACTCACAATCAATTTGTCTTTTGTGATTTTGCCTTCAAAAAAAAAAAAAGAGAATGTTTTTGCAGCAATGTTTTATTTTGTGGATGAATTGAGAGCTTTTCATTTGAAAAGTTCTGAAAGACATTCAAAAGCGTCTGTGGAGTAGATCGCTAGATAAGCCTCTAAAATAGCCGTCATGAAAAAACGAACAGTGAACCATTGAAACGTTTGCTTATAACACGGGGCCTCAGCACCAACACGTGAACAATAACAATCAAATCAGCTTCCTTCCAACCAGCAAAAAAAAAAAAGAAAAAGTGCCATGCTTCATCTCGTGGTGCCATCTGATATTATATTCTTTACAAACAGTGACAAATTCGTTGCAGATAAGACACACTGGCTTTGCATTCACAAAACCAGGTAGGATGAACGCATTGTTGCGTTTTCGGTGTCGACTTTCCTCTTTAGACTCTTTGATAGTGCCATTTTCTCTCACCGGATAGCTTAAATGTTAACATCACTGTGCACGCGACATAATCGCGTACCTCCAGCTTACTAACAATTAAAAAATGCAGTTTAGTACGTGAGGATGGCAAGAAATAATTCTGAGTGTAAAAGTAAGTGTCAAATAATTATTACAATAAGTTAGGCTCCATTGTGTAACAAGCAAATTAAAATACACATTCATTATTCACAATATGGAAAGCAGAAATAAAACATAGTTTGTTAAGAGCATGACTCAATCATGCCATTAATGGGCTTATTGAAGTCCTCTTTTATTTTTTGAGATACTTGCCAGGTTACGTGTCACTACTGCTTTATTAATTTATCAATTTTTTTAACGGAGTAAAAGCTCACTACCAGTTAAAAAAGACACTGTAACAGTATGTCACAGGCAATTTTAGTTGCATTTTTCATCATCATCTTGATATCCCTTCTGTCCCACCATCTAGTGGTGATTTGTTTTGTTTTTTGGCCCGATGCCAAACTTACTTGCCAACCCCTGCTATAGGTCATAGCAAAGCAGAGAAAAAAGACTGTTTAAATGGAGTCTCAAGGAACGCAAAGCCAAAGGAATTTTAAGGATATAAAGAGTATGTGGAACTACCAGTTCAGGTTATGGAAAAGTATAGAGTACAGTATTTATAGATGTTTTTGAAAGAAGTCTTACATGTTTAGCAAGGCTGCGTATATTTCATCAAACATACAGCAAAAACAGAAATATTGTGAAATATTATTACAATTTTAAATAGGTGTTTTCTATTTTAATATATTTTGAAATTTAATTAAATCGTGGGATGGCAGAGCTGAATATTCAGCATCATTACGCCAATCTCAGAATTATGCATTTCTATGGCAACGCTATCAAAAGCAAGATAAATCTGCAGCCGTCAGGTTGTACATCGATCACATGGCACAAGTTGGAGATCTCTGAAAATTCAGTTTACTGGTTCCAAAACACAAACACAAAAGCCCTATCTATGTTAAAAAGTAAGAATGTCAACACAATAAAAATACTTAAAAAGTTACATCTAGGGAATTTTGTACTATATAAGGACATTCATTGCTTATTCTTTTAAATAATTTCTTTAGGATTATTTTAAAAGCACACTCTATACTTGGAAACACATGTAATTTAACCTGTCCTCAGCATGAGGTCACAATGCAAAACTGCCAAACACAGTGTTTAAAAATGCAACAAATAAAAAAAAAATACACAGTTACATTAAAAGGCAGAGATCATTTAGATATCAAACAATACAACAAGTAAATATAGAATTATATTTTCCATTAAAAAATTTTGTAAATAGTTGTGGGATTTTAATATTTTTATTAAGGCAGCTACAATTAAGAAAAAAAAATGAAATTGCTCCAATGTACAACATGTGATTATGGTGGACTTAACCGCTGGAGAGATTGTTAATAAAATGAACACAACAGACGCCTCGCGAGCAGCGGGACTTTTATTATGCCACAGTCTCCGGCACCATTTTCCGGTTATGAGTATGCTGTAACACAGCTCTGTTTATCATATTAGATACATTTTGAGTGTTCTGAGAATAATGTAATGACGTTGCTCTGATGGTTGACGGCTGCTATGACACTTGTTGCACACTGCAGTGAGAGTAAAGCGTTTCTGCAAAATAAAACCGGTAACACAGATATGCTTCAAATGACATGCGACTCCCTCACGTCCGGTTCCTTGATTAAAATTTTCTCACGATTTACAAATAGTTGGAAACATTTGGCATCAGTGTTGGGGGTAACACATTACAAGTAACTTGAGGTACGTAATAAGATTACTTTTTCAAGTACCTAGTAAAGTAACGCATTACTTTTCAAATTTACAACAAAATATCTGAGTTACTTTTTCAAAAAAGTAACGCAAGTTACTTTTTCACATTTAACTGTCCCCATGAAATCGAGAGTAAGTGCAGAGGCGTTGTTTGTGAACATGATATTTATTGTAGTTCAAAATTTAATTTGAGCATTTATTCATCTCACTTGCATAAAGTTTGAGTATTCCTCAAAAATAATAAAATCAGTCAAATGCAAAAATGCAAACCTCTAATAATTAAATGTTAAATAAAACGATTTTTTTTCTGCATTTAATCTACCTTTCTTGACCAATTTGCTGCTGACCTTTAATGATTCAGTTAAACCATGAGCAAAAATTACTAGTTTTTTTATTTTTATTGGTAAAACTTTTTTTCTCTCCTGCATCCTATTCTTCCGTTATCCAGAATGGCAGCGCAGCACAGCAGAGCGTGTGAATTTGTTTTTTTTACCTCAGCCTGAGGCTTATTTAAATTTTGGTATCAAGAGGTCTTTACATTTGCACAAAAATAGAACCTTTTTGTTATAAAAAAAAAAATAAATGGAGCAATTCCAATAGGGTCCTCACACCATCGGTGCTTGGGCCCTAACAAGCCCAGTCCATGTAAGAAAAAGTAACGTAACCATTACTTTTCTTAAAAAGTAACTAAGTAACTCAATACGTTACTTTTTAAGGAGTAATGTATAATATTATGTAACGCATTACTTTTCAAAGTAACTTTCCCTACACTGTTTGGCATTTTGTAAGTACTCAACTGAACAAAATATATAACACTGGCCTAGTAGTTTTTGTATATTTTACTGAAAAAACTAAAATGTATATAGTGCACCTTTAACATCTAAAACATGATTTGTCCCTTATCTCAAGAATCAGGGATTTACGGTAATTATGGAATGGCGTGAACGCACTGATGCTGAACGCACATATGCTGATTTGGTGGTCAAGAAACATTATTATTATAAATGTTGAAGTTGTAGTTGTGCTGATGTTTTTATGGAAACCCATGATCCGGGATTCAGAAAGTTAAAAAGAACAGCATTTATTTGAAAAATAAATATTTTATTCATTAAGATTTATGTATTTCGCGATGGAGGGCTGAAATATTTTCAGTGACTAAAGTCTAGCATTTTGGTCTGTACTTCACACAGAGATATAATGTGACTTCAGAAGACGTGAAATATAGTGGAGTCATAAGGGCTAAAATTATATTGTGGCTTTTATTGTCATTTTGGAGCACAGTACAGATCTGCTCATGTGTAGTTGTCCATTCTTTAACATTTATTTTTTGAATAAGTAAATCAAACTGTTTATACATAAATAAATGAGTAAATGATTTTTAATTTTGTTATTATTATTATTTCAAATATCCAACTTTAACTGGATCCAACCCCAAAACACCATAGTAAATAACAATGCAGTTTTTTACAGCAAAGGATGTCACAGATGATAGAAAATGACAGAATCCATGCAAAATGCAGCAGGTATGAAATGCCCCCAATGCCGGAAATGGGATTAAACCGTCGGTTAAGGGTTAAGAGAACATGTCAGATTAACATGACAGGATTAAATGCTAAAAATGAGTTTGTTTATATGGACTATGGCTGCTCATTTTTTTAAATCCGAGATTTGTATGCCGGAACGAAGCTCAAGCTTTTTGTTAAATATGCGAGTTCCATCAGAAGTTAATTTAGCAAATGTTATTAGGCCAGAGGGCGAACAGATATAAAACGTTAACAAAGAAATTGAAGTGCTCGTTGAGAAAATAGAGTGTAATTGAGCCCAAAGAAGGCTGGAGACTGAGTAAATTGAGCAGCCATTGCTGAGATGACGAGATTCTAATGTTTCCCCCTCCTGGATTCAGTTCATTGAGACGAGCAGGGGGAAAAAGTTTCTCTCCCATCATTTCACTCACTGTGTTTGCTTTAAACCCTTATCAGAAGCAATTATGGAAAGTTCCACAAACTCCCTTCATCTCCTCATCGCAACACAAAGTACCTTACACGCATCTGGAGAGAGAGGACGCAGGCTGCTCCTCCAGGCTCTTCATTACTGCTCCACACATGATTGGCTTATTTGATCAGATTTCTCTCCTCATTCTCTTCCTCTGCTCTCTCTCTCTCTCTCTCTCTCTCTCTCTCTCTCTCTCTCTCTCTCTCTCCCCTCCATTAATGCATCACTCCGCCTGGCTCTCTCTTGTGTAGAGTGGGCTGAACAGGTGAGCTCTATGATGTCTGGCAGAAAAGAGTCATCAGAAATAATGACAGTTTTCATGTTTTTTCGATACTTTGCATAGACATAATGATTTTTATACTGTACAAACTGCAACTGCAACTACCCATCACACATGCACTTTTACATTTTCAAAAAAACATCACTTAGTATGATTTATAATCTGTTTTTCTCATGGGGACCAAACTTTTGGATATTGCTCTCTTTGTGGGGAAATTTTGTCTTGTATAACTTACCCAAAAAATAACCCAATGTTGGGTCAAATATGGACTAACCCAGCAGTTGGGTTGTTTTAACCCAGCGATTTGGTTGTCTTAACCAAATATTTAACCCAACCCATATTAAAACAACCCAACTGCTGGGTTAGTCCATATTTGACCCAACATTGGGTTAAAACAACCCAGCATTTTTTAGAGTGTAGGGTTTACCTAAACCACACTTACACTGTATGATTTATAAGATTGTTTCCTCACTGGGACCAAAAAAATGTCCCCACAAGATCAAAATGTACTGGTATTACTATATGTGTCAGGACAAACACACACACGCACGCACGTACGCAGGCACGCACACACACACACACACACACACACACACACACACACACACACACACACACACACACACCCACATGTTTGTTTTTGTGAAATGTGGGGACATTCCATAGGCGTAATGCATTTTATACCGTACAAACCGTATTTTCTATCCCCTACACTGCCCCTGCCCCTAAACCTACCCATCACAGGAGACTGCAGTTTACTTTCTGTGAAAAAAACTCATCCTGTGTGATTTATAAGCATTTTGAAAAGTGAGGACATGGGGAACGTCCTCATATTTCACCTCTTTTTGTAATACCTATGTCATACCCATGTCATTACACATTTGTGTCCTGATATTTCACAAAAACATGCCCACACACACACACACACACACACACACACACACACACACATACACACACACACACACACACACACACACACACATGCATATACATCATGTCAGGGAAAAAAATGCAAAGGCAAAATTAATCTAAAGCTATTAGCATTTTTAGAAATTTAATTATATAGCCTTGAAACAATGAGCTGCTGTTGCGGCAGGTCAAGCAATTGCAAATATATCTATTAAATTCTGATATTCTGGTCTGTAACTCCTCCCCGAACTCCCTGCTGCCCTGTATCTTGCTCTCTCATTGGCTCTAGTCTAGGTCATCACAGATTTTCAGTCAGAACACATTTCACACAGCAGTTTGAATTGCTGACAGATGTATAGAAGTCCAGATATTTAGCATACCAAATCTCACAGATTGCGTCTTTGATAATTCACACTGCGTATTTTGGGCATTTGTCTGCAATTTCGCAAAACCTGTCGCTGTCGGCAAGTGAAAATCAGGGCTAAAATCGTGCAGTGTGAACTCAACATAAGTTTGGTCTGAATATTAAAGCGTTGCGGAGATATTGCTTCACATTCATTTTGGCGAGGTCTTTGTTAAATTCGTTAGCTAGTTATTCGAGAGCGGTTTGATGAATCAACTTGAATTCCATGTTTTGTGTCAGCATGGTCTGAAGCAGGGACGTCGTTAGGCCTATTTTAGGGGGGCTGAAGCTACCCCAAAATGTTCCTAAGCCCCCCTAAATGATAATAAGAACAACATAATTCGATTTATCAATAACCGTATCCTCATTCATATTTAGACACAACAATATCCAGGTACAAAAAATAGCCGAGAAGTCGGAAGTTTAAATGAAGATTAAATGTCCTTAGTTTTCGTCTTTGTCAATGTATTTCAGCAAATAACGTTCAGCTGCATTTCCTTTCCCTGCGTCTCTCACTCACAAGTCTCTCTCACATACACGCGCCCCACACACACACACACACACACACACACACACACACACACACACACACACACACACACACACACACACACACCCTCCTCCCTGCACACCGCCCGTCTCCATGAGAACGAGTGTTCGGCGTTCGACGTAAAGCAAGTTCACGAAAGGTTGGTATCTCGTGAACACCTTTACACAATCACACATTAAAAAGTGGTATAAAAATATTTTTAATTCTGAATATAGTTTTGTCAGTGTGTTAATGTCGACCCGAGAAGCGATGGCTACTTTAGAAAGTTAATTAGTCGCAAATTTGAGGTAAAATGCACATAATTGTAGCTCTAGATGTGAGTGCAAAGATTTTGCAAACACAAGTTACAAATACCCTGGGGGCTAAGCCCCCCGTCTTCCAATCTTAGTGACGTCCCACTCTGAAGATGATCTGTTTCAATTTTCATGAAAATCAAAGCAACAGTTTTTCAGAAAATTCTAAATAGCTGAAAAAATGTCATGATGGATTGATAGACGGTCTTCTATCTGTGTGCCAAATTTCACAACATTTTATCATATGGTTCTATGGACTCATAAGTTATCAGACGTAGAATCAAGAGTGGAAGAAAAAGAAGGAAGAGGAGGAGACAAGAATGAATACAATAAGTGCCTCAAACCTTTGGTGCTTGGCCCCTTCAAGCGATGATGTAACGATATTAGTTCTTTTTTTCCATGAGTAACACAATGTAGCAGTTTCAGAAGAAAGTGTATAATTATGGCAGTGTGACAGGTCTGTGGGAGATGGTGTAGGTGTTTTGGCACCAATCCTTTCCATTGCTCACCATGCAGCACTTATTTTGCTATTTCACTTCCATACATGACAATCATGTGTGTAGGTCGGCCTGAAGTTTTCCCTGACCTTTTCTCCAGCCCTCCTCCTCCTCTTTCCACTCCATACCTTTCATCTCTGTGAATCTACCAAAACAAAGCTTTTTCATGTATCTGTGGCACTAAATATGTCAGCTCTTCTCTGCTGGACGGATGCAGGCTGCCTGGACTCAGCTTTGAACTGCTGAGATGACAAATCCACCTCTGCTATAAGCTTCTGCAAGAGGTTGACAGACAGAGAAAGAGACAGAGAGAGACGGAGAGAGATCAACCTGTCTTTAATATTTCATCACTAATGCGAGTATGACCTGGAGAAGTTTCAGGCACCGAGCCCCTGCTGTGGCAGCATCGCTGAGCTCAGTCAACTTCGTCCACTAGCATGCACCACAGACTGCCATTTTGTTTCCACCAGCCCTAAAATGGGAGCCAAACTTCTCAACAGGTCAATATGATCTAAAAACAAGGGGACTGTTCAAGTCACCTAGTGAAGTGGACTTCACAGGGTATTCATCTAATCTCATAAGAAACAACATATGGAACAAGTTTACTAAAGTAAATCACTTTACATAGCCTATAGTGTTCATAAAATTCACAATTAGTTTTTATTTGAGCATCATATTCAGGGTTTATATAAAATAACATAAATCAATGTTAAAAACAGTTGTGTTGAGACAAAAAAAAAATTATAATCGCACTACAATCTTTTTTAGGATTATTTGATGAAAGTTAAAAATAACACCATTTATTTGGAATGGAAATTTTTGTAGCATTACAAATGTCTTTATTGTTACTTTTGATCAATTTAATGCATCCTTGCTAAATAAAATAATGGATTTATTCGTTTTTGGATTTATTATTATTATAGTAATTTACATTTTATATATTTGTTATTTATATATTTATAAATGATTTATTTTAACAAATAATAAATACTTTGACATATTTTGTCAAGGTAATTGAACTTGTACAGAAATCCCCTTTTTTTAGTGTGTATTAAGCAGGGAATAGTGCGTAGGAACAGTGTGAATCAGATCACGCTACAGTCTTATTAGCATAATGAACCATCAGTATATCACTAAAGTCATATGTCACTGTCTGCAGATGCTATACCCCACAACAAGACTCCAAATCATCTGCAAGAACCCACGTTAAGGGTCTACCATGAACACCGCAGGTGGTCTTCATTAAAAATGCATTATTCTGAAAGTCTCAACCAGCCTGAAACTATGGGGTTCCACGAGTGCTTTTATGCAAGTGTTACAAATCAGCACTGATTGACCAAAGAAAAGCTTTTCAGTTCCAGCTTTTTTAGCACAATGTCTTTGGGGATCTGTGGAGTTCGCAGGCCTTTCAGCTGTAATTCAGTTTGGATAAGGTGAGCTATTAGTGCCTGGAAGCTGCGGTGTCAGGCTAAACAAAATGCCTAGATTTTGTCCTCATGTGGAATGTTGAGAAAACGATCAAAATGTATCTGTTCATATGAATATCAGTATATGGTGCATTTCTGTGCCTATACACTATTCAAGTCTGATGCACAGAACAGATTGCGGCAGTACACCAAAGAGCAGCTTATTAAAGAGGTCATATTATGCCCCTTTACAAAGTCTTGATTTTGTTTTGGGGCTCCACTAGAATATTTTTTCATGCTTCATTGTTCAAAAGACATTCATTTTCACATATTTTTTATATCTGCAGCATCCCCCTTTCCAGTCTGTCAGTAACACTCTGTTTAGTTCCTGTCTCCACGAAATGTGATTGATTGGTCAACCACTTCAGAAATGCCACGCCCCTTACCATAAATGGAAGCTCTAGCGTAGTTCTACCTGGAAGACTCCATTGTCACGTCATTCAATAATTATCTATCTAGCCAATCGTTATTCATCATCTGTACTATATAAGTTCTGTTCCCACTAATTACTACGTTCGCAGATACTGACGCCGGCGTTCACCCCCATCCTCCCCACCACCACCAGGTCGGTCCCTGTCCATAAATCAGGGGTAGGCTCCGCTCCTGCCTTCATCTTAAGGCAGGAACTACAAGCATCCGCTACCCTCCGGATTCGGACTATGGACGCCAAAGAACTTCATAATTTCATCTATTTGATACTCATTGTACACAAACTGTAAATAAATCTTATTCAAAGGTTATTCTCACCTCCTGAGTCTTTCGGGTAGAACTGCCTTTATTTTGTGTATGCCTTTGGTTGGGAATTATTTAAAAGAAGAATATTGTGACGCACATTCCTGGAAGAAAACTCAACACAACAATTGAGGTTCAGAAAGAGTGCTTATGTAGAAAACAAATCCCTTTTGTGTGGACTTTGTGCTTTATAACTTTGCAGACATTCTTATTCTCAAACAGCAACATTACACACTAAAGAAAGTAAAAAAACAGAGAAAAAAACAACAACATAAAAGGTCCTCTTTAATACTTCTTCTTATTACCTTAAACAAGGGTAGAGATAAATACCACAGCAAAGAACCAAAGAGCAGTTATGTCAACTAGAAGAGGTGAGGGGAACAGACCCAGCTGTCTAGTGCTAATGGACAAGATAAGAAACAATGAGATGTTACAGTGTTTACCACTGGTCGCATTAGGCTAACATCAATGCTTCACTCAATAAGAAGACAGAGACCAAACACAAAGCAGACAAAGGTAATTGTATTAGACAGAATCCTCCCCATGGACTACTGATAAAGTAAACATTTGAAAAGTGTCAATACTCTTTGTAAACAGAGAATGGAGACGACACAATACTCCAAACTAAACAGCTCAACAAACAGGACTAAAACATGTCTGGGGACTACTGCTGTCCCAAACGGTAGTGTCTGAATATTTGCCATATCAATTTGTTCATTTAACCTATTTATCAGAGTGTTAGTGTTATTTACATTTAAGACCAAATGGGAATTGAACACATGACCTTGGCATTGCTAGTAGACAAGTGCAAAACTACATTCAAAATTGATAAGTCAGTGGTTGCCTGAAAAACTCTTCAAGTAAATCAATCTAATTCAGTGGTTCTCAACCAGGTGGCCAAGGCCCACTAGGGGTCGTCCGGAAACATCTAAGTGGACTGCAGGATGACTTAAGTGTATTTAAAGAGGACCTATTTGTAGTAATCACACAAGAATCCAAACAAACACTTCTTTAATGATCCACAAAGGAACAAACAGGAACAAACTAACACACATTACACTATTATGATTTTTTACATTTTCAACTTTATTTAGTGTGTTACAAAGCACAAAGTCCACAGAGTATCTTTTTCTGAACTCTCTGAAACGCTTCCAGCAGACCGCCTTATGTATTCAACTTGTAATGCCTCTCGCAGTTCAAAATGCTGACAACATCGTCCCTCCAGTTTTTTTCCTAATGTTGAATACAGAAGGTGGTCCACCAGAAGCTAGATATTTCACTCAATTACGTGTTTAATATGGATATTTTTCTTACAAAAACCCGTCGATTCACTTCAGAAGGCCTTCATTAACCACCCGGAGCTGTGTGGATTACTTTTATAATGGATGGATACACTTTTTCGGGCTTCAAATTTTAGGCTGCCATTATAATGCTTGGAAGAGCCAGAACATTTGTTTATATAACTGAAACGTCTGAAAGAAGAATGTCATATACACATACTATACACCAGGGAATTTGAACTATTTGGACTATTTCTGTTTTAAATGTTGGATTACTTTTAATTACTTGGATTACTTTCAACCGCATGTCGTTTGAAATCTGTTGACTGACGGAACACAAACAATATTTTGAAGTATTTTTTTTTCTATACAGTGAAAGTCAATGTGCTCCAAAACATTAGGCCCCACTGGCCTTCTTCAAAATTTAATCATATTAACGTAATAGTATGTATAAACTGATTTAGGTTCTACTATAAGATTTAAGATCCTTTGAAGAGGCCTGTTAAAGTGTCCAGTAGCTGCATGGCTCTCTTGTGGCTTTCCTGTCCAATACACAGATCTTCCTTGGCCTGGTTTAATCATAGTTCTGCCAGGACTGTGAAATATGTAAAACGTTCATTGTCTCTTTCTCACTGGCACTCAGCTCACACTCTCTGACCAGAGGATTTGACAAGTTTTTTCAAGGACAAGAGGCTCCTTGGAGAGGGTGTCAGAGTCGTGTGCTCTGAGACGGTTGGCAGGGTGGCAAAAGGGTTTCCTTTTCACCCAAAAGGTCATCTAACACTTTTCCTTCCTTCTCACCCATAAAGCCCAACCGGCTGAAACGATAAGTCAGCTGCGACCACAAGTGAATCTGTCCGTCAGCGTCAGAGTGAACATGTTGACATGAAATTAATGAGAATGTCGGAATTGGGAAAAATCACAGCACGCTAAAGTTAGCCATGCATTCTCAGCCTTCATGTTGCTGGCATGGGCAACGAGAAGAGTGTCATCAACAAATAAAGCCTTCCTTGCTTCCTTCCTCCTACCTGAGGTTCTTTGGAATTAAATGACTGATGTTTTGAGGCCTGACAGCAGTGTTATAGCAGTGTGGGATAGGCCAGGCTACGCTGCACTCCTTACTGCCTCCTGCTGTATGATGCCAAATCAGATCGATGAACAGTTTCATCCTGATATAAAAAGACGATCAGTGACACTCGCTGACATTTATGCTTTCGAGTTTATAGACGATTTGGTTATGTTTACCAAAGAAAGATTATTCTGCCAAGCAGTGATTTTTTAGTATCATTATATTGATTCTTTTCAATGTTTAATGTGTTTACGGATGTACTGCCCTCTCAGCATATTTACTATCTTGCAGTTATCATACAGAGTGCAAATCAATCGCTGAGCCTGTCTCATGAAGACCGGGAGAATGTATATTTCACTTAAACTGTATGCTAATAACTTAAAATAACTTTTAAGAGAGATCCATCATGAAAAGAATTATCCATACACACTCACACATACTTTCTACTTGAAATGAGCAAAGGAAGTCAACCTGTGACTCTGAATCTGAGGTGACACAGTAATGATATTTTGAACACACTCAGGCCTGTAGAGCTCAGCAACACCAATAACATTGGTTGGATTCCCAGGAACGCAGGAACCGATAAAATGTACATACTTTTTGCTAGCAGAATTGTAAAGTCAGCACTACATTTTGTGCACGCAATTTCAAACTCAATTTTCTTCTATTATTTCAATATGCATTTCAAAGCACATTTCGAGTTCATATGGATTTTGTAGCCTGAACTGGAAGCCTGGGATAAATTAGTTTCAGGTCCACCAAACCATAACTGGACATGTCTTTAAGGAGAATGTTCAAAAACAGGTAGACAGTGCACAATGGGATGGTGTTTGAAAATGACTATTTTAACTACAGTAAATGCCATCCTAACTCTTTCTCCACCAAACAGAATTTTCTGGGTTCCGCTGTTTTCACTGTTATACGGTAGGTAAAGAAACACATGTGAAGAAGAAACAAAAACAAGCTATCTCATATGTAATCATATGCATATGTAAAATAACACGATCGTCAACATTAAACAGCTTATTATTTAAAACCTAAATAATAATCTTCCTAACAAAATCTAGGCATTTTGTTTAGACTGACACCGCAGCTTCCAGGCACTAATAGCTCATCTTGTCCAAACTGAATTACAGCTGAAAGGCCTGTGGAACTGCCAAATGTTACTGAATGGAATGTCGACCCAGGATGAGCTCGGACTGTGCAAGCATTAGGGGTGTTGATGGACTCAATCTACTCCGTTTATGTTTTGATCATCGTTCTGAATCTGATCCAAGCGTGATTTTCTCATCTTTTTGCTCAAAAACTTACCCACATTCCAGTGATGATAATAAAATTAAAAAAAAGATAGCATGAAGCTTGAATAAAAAACATGAAGCTTTATATTGTATGTTCAAATATAAAGTTGTATGTATATATTGTATGTTCAGCTGATGGTAAAAAAAAAAAAAGGCTGGCGGGGAAAGAGTTAAAGGGATAGTTTACTCAAATTTGAAAATTGTCATTATTTACAAACCACCATGTCATGTTTTACTTACTTTCTTCTGTGGAGCACACAAAAAACTGGTAAGTCAACTAATCAGAAGTAACTAAACTACCTGGAAGCCTGGGATATTTGTCAGGTAACACTATTTCTATCGTTCCACTCGACTTTTTACTAACTTTAAGTAACCACTACATGCCAACTTATTCTCCGAACGCTAACACCTGAGTGCGAACGTGCAAAACTATATTGCAAAAACATAGGCAAAACAGGAACAGGGAAAACAGAAACAAAACACAATGAAACTAAAGAGACATATAACTATACATTACTCTAACACCTAACTGTAACCTTACAGTCTACTAAAACTCTAATGAGAGTTAGTTGAAATGTAGTTCACTAGTCACATTAGTAGTTAGAGGAATGTTTAAAGTGGACCATCGAAATAAAGTTTAACCATTGGGCGAGTTGTTTTAGGGAGAATTTACTGAATATGATAAAAAAAAATGTCTAGACAGTGTACAACATAATGGTATAGCAAAATAAATAGCATCGCTAAGATTCGCAAATGTTGCTACTGTCACTTAGTGTAAATAGAATACATCAGTATTTTTACTTAGATAGCATAGTAAATAGCATCTATCGCTAAGAAAATATGCTAATTTCACTCAAGGGATAGTTCACCCAAAACTGAAAATTCTGTCATCATTTACTCACCCTCAAGTTGTTTCAAACCTGTATGAGTTTCTTTGTTCTGCTGAACACAAAATAAGATATTTTGAAGAATGTTTGTAACCAAGCAGATAGAGCAACCATTGACTACCATAGTAGAGAAAAAAATACTATGGTAGTCACTGGTTGCTCTATCTGCTTGGTTACAAACATATCGTCTTTTGTGTTCAGCAGAACAAAGAAACTCATACAGGTTTGAAACAACTTGAGGGTGAGTAAATTATGACAGAATGTTTTGGCTGAACTATCCCTTTGGTGCACATGACCTCTATACCAAAGTTTGCCAAACTGGGGTTTGCAAACTCCTGGTGGTTCATGAGGCTAATAAATTTAACTTAATTAAACTTAAATCATAAAAAATATGAAACTTAATTTTTTTCATGTGAATGTGTTGTTAAATTATTGAAATATTTACGTATCTAAACTTAAACTTAAAATCTCAATGGGTAAATATTTTAGGTCAAAAGGTTTGACTGACAGAAGATTTTAAGAATGAATGCTCTTAACCAAGACAAATAATGCATTGCTGCATTGCAGCAATTTTCTTTTTCGTGGCAGTAACTTGTCAAAACAGAATGACATTGTATTTTTAATGGATAAATCATCTCATTTGTAGACATAGCAACCAACAGAGTGGTGACCTCCAGTGTGCTACAGTCACTGTCAGTGCAAACTCTCCACCGAGTGAGCTAGCTTTTCCTCTCGTCAAAGCTAAAAACATCTTGCTTCAATTAAAAGTCATTACTATCATGTACCCATCCTTGGTCCTCAAGGACATTTTTGTAACACTGCTGCTCAGCTAAGACATATAGTGAACTCACAGGGAGGGCAAATCACAGAAAGGTAGATAAAGTCTGTATTGAGTTTTCTACCAAAAAACAGATGCCCCCCTCGTCTCCCTGTAAACGTTCTGCCTCTAACTGTCTCCTCTTTTATGCACATAAAAAAAAATTGTTCTTTTGCTTTCACACACAAACATACACCCTGGAGAGAGCAGAAAAGAGATGGCCAATGGGGAAAAAAGAGAAAAAGAAAAAGCGCATGAGAGAATCTGCAGCTCAGAGAAGTGTGCATACTAAAAGAGACACCTTCCTCTTTCCTAGAACTTTATTTTTTTATGAATGATTAAATATTAAACCTACATTTCTGCTCCAGTTAATTGCATGTCAACACACAGGCAGGAGAGGCCAGAACTGGAAGAGAGTATGTCAAGGGGTGGATGGAGGGCAGCACATGATCCATATCTACACGGAATATCCTGGCAGGGTCTGGAAAAAGATGGGTTAAGCATCAACGACAGAGAGTGTGAGAGCAGGAGTGTGTGCGTGTGTGTTCTGGAGAGTACAACTGTCAGGAAGAGCAACACCATCACTTATTCATAGGCAGTTTCTGCTCTTCCAGGCTGGCGTTGCTCTTCAAATGACCTTTCTTCTCCCACAAACACACTTCTCTGCAGTGCGTTGTCATGGATGTTGCCGCACACCACTCTGATAAATGATAAAAGCACATACCGTACAAGTTAATGGCACATGCAAGGCTAATATTACACTAAGTTTAATGCTGAATAGATCAGAGAGCTGGCTGACCCAGGGTCTGTATGATAGGGGGTTAACACTCAAACTTTCTGGTATACCTCTGTGTGAGTGGAGCCTTGGGTGAATCATCGATTTGTAATGTAACAATTGTATGCCGTCTAGACAGGCCGATGGTGGGAGGGTAGGAGCAACGAGAGGGCCATATTGTATTCATTCATCTCATTCTCACAGTTTGTTCACTTTAGAAAGCATTCAGGCTGACACAGGATGACACTACAGTCTTGCTTAAACTTTATTATTTTTGTATTTATATCCCTCGCTATCATGCAAATGAGGAAATGTTAAGGATGGCATCCACACACCTACTTGCCACATGTCCACAGAAATCTTTTAAAAAGAAAAACTCCTCTTTATGATATAATTTCGTACATGTTATTTTAGTATTATTTATATACTAATGTATTATTTAATAGTTTTGAATTAGTTTTTAAGTTTTTTTCAAGTAATTAATTATATATATAAATAAATATATAATGTAAGATTTAAAACAAGGCTTTTTAAAATTAATCCTTGTATGTAGTCTGAATTGTAAATAGATGAGCATCACATCATTGACCCATCTCTTATCAAACAGCCCAAGCAAACCTTCATCAAGTTAACAGAGTTCTAACAGTTATATCATAACTGTTATTGGTCGCAGCCCTACAACAGCCATCTGTCCGTCACTACTGGTGGTGACCTCACAACGAATCACAGACATGATGGGAGAGAGTGTACCATGCCCTTCATTATCAGGGAAGGTCGGCTCCATCCTTTTTCTTCCTAACTTTCTTCCAGATTTCCATTTGATTTGATGCAAACTATTTTTTTATTTATTTTTTTTGAACAAGCAGGGACCCCTCTTTCCAGGCAGCAATTCAGAGGGCCAAAGCAAGAGCAATCAATTCTTAAACCAGAGACTGCAAACTGAAAAAGAGCAGTGAGAAAGGCTGCAGACATATCCATATCAAAAGCTTTAAGGGCTACGGCTAAGAGTGGCGAGACGCTGAATGGGACTGAGGGTGTGTGGATGATTAAAGCTAACCTGCTCAGAGCAGCGTCGGCTGTGCTCGGTTTGAGAGTACGCCACTCTCTCTTACGGCTGACATAATTGATTTCCACCACTTCCAGCTTCTTCTGTGTTTGTCTGTCTGTCTCTCACCGAAATCAAGAGCAATATTGGACATTTTCTCTGGGCCAAAGAAGGATGTGATGGGAATTAGCTAGTGGTTGGGTCAGTACAGCAAGGTTCTGTGAGATTCAGAATTGAATTGAGAATGCACTGAAAAAAAAGTGTGTTGGATTTACATGATTTAATTGTGTACATCGGTCCCACATAAATCAATTAAGTTAAACAAACATAATTTGTTCATCTAACTTCAACAGCATGGAATTAATATGTTTTAAGTGACCCAATTAAGTAGTCTCAAAGTGAATTTTTATATGGATCCTTGACATGATTCAGGCATTCAATTTCATATATTCATTCATCCACTTCAATTTCATATATTTTAATGTTATACAACTGAATTGCACTAGCTAGTTGACAAACTCTTACCTAGCAATAGCACACATTAGCATCTTAAATGCTAAGCATTAAAAGCTCTTTCAGCAAGCTGTTATGACATTAGTTGTTTGAGTCCACAGCCTAAGCAAATGCTCCACTCTTCTCTACAATGGTAACTCACTGTAATTTCAACATAATTAATATTAAACACTGTTAAACACAATCAAGTCTCCCCCTTTCTCAAAAATACATAAAATAACACTTTTACAACACTTAAAAAAAAAAACATTTACTCTCTCTTGATTTAGCCATATCCAAAGAATGCTGGGAACAAATAAGCCACGCCCAGTTGCAGTTAATGCAACACAAATTATTCATGTAATCGCAACACAAACGGATTAAGTAAAATTCAATTTGACTTCTATTTAAGTGGATTGAACCACTAAAAAAGTACCCCATGTGCAAAATGAACTACTCTGCTTTATCTTTAATGCTGTGGGCCTAATGTTCTGCCAGGCATCATGGCATCATGGACTCGATCAAATACCAACAGATAAAAAAATAAAAACCTGACAGCCTGTGCTAGAAATCTTATAATGGGCCATGTTTTTATCTTCCAACAGGACAGTGATCCAAAAACAAAAATCAAAATCAAAACAAAAATGGGTCACTGAGCACAAAACCAAGCATCTGCAATGGCCATCCCAGTCCCTGTCCTGACTTAGAGCTCAGATGATAGATAGATAGATAGATAGATAGATAGATAGATAGATAGATAGATAGATAGATAGATAGATAGATAGATAGATAGATAGATAGATAGATAGATAGATAGATAGATAGATGGATAGATGGATGGATGGATGGATGGATGGATGGATGGATGGATGGATGGATGGATGGATGGATGGATGGATGGATGGATGGATGGATGGATAGACCTAGCTTTACAGTGGCCAGCTAAAGGAAATCATTCATATTCAACAATGCTCCACATAAATCTCCATTATCAGGTGGAATAAGAGAATAGACTCGCTCTCAAGTTCTTCATTGCAACTTAATTATGTAAAGACTTTCTGAAGTCACGCCAAGGGAGCGCTAATCTACACCTTGAAATTGAACAAGATATATTATTGATGCCTTGTCTTCCTTTGATTCATAATAGGAAAACTACCCCATATCCTCCCACCCTTTCATCCATCCAGTCCCCTTATTCGCTTACTCTTACTCACATTAACTACCAAATGCACTCTTTACACCTTCTCAATCACTCCTTGGGAGATCCTCCCTGTCCATTAGCATTCAGGTTAGGAAAGAGAGGGTTACAAATGACTTCTCTGATTTCCTGACTTCATGAGCTTTTAAGTAGCATCTAAAAAGCTGAGGCTCTTGAGCTATTTGCTTACCTCTTGTTGTTTAGATAGCACGCTTTTTCAAGTGCTCCTCATTGATTTGATTAAGATCTGCCGCTGCATAAAAACACCACGGCTCTCTAATGTACTTTTCCTCATCTTTTCTGAAGCATAGCACGGTGATTAGAGAGAGACATTCATCACCCCTCATTATGCTAGCAGCTGCACTCTAAGAAACGTGATCTTTCTGTCTCTCCTTGCTATCTTTGACACATTAGCTCATATGCTCTGTCATCCACAGATACTGTATTTGAAAGCTAGTTGCAGTGTATCTCCTCCTTCATCTCTGTTGCCATTCTCCTGTGTGTCTATCGCTCTCTTACAAACTTCAGAAGAAAACTACAGTTGTTATGAGCACTTGAGTGATGTCAAGCATATCAGTACAGCGGCATGTCAAGCAGAAGACTGAGTCAGCAAATTTGCCACATTCAGGAATACTTGACAGAGCCTCTTTTCCAGCCACCTCAGCTGAAATGCTTCAGAAACCGCACTCTACAGAAACATGCAAACTATGATAGCGTTACACGTCTCTAGAGGCTTAAAAACCAAAGCAGACGTAGGAAATGAGCTTTCTGATGTGTGGAGAACTGGCACTGTGTCTCATATTATTTGTCCCTATTACTATCCACATATTTCTTGGAAGCTAAAGATACCTGTTGTTGCTGGCCGTCAGGTCAGGGCATTGGTATTACTGTTAGTTCAAATATTAAGGTTGGTTACTTACGGGAATAGTCTACCCAAAAATAAAGTATACAACTACATAAAAAAACTGAACAACCGAGAGAAACATATTCAGGTTGGTAACAACATGATCGTGCGCAAATGATGACACAATGTTAATTTGTGTGTGAACTATTATTTTAATGGTACTACTACTACAATTACTACAGTCAATATGAGAGTTATTAAAGCACAGAAGCCTGCAGTGGAATATTCAAGGCCATGCCTCACTCCAACCTCAATCCGATTACCAATGACACTCTCACATCTACTTGAGAGAAGAGCTCTTTTGAAACTTCCTCCTTTTCTTACTAACCCAGAGCCTGATTGTACATTAATGACATGGCACATATCACAAGAGCTCAGAGCTAACGTTAAAGCCCATCGCTCTGCAATCCAAACCAGCCTTATTAGAGATGTGACACAGGGAAAGTCAGTGACGGCCTTTGGTGGGATTATAGCAAATGGACTCCAGAGCAGCCTAATGGATTATCAGAGAAAGCCCCTGTGACTGTGGTCCGCTCTCCAGCCACATGCGGCATAATATTTCCACCTTGCTTTTTTTGGGAATCAGACCACAAAGTTGCATGTGTACTTTCTAAGTTTGGACCAAATCAGATTTGTGTTATATGAAGGACTTCTAAGTGCTCTCAGTGGTGTAGCTACGCACTCGAATTGGCATCTGGAAGCATGATCATTAAGCCAAGCTGCTCCATTAGCAGTTAGATAAAGCATACACTTTCCATCCATAGATTAAAGCATCAGTGACCATCAGAGCTACAAAACAGCAGCTCAGATCAGTCATCATCAAGGTTGAATAATTTATGGACACTGTGATGAAAACCCTGTGTTTTCATCAGGAAACCATACACTACTTATAGCTGAATGTTTACAGGAATCTCAAGATGAGATTTGTATATTATGTTCCTATATTTGTTAATATTTTATGCAAAATAAAATATTCCTTGTTTCTTCTGTGGAAACAAAACTAAATATTTTGATTAACTGTATATATATATATATATATATATGATTCTGGAAGGGCTGTCCCTTGCTCCCATTGAGCCAATTGACTCTAGCTGAGAGAAGTTGCTCACATGACTTTCCTGTTGGCAATTACCTCCCTTAAGAGGGGAGTTTTTCAGACCATGACAGTTGCCTCCTGCTTGCCCCAGGTGGGGTCAAAGCCTTTTTACACCCGAGACCTGGGTATGTGGCTAAAGTGCCAACTAATGTAGCACGGTCTACGGTCATGTGTGAGAGGACCAAGAGAGGCTTCACGTGCTTTGGCTTTGAAGGCGTATGCCATCAGATCTTTGAAGTTGTATGCCCTGGGCGGAAGTGTCTCAGTGGTTCATGTAGATTTTCTACAAACCAGAAGGTTGGTGGTTCAATCCCCGGTTCTGAAAAAAGTGTTGAGGTGTCCATGAGCAAGACACCTAACCCCAGCTGCTCCCGACGAGCTGGATGGTGCCTTTCATGGCTGACACTGCCGTCGGTGTATGAATGGGTGAATGTGAGGCAATATGTAAAGCGCTTTGGATGGCCATAGGTCTGTTGAAAGCATTATATAAATGCAGTCCATTTACCATCTTCCCATTGGACAAAGTCCCATTGGGAAGATGGTAAATGGTAAATGGACTGAATGGACTGAAGCATACCAGCTACTGGTATGCTTCGGGTGACCCAAGAAGGGGTCCTCAGCTTCCAAACATATGATCAGTAGGTGGATTGTCGAGGCAATCTCTGTCACATGCCTGTCCTGTCTTGTGTGCACATGTGGGTTTTGTTAGTGTAGCCATGTGCCTCTGTCATTGTTAGATCCCACCCCCTTATCTCATTATTAGTTTAATTTGCCCCACCTGTGTTCCCTCATTCCCAGCTTGATTTCTCCCCTTTATATACTCCTTGTGTTTGTCAGTCTTTGTCGGATCGTTGTTATATCTACTTCTCCCGTTTCCCCGTGACCCGTTTGGTGTGTGTTCAGTTCTTTTGATTATGTGTTTTGCCCCATTGTGGGTTTTTGATTTGTGTTTATTTTTTATTTTATAAATAACTCAGCTTTCGTACTGCACTTGAGTCCTCACACCCGTTTGTACTTTGTGTTGAACGTGACATAACGATCCGACCCAAAATAAGGACTCAGCAGAGGAAGGACTCAACTTTGGTGATTCCAAGCCCAGAGACCATACCAGAGGTGATTGCCTTACCATGGTTGGCTAGTGCATCAAGTCCTGGGGCTCCAAGTCCGGCGGTCCCTAGTTCAGAGCCACACAGGGTGATTGCCTTACCATTGTTGGTCAGTGCATCGAGTCCGAATGTACCAGTTCCGTGGATCGTGTTCTGGTGGTCCCAGTTCCGTGGATCGTGTTCCGGTGGTCCCAGTTCCGGTGGTCCCAGTTCCGGTGGATCGTGTTCCGGTGGTCCCAATTCCGGTGGATCGAGTTTGGGTGGTCCCACTTCTGGTGGATCGTGTCCCGGTGATCCTAGTTCCGGTGGATCATGTTCCGGTGGTCCCAGTTCCGTGGATCGTGTTCGGTGGTGTTCAGGATGCTTCATGGTGGTCCCACTTCTGGTAGATCGTGTCCCGGTGATCCTAGTTCCGGTGGATCATGTTCCGGTGGTCCCAGTTCCGGTGGATCGTGTTCCGGTGGTGTTCAGGATGCTTCATGGTGGTCCCACTTCTGGTGGATTGTGTCCCGGTGGATCGTGTCCCGGTGATCCTAGTTCCGTGGATCATGTTCCGGTGGTCCCAGTTCCGTGGATCGCTTTTCCGGTGGTGTTCGGGATGCTTCATGGTGGTCCCACTTCTGGTGGATTGTGTCCCGGTGGATCGTGTCCCGGTGATCCTAGTTCCGGTGGATCATGTTCCGGTGGTCCCAGTTCCGGTGGTCTGTGTGCCAGTGGTCCCTGTTCCGGTGGTCCCGGTTCCGGTGGTTCCGGTTCCAGTGGACTCTGTGCCGGCTGAACTCTGCTGGCCGCCATGGCCTCCTGAACTTTTTGTTTTCCCCGTCCCTCCCTTGTTTTGCCCTTCCTTGTCTGTTCCTCCCTTGTCTGTCCCTCCCGTCCCGCCCTGTCCCTCCAGTCCTGGTCGGTTCCTCCCGTTCCTCCCTGGTCGGTCCCTCCCGTTCCTTCTTGTGTGCACATGTGGGTTTTGTTAGTGTGGCCATGTGCATCTGTCATTGTTAGATCCCATCCCCTTATCTCGTTATTGGTTTAATTTGCCCCACCTGTGTTCCCTCATTCCCAGCTTGATTTCTCCCCTTTATATAATCCTTGTGTTTGTCAGTCTTTGTCGGATCGTTGTTATGTCTACGTCTCCCGTTTCCCTGTGACCCTTTTGGTATGTGTTCAGTTCTTTTGATTATGTGTTTTGCCCCATTGTGGGTTTTTGGTTTGTGTTTATTTTTCATTTTATAAATAAATCAGCTTTCGTACTGCACTTGAGTCCTCGCACCCGTTTGTCCTTTGTGTTGAACGTGACAATCTCTACACCTGAAGAGTTGCACGGGTTGCCTTCATCTCTACTGATAAGAGCTCATTCTACGAGGGGTATGTCGACCTCCAAGGCCTTATTGTCAGGGTCCTTTCTACAAGAGGTGTGTGATTCTGCTGGGCTGGCCTTCCCGCACACATTTATAAAGTTTTACAGTTTGGTCTTCCACACCTGGAGCTCATGACGCTGTGCATACTTCTTGCATGCCTGTAAGCAACTTGCCTCAGCCTATCAGAATCTAATGCTGCCTTGTGCCAGCATCCATTTATAGCTTCTGTGGTTCACAGTCACACGTCAGGAGGTGACAGTGCCAATCAAGATTGGACTAGTTGCACATGTGCTCCAGGCAACAGTCACGCAGAGGCGTTCCACAAAATGTCATCGATGTTCCCTTCTCAGGAAACAATGGTCACATTCATGTTTTGCATTTAATTTAGTTAGGCTTTTGGTTTTGTAACCAAAAACCAGTTGTTCCTATTACAATCATGGTTATGTTTAGGTTAGGATCATATGTTTTTGTACAACCCAACCATTTGTAGGAATTGATCTGAATGTTGAATGCTTTATCCCGATTAAGCTTCTCCCCTAATAATGGTCTTGACCAAAAACCAAAGCTTAACCTAAAAATGGTTGGAAGGATTACATAATTTTAAGGGGTTACATTTTGACTGTTAGGTGACAACTATATTTCCCATGCCAGATTGTTACACCAAAATCACGCAATACAATCATGCCTCTTATGGGGAACATATTTGACATTAAAAGTGCTCGAGGTGAACCAAAATGATTTCTTATTTCTCACCTATGAGCTTACATGGTAAAAATCCAATATAGCAAAGCTGTAGCCAGGCAAGAGGTGTTAAACGGGCATCTTTTAATTTCGGTCTCTCTTCATTTGCCACCCGTTCTCCTCGACTCTTCCTCTCATTCCCTCTCATTATACTTGCCAGTCTAGAAGGAGGGAGGAATGACCTCCAGGGCTGAGATTAAAGAGGGCTGAGCAGAGAGCTGCAGTGTGTGTCCAACAGACTGGGGTAGAGCAGTAGTAGTCCAAAATTCATAATTCATATTCCATTCCTCATGTTTGCCTCAGCATAGATCATTTCTCGCTCTCTCCACAAACACAAATCCTTTCACTATTCCCCTCTGCCCATTTGCCCCCTTCCCTGTCACAAGCATCCCTTTCCAGATGGCTGCCACTACATTTCAGTGTTAACTATGGTCAGCACGTTCTCTCTCAGGGGTACTGGCACTAACCCCCCCTACTATTGATCCCTTGTGATGCCTCAACTACTTTACTATCTCTCCTCCTCTCACCTCAATTCCCATTCTCCCATGCAGGAAGTTGAGTGTGAATGTCTTCTTGGATTAACATGATCTGTTTTCCATTGAGAGATACAGTGTCTTATTGGCAATCCATCATAGAGATACTGTTCAAGAAGCTTGGTACTAATAATGAACCGCATATGTGGATTACATATTCAGTAATCTCCCTTTTTGATAAGCAGGGGTCTTGTTTTAAGACCTCTGACTTTAAAAAAGTCTAAAGTAAAAAAAAACAAAAAACATTACAGATTCATAAAACAGAGAGAGCAGAATTCTCTTCAAATGGACAACAATGCATGTTTCAGGAATTATGCAAATCATGTAATACAAAAGTGTTTTACTTTATTCATTTACTCTATTGATCATGCAAATCAGGCAACAATAAAATTAACATTTCCTTCAGCCAGTATTTTTTCTTGTTTTCTACTAAAAACAATTAGCTATGCAGTACGAAGAACAGATTTAATTCAAGACATATTCTATTAAAGTCTTCACTAGCAAAATTTAGTTTCTCAAGTAAATGTATCTTGTTTATACGATGTGTAAATACTTTAACCTGTAAATACTGAAAAACAAGACAAAACAATGATTAGGAAAATGATTTGTTCTTTGCAATAAACACGCTTTATGATGCTTACAAATGGATTTTTAATTGACCTGCTAGATGAGGTTAAATCAATATCTGCTTGGCATGTACATAATACCTGACCTCCAACAGAGAGGAACACATTGACCTGAGATGACGCCATTACATCTCCAGTGTAATGCAATGTGATCTTATTGGTCTACTTTAGAACAGCGGAGTAAGGCTAGCTATTACAGATTCACTGTTTTTGACATTATGCTGCATTTGTTTACAATGCTGCATGCTGAGACTTCATGCCTAATTGTCAGCAGTAAAATGCCAGGCGGTTGCAGGCACACGTCAGGGCCAGAGGACTCCTTTGTAAATATCAGCCTAAGTGGCATCCCCCTCCTAAAATATCAGCGGGGTGCGTTGAGTATACTACAGTTACAAAAGCTAGTCAAACCACCACTTTGGAGCCCAGAGTAAATCTACAACCAGAATTCATCAGTTAACAAGGTGGTTCTTTGTGAGACCCGGCGCTTGTGACAGAAATGCTACCTTATGACTAATGCATCCTGAGAGATGCAGGGGCAGCCATCTGGATTGTGAGTTTAGAATTTACTATATCATTCCGCTGAGAACTCACCCCTATGGGGATGTTACTGTTCTAAGCATTTACAAGGAACCAGCTATTGCTTTCAATAAAGGCTCAGCAATCCATTTGCCATAGAAGGCACATCCTGGAGTGAACAGCTGTATAATACTCACAGCAACAATGATCTCAATAAAGAAAAGATTTTGCGTCTCATTTTGTGTGACAGCTGTGTGTTTAGCTACATAGGGTTTTTTTTTTTTTTAGTCAGCGTATGTAATCTTCACAGTGTGAAATCGTATGATCATTACATACTACTTTACAACAGCTGTTGAAAGCTTCAGTTCCACTGGCATATTTTTCTACCCAGGCATGATGATTGTATGCTTTAGGTACATCCAAGAGCATGTATTTTAACTCTGTTGCTTAAATAGACATCAGTTTAAATCATCAAAGACGTGTCCCTGATGCGAAGGCCGTTCCAGACAGCAGGTTGCAAAATTATGCTACCTTCTAGAATACCTACTTTAAGTCAAATTGCATGTACTGCGAAAAGCTCTGGGGAAATGTTCATCCAAGAACGCAGGCGTGAGAAATGTTATTATAAATATGTTTATATTTTTTATTCAATACTGGAAAATATTGATTGAAAATGCTCTGCCCCATTATTTTAATTTACTCAGAACCAGAAACACATTTTTAGTTTCATGTAATGAAGTAAAATGGAAAGTCTTTTCTAATGATATTATGTTTCTACTCCAAACCGACTGACACCTAAACATTTAAAATTTGCTTCTGAGAAAATGTAAAATTTTCAATTATTGATTAGTGCAGTGACTAATATATATGCATTAGTCACATAACATTTAAAAGTATTGTTTGAACGCTGAGAATTGTTACTCGTCCAAACATTACGAAAACTAAATGCAGACAGTAGGTAGCCTACTTTTTTTTAATAAATAATAACTTCATGACTGGTAAAAAAAAAAAAAGGTTTTATATGGTATGTGTGTGTAGTAGAATTGTCGTTCATAAGTCCTGTTCCGTGGCCTCATGGGATATTAAAGTGTCCATCATATGCATACTTCAGAATCACGCTGGGAAGTAGTAGGTCATCCGGGTACCTAATATTTTATACCGTGAATTCGGACATATACTTCTTTTGTCACATACTGTTTTTTGCATACTATATAGTAATATATACATATAGTACTATATAGGAATGTCTGCGATTTCAAATGCAGCCAAAATGTAAATAGCCCGTTTTGTTGGCTGGTGGTTTTTACACTAAGGCCGTGTGTCCACCAAAGCATTTTTTCACGCTGCTGGCTGGCATACCCAGTTGTTTTCAATGTGAGCGCCGCGTTTTTAGAACACCATGAGCATAACGAGGCACTGAGCGAGTATTTCACACCGAGAGCTGAAGGATGTTTAACTTTGAGAAAAATAATAACGGAACAAAATAATTGAAAACAAGAGCCAGAGGAAATGCATTGTATCTGCATTTTTATATATAGAATAGATACAGACACAAAAATATCTGTGAAATGAGATACTAGTAACACTTCCACAGATATTCTGTATCATAGCAAGCAAAGAGTCTCAAATTAAAAAAAAAAACACTGTGCTGCCAAAACGCTCTCAAGCGCTCACAGCAAGACGTTTTCAGCAGAGCGCCTGAGGTTTTCAGCTGGCTAAAAATGCTTTGGTGGACACGCGGCCTAACTCCGCCCACCACCAATTATCCAAGTATTACAAAAGAAGTGGTACAGATAACAGGATCAGTGGTGTGGACACTAAAGGTAAAAAGGGGTAAAAAGAAGCTCGAAATACATAAGCAGCAATATATTGTTAGCAAATATCCCAATGTGCAGAGCGCTTTCCTCAATAACACAATAATCACACAACAAAAATGAGAAAAAAGCAAGCAGTTTTTTAGAAAGTGTAACAAAAGCATCTGATTAAAGCAACGTGAATATTTGCACTAGCTCTGCAATTTGGCACTCTAGTAAAGTCACTTCACGGTTATTTATATAGCACTTTATACAATAGATTGCTTAAAATCATGCAACATTACAGTATTAAACATGAAAAACAGTGTCAGTGTCTCATTTAATCTGAAGTACAACTTTATTTTCTATAACAAAGCGGCTCTCCAGTGTGTTCATGTTTTTACTCATGGACGTCTAACCTCGACAGACTGAACAAAAGAAATGAACTGGAGAAGAATTCGAACTCTCAAAATTTTTTAAATCAGTTAATTCTCATTTTGCTTAAAAATATATTGTGGTCTTAAAGGTGCAGTAAGCAATTTTTCAAAAACACTGTTGAAAAGTTGTTCGGACCAGGCACCACAACAAACGTGTAGCCAATCAGCATTAGGGGGTGTACATGGTGGAGGAAATAGAGTGAGCAAGCGGGAGATTTGAAGAAAGAAGAGGTTATGATTAGGCAAGAGCTTTAGGACCCGCTTTAATATTAGAAAAGCTTTCAAGTGCTGGAGAGACCTACACGGGAAGGCCTGAAAACGGACGCAAAGGTTTGCATTGTTTCTGCTTCATAGACTTGGTCGGTGTCGTGTCATAGCTGGGGGCGTGGCTTGGAGGCGGAGGCGGCGTGGGGGAAAACAGTCCCCCATACTGGAAATGCATGGCGTTAACCCAGTATATATAGAATCACTTTCGCCACTTGACAAAGCAAGATATATAGAAAATTTGAGCCTTATTGGGTTGGATTGTCTGTACAGTATCTGTGAATGGAAAAACGATCCAACTGAATGGCCATAGGTGTCATTTTCTCACCAAAATGCATGCTGCTCCCTCAATTATCACACAACATGCCTACTTCATTAATCACCCAGCCTATCGATGAAGACGTTTATTCAGTGTTCCTTTCTATGTATTATATACATTTAACATTTTAAAATGATCATAAAACTTGTTTTGTGCTATGAAATGTTTTTCTGAATATGCCGTGTGCATTGCAACGGTCATTTGTTCATGTATTTGTTTGGGTTAGAATAGAAAGATGAAATGCGCAGTGTCTAATGTCAACCGTTAATTTACCGCAGTGCCACGCACAAAATTGCATAATTACTTTTTTATAGCAACGTCTTCATCGAGGGACTTGGTGATAGGCTTTTATGGCATCTAATATTTGGGGGAGCATCATGCATTTTGATGAAATTGTAATTCAAGTACGTAATGTGACTATATCAGTTTGTATTGAAGCACAAACAAGCCCTTCCCATACTGAAATAAAGAAGACTTTTGAATGTTTTGTACATTAATAACATCACACACTATGTGATAGCTTGCATGAAAACTGCTTTAACGAAGTTTATCAAGTTGACTGCTTTTTGACACAGTTCGAACCCTGTGAATTATTATTATAATTTTTTTTATCTTTACAAAACCAGCATCATGTAGTGCATGTTTAATTGTAATGGACATATTTTACAGGCTTCGGCAGTATTAAACTTCAGATCTTTTTTTTTTTTTTTACTTATTAGAGGTGCAGAATGGCACACAGTAACTTTTCAGCTTTGCACAAGGCAAAAATCAGTTGTAATCATTACAAAAAGAGATAAAGCATCTAACAAGGTCTACACGCAATCAAATGGCTTGTTTCCCCCCACGACATAAACGGATATGACATTTTTGTGGCCGTTCCTAGTAATGAGTAACATTGGTTTTTGCAGTTTCACAGAACCAAGAAAATGCTGTTGTTGTAATGGTAGCCATAGTTACAGATTGACAGTATTCAACAACAATTCTGGGAGATCGTACTGCACCTTTAAGGCCGGCAGTGTAAGCTTTTGATGCAAGCAACCAGAGTTCAAGTTCTTTTTCTAAACTTATTCTTTCTTTTCCCATCACATATTAGCTCAGAAAGGAGTTTATTTTAAATAAAAAATAAGAAAATATTTAAAAAGTAGAAATAAAGTGCCTGATATATAGAATATGTTGAATAAAATATTTAATGGATAGAGTTAGTGGTATGGGGGGCTTTTGGGATGAGGACAATGTCCCAATAAAGCAGCATCCATTCATGATAAAACATTATAAATCATTCATTTTCTAATGAGTATAATTATATACACTGAATGTGTTTTTATGCTATAAACTGAGGTGCAAACAGTATCTGCCACTGTTTACTAATTGCATCTAATAACTATTTGCAAATAGCTCCTGCTTAGAAAATATTTTATATTTCTACATAAACAACGTATCTAAATAGTACCAGCATAGTACTAAATAGTACCATCTATATATTTATTTGTACTATTAGCAGTCACCCGAAAAGTAAAATTTGTTGCTGCATATGTACACATTTATTTAGACACAAGACAGCAATGCATCTTTAGGTTTTAGATATTTAAGTGTTTTTTGTTTTTTATGAAAGCCAATGTGATTTAAATGTCTTGTGTAATCATAAGCAACATTTCTGGATTACGACACCCACAAGCACATTATGTTGTCTAGGGATGTCAAATATTCATACGTGAAAATTGGCTGCGGCGTTATGCTGCATCTGCCCAGCTGATTTCATTTGGAGAATATTAGCTGATATTCATGTTTTGGACACAACAGCTGTGTCTCTGCCCCCGATTATTATTTCAGCATCCATTTCAGCTTTTTAAGAGCTCCGTCAAATAATTCACTACAGTTAAGTTGATGGACAGTGGGACAAAAAGACAGCTGTATCAACCCTTTGCTTTTAACAAATGGACGGTTATCAGAGCATAAATATCCACAGGCAGGCAATTCGCTGGGCAAAAACAATGGCAATAGCTCTTTTTATGTCCTTATGTGATCAAGCTGTGTTGTACTGATGATAATGGGCTGGTGGAGTAAATACCATCTGTAAAGTAGCCATTAACAGGGCTGTCAGCATGTGCCCAGGCAGCTACCACATAAATGTCATTCTGTAGGCTAACTACACAAGAGGAAAGCCTGTCGATGAGAGTTCAATGAGGGTAAGGTATAATATAGCCCCTGACACAGCAATCGATGAAGTATATCTGTAGGGGGTACAGTGCTCCTCTGCCACCACAGATTGGATCAGGCTCTGTAATGGAAGCCTGGCCAGGGTGAGTCAGATCTTACTGGCCTGTGCCTGAAACGTTCCCATCAAAGCCAGCAACCTCTCCAGTTTCCATCAGCCTTCCTTCTGTTCACACTCTACCAACCGTCAGCACGAGGAACCGCTAGTGGAGAAAGACCAACTCCCTTGCAAACAGTAGGGGGAAATGAATGAGCAGAGTGCCAGCAGCTTCTGTTCAGACTCCCCTCACCTGGGCAGCCCTCACACTGGGGATCCAGGGACAGATAAAGAGGACTGGAGAAAGATGAAAGAGACATACATGGTATAATGATGGACAAACCTGAAAGACAAGAGAAAGTGAGTGTGTCGTAGGTTACTGGATTAATAGACTGTGCCGTGCCACTAGAATGAGAGGTTAGGTGAGGAATGGAGAGGAATGGAGCGAGGAACTCATGCTTTTACCTGTGAATGAATCTTTCCTTTCAGAAAGGGTTAATGGATGTAGAATGCACTTTTTTGTTATTATTCTTTAAACATAATAAAATAGAAAGAAAAAATGACACTTCACCTTTAAAGACAAACATAAGCATGTTGAGCTCACTCTTTTGATGTGAGAACATCTCTGCTAAATGGGCCATGGGGCAAGTCTGTGTATTATTTGTATGTATGTTAGATAACATGGAGCATTCTTGACCAATGTGACCGTGTTTTTGAAAACAGACCCTCGAAGCAGCTGATGATCACTGAAGGGGCTGTTTGAGGAGCATGCAGTTTGACAAAGTAAAGGGTGTTCCAGGGTGCAAACAATCTCAATTAGCAGTTATTGCTACAGATTGCCTGTTTGATCCTTTGCATTTGATAGCCTCTGACTCACCTCATGGAAAGCCCCGCCTTTAAATTATTACTGACCAGCCTTATCTTAGAAACAGTTGCTGTCTGCATATAAGATTTAGCTCTTTTATAATCTGTGGAAATCCTGTTTGTTTAGATAGTTGTTTGGAAAACTGAATTTTATCTAAAATGATCCAAAAATACACTACTGTTCAAAAGTTTGGTTAAGCGGTGATATGATTTGTATTTCTACTGTGATTAAAATTTTTAATTAGTTCCTGTGAAGCAAAGTTGAATTTTCAGCATCAGTCTTCAGTGACACATGATCATGTAGAAACATATGTTGATTTACTGCAAAAAAAAAAAAAAACATAACCTTTTTATTCTTCTTTTTATTTCATCTTATTATTATTCACTAAAGAGTGACTGTGTTAAATAAGTGGTAGGAACAGTTCTGTTCACTTGCAAATGTGATCACCTCTAATTGCTTTCAAATAAGGCATTACCTTTTCATTCAACACAGTTCACATTCTCAGCAGGTTTTTTTAATCACCTTGTAATTTAACAATTTCTTTAAAGATGTGACTCATTGGCGTAGCGTCTGGGCAGGGTGTGCACATGCAAATGGATCCGTGCCAATAGGGGGACCGCCCATGGGGAACTTAAAACGAGGGAATTCTTTTTTTTTTTTTGTGGCCACAATAAATATATATTTGTATGCATGTCATGTGTAGTAATTTCTTGTTTCTCAGTAATGACTAATTTCTCCGTCATTTCTAGTGTTTGCGTTTATAATTTTTTCCATCCCGTGTCAATTTCCTAAAAACTCCCATGTATAATTATTGTACTCCCATATATAATTACCCTACTATAATTAAGACATGTATTCAAGAAATGTATTAAAAGACGCTATAGAAAGACGCTATAGTTTCAGCCTTACTCAAAGGCCGTGGAAACAGGACAGTGGGTTCGTTATGCGCGTCAATCCACTCCCGACGTTCTTGATTTGCTTCTTATTTATTAAATACACAGGAAATTAGTTGATGAAACATTGATCAAAACGAAAATACAATTTATACAAAAGGGAAATTCAGTTTAAAGAAAGACCTTCTACAAAACAATACTCAATATGAAGTGGTCAAAATCATGTCTGACCCATTCCATGTCTCCAGACATATGCATTACATGTAACTTGAGTTACTTAATAATATTACTTTTTCAAGTAACTAGTAAAGTAACGCATTACTTTTCAAATTTACAACAAAATATCTGAGTTACTTTTTCACATTTATTTGACTGACAGCTCTCCTGTCCCCATGAAATCGAGAGTAAGTACAGAGGCGTTGTGTGAGAACATGATAGTTATTGCAGTTCTAGACTAAATTTGATAATTTATTCATCTCACTTGCATAAAGATTGAGTATTCCTCAAAAATAATAAAATCAGTCAAATGCAAAATATGCAAACCTCTAATAATTAAATGTTAAATAAAACAAATATTTTTATGCATTTAATCTACCTTTCTTGACCAATTTGCTGCTGACCTTTAATGATTCAGTTAAACCATGAGCAAAAATTACTAGATTTTTTTTTTATTGGTAAAACTTTTTTTCTACTGCGTCCTATTCTTCCATTATCCAGAATGTCAGCGCACAGCAGAGTGAATTTGTATTTTTACCTCTCTACCTTACCTCTAAATTTAAATTTTGGTGTGAAGAGGTCTTTACATTTGCACAAAAATAGAAGCTTTTTGTTATAAAAAAACAAAAACAAAAAAAACAAGCACAGCTGAGGTGAGAAAAAGTAACGCAAAAGTAACGTAACGCATTAGTTTTCTAACTCAATAAGTTACTTTTTAAGGGAGTAACGCAATATTGTAATGCATTACTTTTCAAAGTAACTTTCCCCAACACTGATTATGATGTATCTTACTCATGCTGCTCACTTTTCATAATCAACATATGAAAATCATATTAAAATAAATAGGCTATTTATTTTAATTTATTTTTTTTATCCCATGGCTGACAAAGGCGCCAGCGCTTCTGATGGATTTTTTCCTTTACGACAGCGGATTTAACTCACAATACCCCGTCATTTTTAGCCATACAGATTGGTTAGACTTATCACGAGAGGAAAAACGAAGTTTTAGTCGCATAACATCGGTTAATGTAAACGCTGTAATTTCACAATAGGTTTTATCGACATTTAGAAAATATCTCAAGTTTTTGGCAAATCTGTAATGGAAGGGGCTGAGCTTGTTTTAGACTTGAAGAGTTCAGATGCAAAAGCCTCTAAAAGCCTCTTCGGTCAAAAATTAGATAACGATACTGAGTGAATGCTCTCTGCATATAGTATACATTCATAAAACACTCTCACTTCTTATACTTTCAAATTCCAGCCTCAGCCCATTCAGAAGTGCTGGTACTAAGGTAGAAACGTAGACACGGAAGCCTGACAAAAATGCTTATTTTAAAGAAAAACATCAGACGGATTTAGAGGCTTTTGCATCTGAACTCTTCACTTGTTTTTTCCGTTCTGGTTGTGAAAATGGTTGGGTAGATTGTTTGTTTTTATGGTTTTGTTTGGTATGATGTTTTCTTGATACATTACAGTGAACGTCTATAAATGTCTCTTCGATGTAGTCTACTTGGGGGACGGGGGCATTGCTACAACACTGATGTGAATAATGCATAATGTATAATTAATTCTAAAGTGAAGATCATGGTAACCCACTAGTAATGACTCAATTAATTACTATCCAAAACCTTACAAAAACCTCAAAAGCTTACAATGACTTCAGTCAATATTAGATAGTTATCATGATCTTCACTGTAGAATACTGATCCAAATAACTAATTATTCCTTATGAAGGATTTGGTAATACTAAAGTTATTAATGGGTTATCATGATCTTTACTTTAGAATTAATTATATATTATGAGCCTGTATAAATAGTAGTTATTGATAATAGTGAACTACCACATTCAACTAAGCACTATTACTTAATTTGATAATTACAGTTTATTGTTAGTCAATCATAGTTAGTGTGTTAATAATGCTTTGCTTACTTGTTCCTGTGTAGTTATTCATTAATGACGGAACAGTATTCTGAAGTGTAACCATCTACTATTCATGGGCTGTCCTGCAAAGCTTGTAAAACTTAGATGCATGCAGCATTTGAATCCCAAACCACAATTCTACAACTCGACTCTCCACCATCAGGGCTGTCACAGTATAGAGGAACACAGCACATGGTCCATAGCTGTGCCATCTGAGCTTTGCACAACACAGTCCCTACCCACCATGGCAGAGCTCAGTCTAGACAGCTCTGCTCCTCCAGCATACGGACGAGGGAAAGGAAACAGCTTGTACAAATCACTACTTCTCCCATATCAACACAACAATAGAACAGGACAGCGGAATTACTGTAGCACTTAAAAAAAGGAGTACTTTGAAAACAGACTCGCATGAGGAGAATAAAGTAAACACTGGCTGTAAATTTTATTGTTCCATTAATCAACGTGACAGCCGGCTGGCTCCCCTAGCCATCAGCAGAGGGAATACAGAGCAATGACATACAAAAGATAGAATAAAACCCCTGAATGAGCGGCCACCATCGATCCAGACCACAAAACTGTCTCTGACTCCAGATCGTATTTGTAGGCACCACCACGTGCACCTGTAGGTACACTTGAAAGCGACACCAGTCCTCCTGTGCTAATATTCTTTGTCTCTCTTAGCGAGGACTAAAATGTGTACAATTTTAATATGCAGAGATATGAGAATTCAAGATTCCAAGTCGCATTTGTTAGCTGTGGCACAGTCTATAAATGATGTAAATGCTGCATTTTTGTTGCTTTCAATGCAAATGAACTGTTTTGTCAAAGAGACAAGATACTTTGCAAATATCTCAGGTGAATAACATGTTTTTATGGTGAATGTTTAATAAACCATGAGAGATAGAGTGAAGGGGTACGGGTTTTCTGTTATCTTTCACCACGCTCTAAATATCAATTTGCAGCCAAAACAAGGGTAAAGTCCTACATATGTATCACAGATTTATCACGAGAGATAAATAAATCGCAGGTAGCGAGGACAAGCGTGCACAGTCATCACACATGCGGATAATGGATTTTATTGGTTATGGGTTTCCCGTTGATGATAGCAGTGACATGAATGACAGTCAGTCAATTAACTGCAACCTATTGCTTTGAAGGTTACACAGCAGAGAAACTGCCGGCAAATTCCCTATCCATCATGCCCTCCAGGAATCATAAAGGACCAACAAATAAATGGCTCACAGAAGTTATTCTAGTCATGTAAAAGTGTACGGGGAAAAAGACATCGCAACAAAAGCGTCACCGCCAAACTTTCCCTCTTCTTTAATTTCCTTTCTAGCCCCTTTTTTTCCCGCTCCCTCGTTATCCCTTGCCTCTGAATCTGGCGGGAACAAAGAGTGTCCATTGTGGTGCCCGAGGAGCCTTTTCTCTGTGCTTATATGAGGTGCTTGCCAGCCCTCCGTCATTGTGCTCTGTGACCGACCACCTAAAAAAACATATCGATCAGGTGCAGTCACAAACCAGAAGCCTGCAGTGAATAGCACCCCCTTTCTATACTCCCTCAAAATAAGACAGAAAACTTACACTGAGGGGCAACTCTCCAGACGTCCTCAGATGCTGCCCTCTGCTTATCTAGGCAGCAGGAGAGTGTGGAATTGGATTTAGATGATGCTGCTTTCAGACCAAACCTCTTATTGCCACAATTCCCTCCTTGATACTGTGATTCCTGAAAGCCAGAGCCAGACTTGATGAACACATTGGGCTCCCTCTGCTTGTCTAATTTGCTCAAGGCTTGGTCAGCTCTTTTTACAGTCTGAATTCATTTATCAGTCAAAACAAGTTAGTGCCTCTGAGTGTAGGAACTGGGATGTGAGACTGTAAAGTAGGACAGCACACTAGAGGAGCATGAGGATACAAATACATTTTTAAAGAAAATATGCGCGGTGTCACAATGTTGGCAAACACCCAAGGTGTCGCTATGCAGTTGCTGAGGAGTTGAGTTGTTGGTGTAAACTGACCCATGGAGAAAAAAAAAGCCCACCCCAAAGTCTCTATATTCTGGTATGTTAGCTATGCTTGGAGGTTGTGGGTGGTTGCCATGGTGTTGCTATGCAGTTGTTCTAGGGTCTTTTTCAGCTTGTTGCTATAGTTTTTGGTGTACATATTTACACTGCTAGACTAAGACGTTCTATTATACAATTTGAAACGTCATATATATCCATAGCTTAATCATGTCGCTTTAAAAGTGACTCTGCAAACAGACATGAAGAGGTTTGTGTTATTCATGAGGCACGCTCTATGAAAGTACAACACATCGCTATTCTGTTCACACAGAATGTGTTATTGCATTGGAGAAAAAAAAACAAGACATGGGCTGTGGAATAGGAAAAAGACATGTTTATTAGACACGAGTTGAACTTTTTTTTAACTTGAGCACTGTGTTGTTAGAATGATAATAATAATAATAATTTGTTACATTTATATAGCTCTTTTCTAGGCACTCAAAGCGCTTTACATATAGAAGGGGGGAATCTCCTCAACCACCACCAATGTGCAGCATCCACCTGGATGATGCGACGGCAGCCATATTGCGCCAGAACGCCCACCACACACCAGATGATTGGTGGAGAGGAGACAGAGGGATGAAGCCAATCGAATATATATATATATATATATATATATATATATATATATATATATGGGGATGAGTAGGCCATGATGGACAGGGGCCAATGGGCAAATTTGGCCAGGATGTCGGGGTTACACCCCTACTCTTTATCGAAGGACATCCTGGGATTTTTAATGACCACAGAGAGTCAGGACCTCGGTTTAACGTCTCATCCGAAGGACGGTGCTTATTGGCAGTATAGCGTCCCCATAACTTTACTGGGGCGTTAGGACCCACACAGACCACAGGGTGAGCACCCCCTGCTGGCCTCACTAACACCTCTACCAGCAGCTACCTAGTTTTCCCAGTTGGTCTCCCATCCAGGTACTAACCAGGCTCAGCCCTGCTTAGCTTCAGTGGGAAACCAGTCTTGGGCTACAGGGTGATATGGCTGCTGAGTGCTATGATGCACGAAATGCTGCAAAAGACGTGAGAGCAAGAGCCAAACACATCCGTCAAGAGCATGTTTACATAGAAAATCAATAGAAAAACAGCACAGTGGAATACAAAAACCTATCAAGAACTACTACTGTATGGTAGATACTACTGCATTTTCTGTTTTTACAAAACATTTGCTGTTAATAATAGCCCATTACTGGTGTTATACATTTAGTCGTTTTGAATTTGAACTTTCTTGACTTTTTGGGCTGACCTCTAAAACTCAATGACTCAATGATGGTTAATGAAGAGAATGTTACTTGAATCATATTGTAGTTATGTTTTTAAGGTGATAAGGTAAACATAAAAATAAATAAATAAATAAATTTGGAATCGTGAATCAGTCAGTTGTTCTGTAAAAACAAAACAAAATGAGATTTTATTTTTTTGCCCTACTGCCCAGCCCTACTTATTATTGTTTAAAGGGACAGTTCTCCCAAAAATTTAAATTCTGTCATTTACTCACCCTCAAGTTGTTCCAAACCTGTATGAATTTCTTTGTTCTGCTGAACACAAAAGAAGATATTTTAAAGAATGCCGGTATTGATATACTTTTTGTTGTTCATACTAATATCAACTGTTTGGTTACCCATATTATTCAAAATATCTTCTTTTGTGTTCAGCAGAAGAAAGAATGATGACAGAATTTTTAAACAGTGGTTAGTTGTTAGTGTTACATCTCCCTTATTTTTGATGCGATCTATGGATATAATAATCGTAACAGTACAAATGTTTTATACATAGGATGAGCAGTATAATAGTGATGTTTGCATAATAAAAGATAACATGAGGGAGATCTCTGAATTCCCATGCTTCCTCCAGCCAATCAGAAGCAGAGCTCTCTTTCTTTTCTTCCTGGTTTCCCTCCATGACCTTGATCGCAAGCAGAAGCTATACAGTAATTAGTGCAACTTGTGGAGATGTTCATCCAAGAGGCATTAATGCATATCAGCCTTCAGGTCCTCATCCGAATTTCTCCTCCTCCTATTTCTCGTTTGTCTGCCTCTCCCTCCCTCTCTCTAGCTTCCGGAGTCACTCAACCTTGTGATCCTGCGCACACTGCATTGCCAAACAGGCCCTGGTCCCAACAAACAAGCGCACAGCATTTTATAATTCCATTTACAAATATCTGCATTCATAGCAAATGCACATGGAATAAATAAATAAAGATGCTGGGGACAGAGATGTTCTTTCCTCCCTGGTGATTTCAATGACACAGTGGTCAGATGCACAGATGCCGGAGGCCCCACAATGAGATACACTCCATGAAAACAACAAGAGAGAGACCTTAATTGCTCAGTCAAGCATAATGCAAACAGAATGGGTTTTTTTTTTTTCATAGAAATATGCAGTTTTTGAAGTGGAATAAAATGCACAAAAAAACAACTGAAAATGAAGTAGAAGATAGAAGGAATGAATTGTTATAAGCCTTCATTACACAATCAAGCAGTAACCGTAACTTTAAAGTAGAAATGGGTACGAGTACTTGGACGTGATCACAATGACTGATCACAAAAAGTTTACACTGATCAAAATTCAATAACAACTACACCAGAAGTCTAATCTAAATTGATTCAATTTGCATTGGTTAACTATACAGTAGTGGCCAAAAGTGGGTTTTTTTGCACAATATTTGCTTTAAATGACACTTCAGGTTCAATTAAACAATCAAATTAAGAGAAGTATGTTAAGGAAGAAAAATACACTAATACACTTTCATTGGCTTTTAGGTGAGGGACTGAGGAGGCCACTTAAAGACTTCAAAATCCTAAGCATGAACACTTTCATGGTGTGCAACTTTATTGCGTCCGCTGTGTTTTTTGGGATCGTGTTGGACAATACATGTTTGATCTCCAAAAAGATACTTGGCTCCATTTTGTTCAGCAGGATTCCCAAGTAGCCTAATTTGGTCCATATTCAAAGTGCCAGCAACTTTGAAGATCCTTCTAACACCTGCTGCAGACCTGCATATGGTATTAAACCTCTCCAGTCTCTTATGCCCTACACTCCTACACTGTCCAATATTATGTTGTAAAATTTTGACTCAGACTGCAGAACACGTTGTGACAATTCACATCCTGGTTGCATATCCAAATATCCCAAACCAATTGTCCAGATTTAGCCAGTTTAACAATACAGGCTAATGCTTGGAATAATGAGTGCAGGCTTGGAATGACCACCAGAAAAATGACATCCACACAATTCGGCATGTTTAATCGTGTCATGACAAATGATACAATTGGAAGTTGGAACGTGGAATGTGCACATTCATTTTACACTCCAGGCACAACTTTACAATGTGCATACAAAATATTTAATAAAAAGTTTGAATAAAATGTGAAGACAACAGTTTTCCTAAGTCGGACATCACTTTTGGATACTACTGTATACATTTGTGCATTTGTGGAATGCAATGCAAATCTTTGAGACCTGTTTTAAACAGACTATTTTTGACTCTTTAAAAACAGAGAAAACGTAGAGAAATGTGTTATAAATACAAATAAAAATGCCTATTCTTACTTTGAAGTGGAAAATATTCAAAGGAAATGGGTAGAACATTGAATCAGATGTGGACTTTCATGTAGACAGTACTGCTGGTTCTAGCTGTTCTTCCATAGAGAGGCTTGTGTAATGTGCACTTGTTCTGAAAATATTGCTTGTTGGTGTTCCCCCAACATCGATGCCAAGAAAATGTTGAAAGATACAGTACAACTTACTGAAATATATCCTATAACTGTTCAATCAGTTTATGGACAACAACAAATAAAATAACTTTAAAGAAGAGCATGCCGCTAACATAAATGAATATTTAACAATATATTTATGATTTAAAAATATATTTATTTTTATACCTAATTTTACATACATTATGTCAGTAGAAAATATTTTTTCCTTTTTCAATCAGTGCATTGAACTCAAAAAGTATTGCTAATGACAGAGACACCCACATACAATGTTCCCTTTAATTTATTTTCTCGCTGAGCAAAACTTTTCTCTATCCGGCAGACATTTTTAACCTGAGTAAAGGTCACACAAAAAAAGCACACACATTTTAAGTTGACAGAGAATTATTATTATTTTTATTTTTTTTTTGCAATGCTGTTAACAGTACAAGTTGTCCTTACCAAGAAATACTATTAAAAATCTCCCCCAGGCCAGTTAAAATTCTTTATAATAATACAATACAATATATGTAATATGAAAAGAAAAACAATTGTGAAAAAGTTTATTGCTAATGAATTTCCACGATTTTCTATATAAGGTTTTTGTTTAACTTTTTAAATGGCAGGAATCCATAAAAAATCCCCTTGTTAGATCAATTCTTTAGTAGGCTTACAATTCAATATAATTATTATAGCCATACAAACTAATTGAAGTATTTAAACTGATATAATATTTGTTTAAAAAAAGAAGGATTTTTTTTCATCCGTTATTTCCACCACTTAATCAAGCCACTGTTCTTTAAAACATGATGACATTTTATCTCACGTCTTTGCGTTTTACGTTGCCTCTCATATTGAGCTATATGGACCGCAAACATGACTCACTGATCACACGCGAAATCATTATCTTTCTATGAAACCCGTAAACCGCATTCACTGGTTCTAACGCTATAGCGATATTTACGCTATAGAGGTTGAACAGAGCACTGCAATTATTTCTCATTTAAACTACAATCAAATGGATTTCTCCCCACATTTCACGTCTGTTGTCTGTGCGGCATTTTATTCTTTCTGCGCCTCGGAATCACAAGTGCACTTTTGCGCACGCGCCCACATATGAATAATAGGCTATATATGACATTTATACGTTCAATCATTCTATTAGAGACAGATGTGCAAAATAAAGAGCATGCAGTCTGTATCCTGAGTAAAAAAAGTTTGAGGAGCCAGAGGAAGCGAGTGAAGCAGCGCTGAACTGAGCAAAGCAAATCCCACAATGGGGTTCGATGGACACCGATGGACAGTGTTGGTTTTTCTGAGCTGCTCTGAAAAGGTTTGTTTTTTCCCCAGAACATAAAGAGCAGAGATTTACAGCCTGAGGCAGAGCTTGTCAAACCAGACTCTTCTCCTCTCCTCTGCTGTGTGAGACAGAGTCTAATGCTGCAGACATCCAGACCACTGCACTGCTGCAGTCCCTCAGCCTTCACAGTCTACAAACCCAATCAGAAGCATCAAGCAGCCATTCGCTGATTCATGATTCACTTCTTTCAAGTACAGGACGCATTATCAGGGAAGCTCTGCGCACATTATGACTGAAGAGTATTTCCATTGATATTCAAATTTAAACTCTCCATCTCATACAATAAAAGAGGAGGCTTTCTGGTACATCTTCCTAATTGATGTGCAAATTAATAACACGTTTCTTTTTTCTTTTTTTTCAATTTTAAGCAAACCCCAGGTGGTTTTTGCTCTAAAAATGGGTGGGAAGGGAGAATGACTTAGAACAGAGAATGAATCTTTGTCGTATACATAAAAATAAATGCAGCCCCTGTTCTGGACAAAACTGTTTCCTCTTCGCTTTTGTTCTCCACTGTTTTCATTTGCTGTCTTGTTGAAGTGGTTGCGACTGAGAATTGTGGGATGGGAGACAGAAGAACGGCAAGAGAGAGAGAGAGAGAAATAAAATGGCAGAGCCATCAAAAAGCAATCATAGCTTGATGGAGTGAGGCTGTGGGCCACAGACAAATGGGAGGGAAGCAAATGACAGCCTGGTAGGGGTAAAAACGAGAGCGCGGGTAGCAGAAACATTAAATCTGCATAAAAACGCTCAGTTGACTAGCACAAGCGAGACTTTTTATGCCACAATGAAACCATACACCTGAACATTACACGTCTCCACAAATACTTGCACAGCATCACATTAAGACAACATTTTACAACCAGTTCCATTATGAGAAGTTTGATAGAACGACAGACGGATGGATGGACAAATGGACAGATAGACAAATAGAAAGACAGATGGACAGACGGACGGAATGATAGATAGATAGATAGATAGATAGATAGATAGATAGATAGATAGATAGATAGATAGATAGATAGATAGATAGATAGATAGATAGATAGATAGATAGATAGATAGATAGATAGATAGATAGATAGATAGATAGATAGATAGATAGATAGATAGATAGATAGAGCGACAGACAGGCAAATAGACAGACAGAATGATAGATGGAATGACAGACAGTCAGACACACGGATGGATGGACACACAAACAGATAGAGATTCGGACAGATGGACAAACATAATGATATATAGATAGAACGACAGACAAATAGACAAACAGAATGATAGATGGAATGACAAACAGACATATGCAGTTAGTCTAGGATGTTATGAGGTGTTCTAGCAGGTTACGATATAGTTAGCAGCTAAGATGCTTCAGTCGGTTTTCTTGGGGTTTCTGGGTGGTCTTGGATATTACTAGATGCTTGCTAAAGTGTTTTGTTGGTTGCTAATATGCTTTAGGTGGCTGCTAATGCATTCTGGTCATTTGCCAGGATTTCTGTGGATGATTGCTAAGGTGTTTTGGTCAGTTTCTTCTCAACCAGTCGTGATGTCTTGATGCCGCATCGCCATTGATTATTTTATTGGCTTGCCAGACATCTCAGACCCAGAAACAAAGACCGTACATACCGTCTGCATGTGTTTATCTCGCTAGGCAGGTCAACTGCTTGATGTTTGCTGGCTCACACAGCCAGATGTGTTTTATAGTTTATTTGGATCTGGATCAGTGGCAGTAGGACGGCTTAGATGTGCTCTGTGTTTGGAGTCCCCACCGGGAGATGCGAGTTCTGTCTTGGTCTACTGCAAACACCTAACAACATGAAACGGTTGGACAATCATTAGGAGGAGGATGGAGTATCGAAGTAGGACGAAAAGGATGTCTCCTGGAAGTGTGTCAACATAAAGAAGAAAACTAATTAGCGAGGTTGGCTTTCACTTCTTTTTCTGGATATGCCACACGACTATAGGGTGAGCACAGTTGAATAAGATCACAGGATATAAGATATAAGATAACAATATTGATTTATGGGATGTGTTTGTGACACCTATCAGCTCAAAGACAGTTGCCTGGGGAGTAAAATACACAGCACAAGTGTGAAAAAGTTACATGAGAGAGCAATCGGAAATATAAAAATGCATGCAGGTCTCAAAAATGGATGTTTTCTGATTCAGTATTTCAGAAATGTACTAGTCCTGTCAACATTTCAATTGGTCCTAAGATGAAAACAAATCTACATATTTTATATGCATCAGAGGGAAAAAGTTACATTATTAATATTATAGAAACACTCTCCAACATCCTTTCTGTTGAACGCTAGCATGGCCAAATGCTTATATTTGGAAAAATAGATTGAAATTACATTAACGTTCTTGCTGTCATACTTTGTTATTGAATATTACCACAGACACAGTGCCATTATCAATTTTTTTGACGGCTGGTGGTCGGTTTTTCAAATCCAGTGCTAATGACCTCTATTCTGGATTCAGTTAGCAACAAGTATTAGCATTAGCCATTTGCTAAAGTAAACCCAAGATGTATTTTTGTTAATGGCAGTGTTTTATTCTATATTTGTGGTATATGTGACAGAGAAGTAACTAGAAAAGCACAGATTCTCTCAGGTTTGGGTGTGTGTGCGCACATGTTACAGCGAGCTGCGATTTGCTAATGTATTCAGAGTTAGTAAGTGTTTGTTTCATAGTTGGAGGTGTGAATGTGTCTCTTTGTGGCAGACATATGCTCTAAAACACGACAGGACCACAGGGAACTGCTAGTTCTGGTATATATTCACACTCCTTGCCTCAAACCTCCCCAAATGTTGTATTAAACATGAAAACACAGTAACCATTTGCTCTTTGTGTTTTATGTTTTAGCATATTGCTATGAGGTTGCTAGGGTGTTTGTTCCAATTAGGTGTATTTCCAAGATACAAAGCCCATTTCTAAGATATCCTAGCCTCTAGATATGGTTCAGATCCATCCTTTGTGCACATGTGCATTATATATATTCAAAACAAACATTAAGTGCATGCGCAGTGCCCAAATATTTAGTAAATATTCAGTCCCCTATGACAGTTGGTGATATGTAAGATGTAAATAAACACACACATTCAAAAGGTTTAAAACATATGAAAAAACATGCATCATGACACTGATCCAATTGTCACAGATCTAAACCATCCCCTTCCAATCACTTGGATCGATTTCAGTGTTTACATGAAGGCAATTCAGTCAGATTGAGCCGTCAATCCGATTACTAACAGATGTGGATTTTTGCTCCCATTGTATACTCTGCCTGGCAAAATTAATAAGTCTGTTAACTAAAAAAAGTAACATCACACTTCTCAATGAGCTGCACAATTCGAAGTATGATTCATTTCTGTTGCTCAAAAGGGGCAGATAAGTTGCCTGCCGACGTCTTTTAGGGTTAGGTTTGTACAAATTCATAACCATAAGTACGCGCAATAATGATAGTGATGCTCCTCTTAGCAAGCGCCGCTAATTACAAGAAGTGAGACATACTAATTACATTTGAAAGTACATCACTGCATACTTATGTAATTAAACTGTAAAATGAACCCTAATGTAAACTGTGACCTGATTGCAAATTTTATTGTGGAATAAATTACAATAGATTAATAGGTGGCAAATGTGTACCTTTGAGACAAAAAGACAAGAAAAGTGAGGAAACAGGAGCTAATTGGAGAGGAGTGCAATAAAGACCAAATTAGGACATGGAAAGATGTGCAAATTATGAGCTTTGTATGTCAGTCGGTGGAAGGCAAGGAAGGCTCGATTGGACAAGCTCACTTACATCACAGCCCCTTCTAATATGTGGCAGTTTTTCAGAAACCCAGTTTAGACATTATAGCCAGCAGCAGAATCTATAGTGTGAAATGGGATGTGAAAGCTATTGTGAAGTCACACAAGTCACATTACTCATCAGCTTTGAGCATTGTGTCAACTCTGCAGCTCTTTTTGAAGGGTTTCCCATCATGCTATGTGCCAGAGCCATTCTAAAGGATTTACTATGTTACGCTAACAGTATTGCAGTTTAGTTATATAAACCTAAACAGCAGCCACCACCTAACATTCTGTGCGAAAATGTCATATATAAAGGTTAAGTAGGGATCTTGTCTCACTCAGCTTAGGATGTTTTACAGTTGATTCAGATTGTGTGCTAGTTCTGTCCTGTTTATAACTGAAAGACTGATCTGCATAACATTTGTAGTTATTGAAGTTATTAGTCATAGCACAAAGTAATTAATTAAGTGTCTTATTATTGTTTCTTTAATTAAAAAAACACTAAAATAAATGGGGGAGGGGGAACAATACTGGGACATATGAATAAATAACATTAAAAAATAAAATAATAAATAAATAAAACGTAATGAAAATCTAATTATATTAAAAATTAACTAAATAAAAATACAATTTTATTAAATAATTAAATTAAATGAAAAATTAATTAAAATACAATTAATGAAATTAAAAAAGACAATTAGAAAACTCAAATAATTCCCTAAATCATGCATAAATCTTCAACAGATAAATAGTCTGTGTTTTGAATTGAGTGCATGAATTATCTGTTTGTATGAATGTGTGAAAAAGAGATGGAGTGTGCATTTTAAGCATTTTGTTTTGCTACTCTCCCTCTCTCTGTGTGTGTGTGTGTGTGTGTGTGTGTGTGTGTGTGTGTGTGTGTGTGTGTGTGTGTGTGTGTGTGTGTGTGTGTGTGTGTGTGTGTGTGTGTGTGTGTGTGAGGTTTAAGGTGGCCGGCTGTCAAAAGCGGCGCCGGCTGCAGTCAGTCAGGGGGAACATGGTGCTTTCTGCTGCCACTCAACCCCCACGGTAATGATGATGGGCCTGTGAAATGCCGCACTCCGGGATCTCGTTACACTCAAATAATTGGAGTTTGTTAGAAGCGGCCAGCTTCAATCTGGGGGCCGAGACAGTCAGGTGTGTGTCTGGGATTAGGAAGAGTGCATAACTGACAGCACAGCCCATTTGTATGACCTTATCACCTCTTACTCCCTGGGATTGGTGAGGCAGCTCAGCTTTGGGCCACCGTGCATACATTGGCATAGGAAAGAAGCTACGGGAGCATCCAGTATTATCATACCTTATCTGTCAGCACAAATAAATAAGCATTTGTGCATGGCGTACTAACTAACTGCACGATGCCCCCTCAAGCTCTAGTACGACAAGTTTTTGTCTTATACGAGGCCGAGAAAGTTTTTAGAGTTGGTCTGAATTGAAGAGGCTGCATCTTATTTGCTTTGAGATGCAATTTTCACCCCAGTGCACACAAACAGACACAAACGCATATTGACTGCAGCACGCTGGTGTTAATGAGTTACTAATACATTCACAGTCGAATGGAGGAACATCTCATCTTGTGCACACAGGCTTCTCTATCAGAAATTTTGCCTAACACACACACACACACAAATACACAAACACACTGCGGCGAGCCATTAAAACATTATTTAAGAGACGCTCACTGGTTTTCCACTCTCTTGTCAGTGGCATTGGCGTTATTAGAAATATATGCTCTCACACATGCGCTATTAAACTTCACCTCGCATTTCACCGCATTTAAGCAGCAGTGAAAATAACCATAATTACTACAGCTCTCACGCAGTGGATGAGTGCCACAGCCAGGGGAAAGCGCAGGGAATCATTTGACGCAGCAATCCAAAATTAAACACAACACACATAAACAAGGGAATAATAGACGAAAACATGCAATTACTCGTAATTAAAAAGTGAGAGATCTTCTTCAGTGGGGTCAATCAATCTCTTGCATGAGAGATGATGACTCATAATTATAAACGCCAAATATACCCCCACCAAATACACAACCAGGCCAGTATTTTGTATTTGGTGAGCAAGCTATAACCTTTTTTTTTCAAACAAAAATGAAAATCACGACTAACCAATATCATTGTTAACTCACCCTCATGTCATGTCAAAAACTCTATGATTTCCATGAAACAAAAGGAAAAAGTTCAGTATAATATTGATGTTGCTCTTACTGTAGATATATTTACAGGATCATGTGGCACTGGATTAGCAGAATAATAATGGCTGCTGAAAATTCAGCATTACAGAAATAAATTAAATCTATTCAAATAGAAAAGTTATTTATTTAAATTGTTATAATATTTCACAATATTTGTATTGGATCGAAAACACTAAATGCAGCCTTGGTGACCATTAGAGACTTCAAGAGATTCTGACTTGACTACTTATGATCAAACTATCATAACAGGGTGATTTTAATTGACTTTATCTGTCAATATTATGCCAGTGAATCGCAGCGCTGGTGCAAATATCCACATCGCTATAATTAGATGCTTTCTTAACTGCAACCATCTCACCACTGTCATTTTTGTTGTGTGTTCATTTGGTTATTGAGAGGAAAACGCGCAGCACGTATTTACATATTCATCTAAACGTCACTCTCAGCAGCGTGGATGGTGTCTGGATGTTCACTGCAAAGGGATTTCCAACTTTTTTCTTCTATTTGAAGAACAAAAAAGAGCTTTGCTGTGAGTATATATTGGCCTTGAATCACATTCAGTCTCTTGTATGTTACGTGTTCATGAGTACAAGCACGAGCAAAAAATTGCTGGCTGCAGTTCAGTTAATGACAAGGGTTTCTGAATTCTACATACTGTATAGCCCATTATAAGCAAAACCTTTTTTATATATTTTATTTCTGCTTATTAAATGATAATAATTGATTAAACGTCAATGGATTAAACGTATAGGCTATCATATATTCCAATAAATCACTAAATAAACCAATAAACAAATTATTTAATATCTTGTGCATTTGTCGCATTTCTGTATGAAAATAATATTTTTGACATACATATTTTTAATGCTATGCTTTAATGGCCAAATGAGAAAGACCATTGGGCCCAGATGGTGCAATTACAAACGAAACATGCTGAACTGCTAAACTCTATAAAACAAAGCATACATTTTTTTGGCACTTATGTATCATGGACAGAAAAGACCAGAATTGTTTATTCAGAAGCTACATATACAGCCATGCTAACTTTAGGAATTAAAAATTGGCTGACTGGTTTTGACTTGGCTACTGACCACAGCAACATGGCCAGAGTTCAGTAGCCAAGCACTTTCTTACAGAACAATCCAGAAAATTCAGTGTGTGGGGCCTGTGTGGTTTGTTCCTGGATTTTGTTACTTTCTGATGGCAAGAGCCTGTGCAGCTTGTAGAAAGAGAGATTGTGCGAATTGGCTCTGTTTTATTTGGATGAGCATGCCAAGTGAACAAAGCACTGCAAAATGAATTTATCCCGAACATAATATGTTTGTGCGTGCAATTCATTTACACTTCATAGCTGTTGTTCCGTTTTTGTTCCTCACTTACTGCAGCCCTGGGAAAGTTTCATTTTGACCATATTGCATAATTGCATTATGTTACATTATTTCCCTTACAGAAATGTGCCATGGTACAATGATGGTTTCAGATGGCAATGCTGTACGAATACTGAACAATTATTTACCGCAGATATTTACATACTCCATGCATGGTACTTTTTGAGAAATGGTACTTTTGTTCAGCAAATATGCATTAAATTGACCGAAAGTGACAGTAAAGTAAAAATTTCTATTCATCAAAGAATCCTTAAAAAATGTATCATGGTTTCCACAAAAATATTCAGGAATAACAGGAATAAATTACATTTAAAAATATATTTAACAATGTTTTTAACTGTATTTTTTATCAAGTAAATGCAGTCTTGGTAAGCATAAGAGACTTCCTACAACAACATTTTAAAAATCTTACCGAACCCAAACTTTTTTATACATCTTTCTTAAATTTATTTTAATAACCCCATTTCCAGCACTACTATACTTCACTTCTTAGTGCTCAACTGTACATCTGCAGTCATTTTTGCAATATTCCACGCAGTCTGTATATTGTAGTTCTAGACAGCCAATGGTAAATTCTTACAGATATCAGCATAGAGACATAATGAGCACTCCAGAGATTGTGTGGGTGTGAGGGTAGTCATACGACCCAGCTTTGTCAGGCGCTTCAAAAACGAGAAAACAAACAGCGCTGAGATCTGCACAATATTTTACCGGCTCCTCAATATGGAGCTGTTATCATTCCGATTCCAAAAAGTGAGTCTGGCAGAGTAGGACAGCCCTCAGTCTCTGTTGTTCTTATGAGGTTGGAGCAGTGCCAGGGCGAATGTTATTGACTGCCACAGCCTGTAACATTTCTTTAATGGGAATGTGAACATAGTGGGCCCAAAATTCACAGCAGACAAATGTTGTCGTATAAAGGCAGTTCCTAAGAAACATCAGTCTACAGTATAGACTTCCTATGCACAATTTGTTACCTCAAGCAATGCCTCGGAGTAGCTTGCTGGCACCCGGTCTTATCCATCAAAGTAGTAATAAGTAATAAGCTCTATCTCTATGAGTCTCAGATTTCCCTCATCAACTGTATTACGTTGACAGTGGGCCCATGGCTCACTTATTTCTGTGTGAAAAATATGCTTCTAATTTTTGTTTTGTCGTTTCTAACTGGAGCAATCCACCGAGCCAATTCCCACCAGAGAGCTAAAAAGTTTGTGTCAAAGAAAAACAGGGGAAGATGAAAAAAAAAGAGAATCCTGTCTCACTTAACGGGAGATTCTTCACCTAAAATGAAAAGCGTTTGCAGGGATTTTTCATCCACCATCTCAATTTCCTATCCTCCCTGGAATCATTAGTCCCATACTAGGGAACAGGGATAGGGATTGTGGGGAAAAAAAAGCATATTCTTTTAGCCTCAAGCACAGGGTGTGTGAGAGCCGCTATGTATTTTCTCGCCTGGCATTTTCACATTTGAAAACAGCTGAAGGCGCAGTCAGGGACGTGGAGCAAAGCCACCTGCAGCTGGAGGCGCTGGGTAGGCATAGCTGATTTACAATAAGCATTTTTTCATTTGAAAGCGATTGTGTAACTGTCTGGCCTCAGTGCACCAATAACAGTGAGTCAGCCCTACCCTTGAAAAGAGAAAAGAGGATGCTTCAAACACAACTCTGTTTCATCAGGGCTAATTTGATCACTGAATAGCTTATTTAAGTTATTCAAAGGAACAGGCTCAAAACAACAAGCCAAAGCAATTATATGCAAAAGCCAATTTCTTCTCTGATATCTGTTTCATAAGTTTAGCCCATACTCTCATAGCTCTGAATTTTTAAAGGGTTTATCGAACGGAGATGAGATGAGCAATTGATCGAGAACAGTATACAGAGGAGACATGCTTCTCCTTCTCATTTTTCTGGATGGCATCTTACTATCTATTTGTGACATTTTTTGCCCTATCGCCCTTTGATGAAAAGAGAATGAAGGAGCACACAGAGTGCGTGCATTTGAAGCGGCAGGCATTTAACAGTCTCATTAAAAGTAGAGTGAAGTGCCTGCGGGCACAGGACACCCAGATATGAGGCTTGAAATCGGAAATATTTCTTCATGCAGCCACAGTAAATATTATTTTGAATGGAGAGAATAATAATAGTAATAATTGTATTTTTAATAATAACATTAATTATTAATATTTATGAAACATATATAATGTCATTGTAAAATTATATATGTATTTTTTTTACCTATTTTAAAATAAAAATGTAAAAATAAATCAAATATTTTAAATATAATTTCACCTGAATGCACGGCTAATAATAATAGTCATGTATCATCTCTGTATCACTCACCTCTTCACTTAACCTCCTCTTCCTCTATTCCCTTCCTATTCTAGCTTATGCTATTCTAAGCAATGTCCAAAACGTAGTAGTTTCGAGCACTTTTTGTGATTATTCACCTTTTTTTTATATTTTATATTTATTATATTAATTCAAAAAATATTTACATACATGTTAGAATAAATCATACCTGTGCAAAATATATAATTCAGCCTGAATACACAGCTACTACTGAATGGGTTTCAATGGAAAATTGTTGGCAGTTGAAGGTTGCAGTTAAGGCATCCACCATCAAAAGCTAACTGTAACATGCTAACCTTGATCTGTACACCAGTGCAAAAACTCATTTTCATTTTGTCTTAGTAAGAACCACATTTTTTATTTTTTATTTTTTTCTGTCAGAGAATAGGAGTTGTCTGGTTGTAAAATATAGTCAGAAACTGAATCGGAGTGTGGTACTTGGAAAAGCGAATAAGATATTCTTTAAGTAGCGACTCGAGTATGAGGATCCGATGAAAGAAAAGTACAACTCTCCTTGTTACATTACATGCAGAGATGTTCTTAAAAGTCATGTCTTCCCCTTCGAAACATCAGAACATGCATTGAGGGTTTGTAATATGGAAACATGACAGGCAAATGCATTCAGTCATTTCAAATGTTGGTGCAAGAACGCTTTATCTGTCCCACCAGACCCTTGGTCCTCTCTGAACTCTCTGCTGGTGAGAGATTTGAGCTCTCTCAGCTCTCCTGCTTTAATTTTCCTGTCTTCTTCTTCTTCTTCACTCCTTTGCTCCCACGAGTGTTTACTTTGCCACTTCTCTCTCTCCCTCTTATTTCCCCCTTTCTCTCTTCATACATCTGCTGACGGGCCATGTCTGAGACAGCTGAGCCCACAGTTGTCACCGGTGCCACTCAGAGTCCCTTCACAGAGCACGATGTGGAGCTGCCTGCAGTGTTTCATTAAGGCCTTACACTCAAAGTCCCAGAGGCAAAAGGCCTAAACCAATCATTTCCCCTCCACAACATTTCCTAAAATGGAAGCCCAGCTGAGTGGCCAATAGAGGCCAGAGTTAGTGAAACAAGGCAGGAATATGTGTTGATAATAACCCCAATAGGGAGATACATAGGGCAAATGTAATTTTACAGGGCTAAGCCAGCCTGTTGCGAAAAAAAGTGAAGACTGGCACAGCAAATCTACTCTCTACTTCTCGTTTTTATGTTTCATACTAAAGTGTTCCTTTACGCTCATGGTCATTCTTCAAGGATAGTGAATTGTTACGATTCTTTGGGAAATATGCTATAAAATGGGGATATGTATTTCCCCTCACCCAAAGGACAGCCGTCTACAACAGATATGGTCCATTAGGATGGTCCGTTTTTGTTGATGTTCAGGTACCCTGTTTGGCTTCGAAGGGACAGCAGATGCAGTCTGGGAGTGATGTGAAGTTCTGTATCTCATTCCCTCTTCTATCAAACCACTTGACGAACAGGAGGTTCAAATGAGGCAAAATGGAACAGTTAAGAGTTTGCTGAGGAGAGGAAGTGTTCTCACAGATGTTTATGGTAATATTTCTACTGTTTATAGTCATTTGTGTTCTACTGGTAGAAATCAAGGGGTCAAGAACTGGTTAGCATGGCACAGTTAGCCCGTGCTGGTAGATGTTGAAAGTGAAACCATATTGTAGTAATAGTGTTGACAGAGCCGCAGTGACTCTGGCACATATCTGAGCATTTAAAGGCAATTAAGAGAAATAAATATTGGTCGGTATAGGCTAGTTCTCATGTCAGGTCTGTTTTAGGTGTTGGTTCATGTTTTCATGTCTTTTATTTTGAGGTTCTCATTGTCGTGTCATGTGATTCCCTTGCCCCTCATGTGATCATGGCATGTGCTTCTTTTGCTCTATAGGTGTGTTCGACTTGAAGTGGCACTGCACCAACTGATAGGTGAATGACATCAAAGTACAGCCAAAGCAATTAGAGAGCAGATGGCCCGTATGCTTTCGAATCGCCCCTTCAAATCGAACACACCTTGAGTCTTTAATTTGTTCATTGTTTCATTGCTTACAGGTGTATTGTGTTAGTAATATAATTCATGTGTATTTATAGCACTCATGTTCAATTGTTCACGGATAGCTTTGTTGTTGTAACCTTCTGTCAGTGAGTTTTCTAAAGTCAAGTCCTGCTTAGGTTTATGTTCATAGTCAAGTTCAAGTCAAGTCAAAATGTTATTCTGTTTACTATGTCACCATTGTTAAATAAAATGCACTTGGGTTTGTATGACTCGCCTTTAGTGGATTTGGTCACATCTATTAAGAGATTTAAATATTGGCCAGTTTTGTTCAAAGCGAATGCAAGCACAGATCAAAACCAATGTCAAAAGTACAACGTCTTGACATTCTCCTAGCATGTTCCCTAGCATCATCAGGAACATGCTAGGAGAATGTCAACACATTGTTCTAATTCAGAAACATGGTCATGATTTAAAGGGTTAGTTCACCCAAAAATGTTATTCTGTCATTAAATACTTGCCCGTAAGGCCTCCGTTCATCTTTGGAACATAAATTAAGATATTTTTGTTGAAATCCGACGACTCAGAAAGGCCTCCATTGACAGTAATGTCATTTCCTCTCTCAAAATCCATAAAAGGTACTAAAGACGTCGTTACAAAGTCCATCTCACTATAGTAGTTCTACAATAATTTTATGAAGCGACAAGAATAGTTTTTGTGCGCTAAAAAAACTAAATAGTGATGGGCCGATTTCAAAACATGACTTCACGAAGCTTCAGAGCTTTATGAATACCGTGATCCGAACCGCTGATTCAATACACTGATTCATAAAGCTCCGAAGCTTCGTCTTACGGGTCTGGAACGACATGAGGGTAAGTAACTAATTACAGAATTTTCATTTTTGGGTGAACTAACCCTTTAAATAAATTAAAGGTAACAAATTAGTACAACATGGCCAAGAACGTGGCTTTACCAAGTACAACATGTTCCTTGATCAATATCTTTGTTGATCCTAGAACAACTTTGCAATCAACCAGTCAGATTTGAGCGACAGGTTTGCAGTTTGTCAAGTTTTGGCTTACAACCAGGGTTAGGTACTACAACATTAGTGTTTTTTACCTATCATTCCCCTCTGATTTTAGGGAAAAGTTAAGGGTTCAGGGGTATAAACATTTACTTGATGCCAAAACTTTATTTTTGTCATGTGTGATATATAAAAAATAGAAAGCTGTAATATTTTAAAAAGTCTGTATATTTAAAAAAAACATGCAGTTTGTAGGAACCGACCAAACAGATACAGTTAGAGTCATTTACGCTACAACTGCTCCGATTGGTTAGAAAGTAACTGAAAAGAACCAATTTAAAAGAGTCATTCATTGCCAAACCAGACATAATTTGTTCTGATTCAGAATATGTGAATTATAGTGAATTCAGAATATACATTATTGGTAACATTGTCGTGTTTAACAATGCAAGCCTTCTACAATGAAATGGTTCTGCTAGTGAGAAGCTATACATTTAAAAAATAAAACAGCAACACTACCATCTCGCTACTGAGACTTAAACAAATAGCTTTGCTGAAAGCAATTGAAAAATGAATACACCACTGAAAATGGGGCTTCGTTTTTCCATGTCTGCTGCCTTTCAGGTCACAGTGGTCATGAATCAGCCAGGTGAGGTGAATAGGAATGCTAACAGACACTGTAGCTTTCTTGCTCCCAGTTAGCACAGGTAGGTCTTCAAGATGTCAACTTCATCTGGAGAGCATCTGTTATGTCCAAACATCTAATAAACATCTTTAAAAAGCAGTTTTATATACATTCTAAATAATACACAGACTTTTATATATTTCATAAATGTCTATTTAACAGGAAAGGTCTTAGACATTGACAGTAAGCACTATAAAAAAAATCTTCCAGAAGAAAACACACCAAACAGATGTCCACATGTACTTGTTGTGCTATCAGGGGTTATAAAAGAAATGAAAGACACTCATGTTGCTCCTCATGAAACCTTTGGTCTTGTTCACGAGAGCAACCAACAATGTTCTTTCATAATCCATAAAGCTCTTTTCACGGACAAAAAAAAAAGTTAGTTCTAAGTTTAAGTATTTAAGTAAATTAGCATGATGGAAGACTTTTTTTTGAAGCCTGATGAATAAACTTTGAAGTCGGTGTTCAGTGTGATGTGGCTTCCGTATGACTCAGTGAATCCCGTAAGCTGCTGTACTATCTCTAACGTCCAGATTGGCTTTGCCATAATCAGGGCCGTACGCTGAATGTGTTTTATCCAGCTGAGCCTCCCGTGTCACTATTCACGCTGAAACAACCAAACAAAAAGAGAGCGGGAAGAGTAAACAACCCTGGGATAGTGACACTGGCCGAGTAGGAGGAATGCAGAAGATAGGACGCAAGGGGAAGAGTGTGAGAGCAAGACAATGAGAGATGGAGAAAAAGGGTGGGTGTTGATTTATTTAGCTAAAAGGAAGAGGAGGAGCAAGCATGTTTTGTCTAATATGTATGCTTGATGAGTGCAGTCATTAGCAAACGAGAGAAATAATATATCGCCTTACCAAGATAACCGAAAATCATTTTCAGAGCTAGAGGTAAACAAGGGAAGGCAAGGGCTAGTTGTCACTTTTTGCTCAAGTGAATATTTCCCAAATTCCCAAAATGAATATCTTGATTACAAAAAAAAATGTTCAGCATCATTACCCCAATCTTCAGTCTCACATTACCCTTTAGAAATCATTCTAATATGCTGATTTGCAGCTTAAGAAACAATTCTTTTGTTTTCAGGATTACAGAAAATATAGAAAAAAATGACAAGACATTATAATAAGTGCTACCTATGTGCACGACTCTGAGTGTGGAACGGATGAGACTTTCTTTCTTTTTGCTTTCCCAGGACCAGTGGTATTCTTCCAGCATATTATGAATTATACAAGTTACTTCTGGCCCACTAATCTGTTCCAAAAATGCTAATATAATATGAACTAACTTGCCTTAAAGAGACTTTACATTAAATGAGAACATGAAGACCAGGACCAGCAGAACCGAAATGCTTTTATAACTACACCAAACATGTTCCTGGCTTACAAACCGGTACATAAATAATTTACATAAAATTTGGATTGTTATTGTTTTCTCACTAGGCTTATACCTTTCCTGGAAGATCTACTGTAAGGTGCATAAAAATGCAGGAAAAATAAAACCCTCTGAGATTCACATTTGTTGCTGTAAGACTTGTAAGTCTTTTCACAGAACGAATATTGTGGGTCATAAAGCTCCATCAGTGACATCCGGAAATAGGCAAGAGCTTCTCATGCTTGTCAAGGGCATGCACAAACATTCAGAGCTTTAAGCAACATTTGAATTGGGAAAAATTCGGTAGCAAAACATTTTTAGTGTCATAAGGGCAATGATTTGTGTGAATAGAAACATTTTAACAGCAGCAGTGGGGAGGTCAGAGCAGCAGGTCTGGGGTCTCCTTGCTGTACGCCTGCTGTCAGGACTAATCTGCTGTGCTCCTGCAATGAGGGTCCCACAAGCTGCTCTTACAGATATCTTTTTCACACTTGAGCTAATGAGCTGATAGTGCTTCTTGTGTTTATAAGCAATTTACTGCTTGACTTCTCTTAAGAATAGTTCTTTAACCCTCTGGGGTCTGAGGTATTTTCTGGACTTTATTTGAATACACATAAATGTTTCACGATTGGCAAATGTTTCAACTATGTAATGAGATAAATGCCTTTCTGTAGCGTCTTTGTTTCAACACTAATATAATTTGATACAACATAATACTACCTCACAAATACATCAGGAATAATAAATAAAAATAAAGATGATTAACCCTTAACCAGCGCCCCTATTTTTGAGAATTTTCTGAAAACGACATACCCAAATGAAAATGTCTGCAGCTCTTAAACCCTATGGTCTATATTTTTATAATAATTTTAAACTAGAAATATTGTCAACACTTCAAATATTGTTACCCAAGATTATAATATCTCAAAGTAGTATATGAACAGAGTAATATACATGTAAATATTCATGTAAGTGACTCACGTTTTTTTTTTATTTTTATTAAATTTAGATTTTAATGTTGAGGCCCTGAAAATAATAATAATATAAAACTGAATGTCTGATCATGTTTTGATTCAAATTTGAGGATGATTCTCTACAAAATGTAGCTTCTATAAGCTTTTATGTCAAGAAAAGACTAGGCGTCCTTTCCAAAAGGCCTTTTATTTCATAACATTTGTAATTGTAAAGAGTAGTTTTTTATTCAAATAAATCTGCAATAAACTGCTGATTATGATTAATTTACAGTTACTGAAAAACTAAATCAACTATTTACAGAATTTACAAAGTGTAAAAACCTCATTTAGTTGATAAAAACAGTCTGTCATAGAGCCTGCGCGCTCCACTGTGGTGTTGCGCTATATGACTGGCAGGCGCCTGGTGCCATGGAGACAGGGACTAGAGGCATATTCACCAATAATATTACAAACACAGCGTAAGATAATGCCTTATGATTGGTTACTACGTCCGTCAATCAAACCTTTGCTGGCAAGGTATTGGCTAGGCATTGATCGCCTTTATCCAACGAAAACCATGCGCGCTTGAATGACAGCTGGCGGAGCAAGTAATGCGCCAAACTCTGTATAATGAATCCTCAGAGAGCCTGTGATTGAAGCAGAGAGACCTGGGAGGGTTTAACGTGACAGGAAGAGTCCACTGCACAGGGGAGATCGTCAAAATAATGATTAAAATCGATATTTAATTGAAAATGGACACGATTGATTTCTCTAACTCAAAACGCTCATGCAAACAATGGAGGATTTTTTTTTCTTTTTTTTTTTTTCCGTTGTTTTGGATTAAAAAGTGGGATGCATTTTGAAGACTGGACTCTTACACGGACATGTATGCTGTTGATTTTTGGATTCGTCCGAACTTGGAGCTTGGAAAGGTTCATTTTGAGCAGATGTTTTAAACCATCATCACTGTCCCCGTCAGAGCTCATTTCACAGTACATCCAGCATCTGGCTCATATTCACGATTTCAAACATATTCTCAAAACTATAATTTCTAACATCTTCAAAATCTAAATTTTGATCGCTGACAGCTTCTTCATCACCAGATCCACCACCAAGTGACAGTGACACTAATATTTGATTGCGTTCATAAGTTTTACTTATGATACTTCCTATTCTTTTGTTATCCACCTGATATAGAAACAAGCCTGCGTTTCCTGTTTTCTCCATCATTGTGTATCACACATTGCTACCTTGTGGAATAAAGGTGAATTGCACTTATTCAGTCATGATTACATTTTTGTTGTGCAGAAAAAATATACTTACACTCTTACACATCTCGGGTCGTTAGCAACCCTATGCTGATTTTGCCAAAAAAAAAAATAAATATGAATGGGAAAATAGGAATTATTTTATAATTGTATTTATTTTATTAAATTGTTTATAATGAATTGATTTTGGAATACTAAGAAGGTTGATATTTAACCTTAGATGTTTGATTGCAGACTGTGGGGTATCTTTGGTATTTGAGGTGTATTCATTGTCTTCAGATTCTGCATCAGTCTCTGGCTCAAATGTATGGCTAAATATTACCAGTTGCTCTTTTTCAAAATCGGAAGTTCCACACATGTAATGGTGAGGACATGAAAATTATTTAAATATGAAAAACTGTTACCCAATTATAGCAGTGGGTCTTTACTTCCATGTCTTAAATGCGGCACCCTTATCAAGATTGAGTGTTTCAAAGTTAGGGTCAAAAACAGGAAAGCAAATTCAAAATTTTGCAAATAGCAAAATCTTACTAACATTATAAGTGGAACCATGGGTGTCGTTACCATTGTGGACAAGACTCAACCACTTTTTATGACCAATGATATTGAACCCATTCACATTTAGCGTCTCCAATTCAGCACGTCTGTTTACCTACCCCTAACTGATAAACACTTAAACATGTTAGATGCTTTATTTCCACTTTTTCTAATATTTTCTTCATTTTTATTGAAAATAAATGCCTTTCCGATCTGATTTGTGATGGGAAAAGGGAGTAGAGCGAGTTCGGCAAAAGGCGGATTCGAACCTCAGATCGATTTGCGTCATAACTCTGATTTCCGTAATTTTGTCTGGCCCAATCAATCGTTTAGTAAACGGCTGTATATTTTTATTTTATGTAAATAGCTTCTAACGTTATTTCAGTAAAAAATATTCTGAGAGAGAGGACCCACCACATTGTATTTGCTTCCGACACCCATGAGTGGAACGCAAAGAACATAATAAAAAAAAAAAAAAATTTAAATGCAGTTCATGACCCCTTTAAAATGAAAAATTTAAGTTACATTTTTCAAATAATATTTTTTATGTTCCACAGTAGAAAGAAACGTACAGGTTTATAATGGTGACAAAACATTTTTGGGGATGAACTATCCCTTTTAATGTCGTTAGCTTAGCGCTAATGTAATACAAGTTATGGCAATAATAGCAAACTATGATAGATTTGAAAAAGAAGGGCTGTCATTTCCTGTTGACTTAAACATACAAACACAAATTCAGACATAGAAACAGGGAGGGGTAAGAAAAAGAAGAAAAGAGAAAAGCCAGTCTTGGTGACAGCAGCAGTTTTGAGGAGTTAAAAATAATTGGTCTAAACAAACACCCGCCATATGGGGCATGTAAATAATAAAGAGAGGGATTTGAGCGGCGCGTGCAGATGAATATGTGTTGTCAGACTAGGATTTAGGAGGTTACAGAAATGCAGAGGCGGACAGCTGAGAAATCTGCAGATGTTTAATACCTGGATTTTAATTATGGGAATTTAATAGATGTCATGGTGATGTTAATTCTATTTACTTCTGTCGAGAGAAGAGGGAGGGTTATTGTTTTATGCTTTGTTTCGTTTGCGGGACCTTCGAGTCATTAGAAAGAAGTCGCAGGGGCTTCAAAACATCCCGTTGGTCTTGCACAGCAATCAACCCTTGGATGGCTCTCCTTTATCAGAGAGATGCACTGTGAATGATGATTCTGCGGTTTGAAAAGCCATCTATCACTGCATCCCCAGTTCAGTCATGTATAAATCAGACCGTCACACCCACACAGTGTTGTCTGCATGAGCTTTTGCCACTGTATAACATAATTAATAGAGCAGTTGTATTGAGACCTTTATGCTCAGCTATAACTCACAGAGCTCAATGTATGGCATGCTGCACAGAGGAGGCGTCTGAAGGCTGAGTTTTACTTCCAGCACTTGGCCTTGTTCAGAATGACAGGCTGCCTTGCACGTTCTTTTGTCCTTTAAGACACACTCGCAGTAAAACATCTTTAAAAAGGGCATGTTTTGCAGGTTACGAAGCTTTGTTGGCTGCGTCGTTTGTTAATGGCTTATATCAGGGCTAAATATCTACAATTCACTTAGACATCAATTCATCTTACCTCTTTTAATGTTCAGCCTTATTCAATGGCTGGCTAATACAATGCCTAAGGACATGTATAGAGCAGTTTTCAAAGAGCTAATTTTCCACTCATCTCTAATTTAAATTTAAAGCTTGATGTTAGCCATTGATCAGCCAGACAGAATCATCTGTTATTGGCCCACTCAAGAGTGCTGTGTTTCCGCCACTGTATTCTTACTGGTTGAGCGCCGGCGGACACACGACGTGCTTACCGAATGAACTGTCGGTAAAAGGTTTTTGTGAGGAATGATTTACAGCTTGAACACAACTCGCTCAAGGCAGGCCAGCACACCCCAGTCCTGCTGCAACCGAAGGGGCCAATTTTCCAGCTCACTTCGTTTTAGTATTGGCATCCTTCAACACATTTTTGAGACTGCCTTCAAAGAAAACAGCGCTCCTTCACATGTGCGTGCCCATGCTGCATGCCGTGCAAGCTAACTAGCATGGCCCAGATTTGGAGGCAATAAATTATGGAACAGTAGTGGATTTTTTTTTTTTTGGCAACTCGTATCTTAAAAAGTAGTAGGAAAGGCACACACAGACTTATATAGTTCAGAGAAAAATGAAAATCCTGTAATTTATTTTTTTATTTAATTATTTGTTTGTATGTAGTCACTATACAGTACAGTCCAAAGTTGTCCAGTCTTTTGAAGATTTTTTATTTTTAAAGAAATGAATGCTTTTATTCAGCAAGTTTGCTTTAAATTGATCAAAAGCTATAACCTTATATAGGAAATTTTACTCTCTGATTTCTATTTCAATTAAAATAGTTTTTTTTTTAAATGTTCTATTAATCTATAAATCCTGGAAAAAAAACACGATTTACAAAAAAACATTAAGCACCATAACTGTTTTCAAGTGTGACAATAATAATGAATGTTTCTTGAGCATCAAATCAGCATATTAATGAATCATGTGACTGGAGTAATGGCTGCTGAAAAAAATAATAATAATTTTAAATGTTCATAATATTGTACAATGCTGCTGTTTTACTGCATTTTTTAACAAATAAATGCAGCAATGCTAAGCACAAGAGATTTCTTTCAAAACATTCAAAAAAAATCTTACAATGCCTAAACTTTCGAAAAGTATCGTTTTAGAAATTAGCTACATACTCTTATTTTAGTTAGTTAGTTGGTTAGTTAGTTGGTTAGTTAGTTAGTTAGTTAGTTAGTTAGTTAGTTAGTTAGTTAGTTAGTTAGTTAGTTAGTTAGTTAGTTAGTTAGTTAGTTAGTTAGTTAGTTTATTGTCACTATGAACTGTGGTTATACAAATGAACAGTGTCATGCAGACGTGATCTGGAACTTTGTTCAAAATAAAGGTAATCCACTTTCTTAATGTTAGGATCACAAGGAAGGCAATGCAAATGAATGCTGAAATGAATGGGAAAAAGTCATGTGATATGATGGGTTATAATTGGATATGATTGGTTTACCCAACAGAGATAACGATAGTGTTAATGGGAAGCTGAACATTAGTTCACAAATAATATACTGTTTAAATGGTTAGTACTTTTAGTTATTATTTTGGTACAAATGTAAAAATGCGTCAAAACATTAACTTGATTACATTTATACTTGGCTTTAATAAATAGAACATTACATAGTTTGTGTAAAATATAAACCAGAATTGTATTTGGTGTCTCTTTTTTGTAATGTTTAACCAGGAAAATTAAGCGTATCAGGGACGTAAATTTACATTTCAAAAATACCTTCTTTTGCACAAGAAAACAGTCACAAAGCCTAGGTTTGGTTGAGGGTGAGGGTGAAACTATTTTCTGGGTGAACTGTCCCTTTAAATGACTATTAAAGGATTAGTTCACCTCAAAATGAAAATTTCCTGATAATTTACTCGCCCCAATGCCATCCAAGATGTTCATGTCTTTCTTTCTTTCTTTAGTGGAAAATATTTGTTTTGTTGTTGAGGAAAACATTTCAGGATTTTTCTCCTCACCATTGACTTCAGTGCAGTTTCAAAGGGCTCTGAAGTGCTTCAAATGGTACTGCGTGATTCCAGCCAAGGAATAGGGTCTTATCTAGTAAAACAATCGGTCATTTTCTAAAATATTTTTTACATTTATATACTTTTTAACCACAATTGATCGTCATGTGCTGGGGTCCGTTCTTCGTACCTCGATACTTCTGAAAATGATTTGACAGATGCCAGGTCTTCTAATCGTGATAACTGATCTCTGGCTAATTTGGTTCTTCAAACGAATTTGTGGATTGGATTAAAATATCTGGATTACATTGTCTAAGATTAGGCCTACTACGTGTTCTCTTGTTCCCTGAAGAGGGCAGATACATCGATATTCGAAACCATAATCATTAATGCATGATTGACTGGCGGCAAGACAACAACGTAATTACATCATATAATACATTTTATTTTGACAAATTAAAAAAATTAAAAAAACACAAATTTCTTGACCTTTATAAGGAAACAGCCAAACGACCAAACCAACATAAAAGTTATAATAGATAAATGAAATACGCACTTTGTGTATGTTCTTTTTAAACATTTATATTCACGATTTATAGTATTTGTACACCTTTACATTTTTATTTTAATGTTCTAATTAGCAATTCGTTTGATTTTTAATTCAATTTGAAGCAGATTTGTTATGTGACAGCATTAATTAAAATTGAATTAATGCTGGACAAGATCGAGTTATCTGCATCTCCTGCACTGCATCAAGCCACTCCCATAATATCACTCAAATTAACACACGGCTCAGATTAACGGTACAACGTGTGTAAGACTCCAATAAATGTATTAAGTAATTATTCCATTACAAATAAATGTGGCTGTGTCTACAGTATAGTATAATACACAACATTGTAATATTATTTTCAAATAAATGTAATAAATTAATTATATTATTATTATCATTTTAAATTATTATTGCCCTTGATTCAGTAACGAACTATTGTAATAATGTAGCCGTGATTGGGACACATTTTAAGTATCAACGCCGCTTAAAAAGATACAATCTAATCCTGTTTACATGAAATCAGCTGCTCCCGAGCAGGTTTAATCTTACGGACCTGTTGCTATGATGGCAAGTCCAGGATAAGCTTCGAAGAACCAAACAATGCCAAAATCATGCCAAATCGTCAACAATCAAATCCAACTAACTGACTTAGCAACGTACGAAGAACGGACCTCAGGTCTGCAACAAGCCGAACGTGGGCGGAAGTACCATCCCATTGTTTAAAAGTGAGGAGGAGGAGGATCGTTCAAAATGTATTGTGTGTTGAATGACATATGTATTATTTAATTTATCATTGTTTTACTTGTTTTGTTAAAAAGCATTTGTAAAGTCTTTAAACGTTCACTTTGTAAACAATGGGGTGGTAGCCTACTTTCACCCACATTTGGTGTGACCTTTTCAACGTAATGTAATGGCTGGCTCATTGCAGACCAGCACAAGACGATCAATTGTGGTTAAAAAGTATATACATTTGAATATTTTTTGTTTGTTTTGTTTTGAAAATAGCAGATCGTTTCACTATAAGACCCTATTCCTCAGCTGGCATCGCCCGGTACCGTTTGAACCTGCATTGATGTGGATGTTCAACATAGTAGTTGCAATTTAAGTCCATTGTGTGGAGAAAAATCCTAAAAATTTGTTTTCCTCAAAAAAAATTATTTTCTTTTCCACTTAAGAAAGAAAGGTATAAACATATTGGATGGCACATGGGTGAGTAAATTATCAGGACATTTTTAATTTGAGGTGAACTAATCCTTTAACTATTCTAATATTTAAGAAATGCTGCATTGATATTTCCATTACGTATATCAAAAGCCTAAAACAATGGCTAAAATAGCAATGTATTCAATAACCAGCAAGACCTATGACACATCAGTCAAAAAATAAATAATTCACAGAGGCGAAGCAACATGCTCGGATGATTTGTGCACAATAGGAGCAGAAATGTATACAGGAAAGTAAAGGGCCAATTTAAAATTTCATGTTGACTACACCAGTTTAACTTTATGAATTTTTCCTAAGTCATTCTTTCACTCATAGATTAATATTCAATAGGCTATCTCTAATCTCAGACAGATCTATTGGCATCGCAAACCAATTAACTTGTTAAATCCACTGACTTTCAACTGCAACAGCAATAGAAGTGTATAAAGCAAGCGCTACAAAAAGCATCAATAATGAAACCTACAATCCTGTCCACTTAGCTTAGACAGGAGTTGGCAAAGCACATGGGTGATCGCTGCCAGCACCATCTCTGCCGTATTAGTCAACCTGGTGGAGGATAGTTAAAATGGCAACTGTCTGGGACTTACCTATTTGGCACTAAAATCTCTGTCTGGTTATAAATTATGGATTAGCACTGAAAAGCAGCCTATGCTGTTCCGTCCTAATACATTCTGTATAAATCACCCATTATATGCATCACATTTGAACTAAGACCTCCTGTATTATCTAGTTGATATACTGATTCTTTACATCGATAGCTATTTTACACAGAAAAGTATAAAGAGCTATTTTCTATTCTGTCCTGCTACGACGAGTTTAAGGACCTGCAAGGAAATGCTCTCAAGGCTGAAGTTCTCCAAATGGCCACTTTGTAATCACTCCGCAAATAATAAAACAATCACAGAAAATAAGTGCTGTTTTTAGTGAAGAGAGGGCCAAGACAGTATAATTGCTGTTTTATTTTCCTAAGAGGCGCGGGAAGTGTGGAGTGATTGATTGAGGAAAAATATCAGGAGAGTAACCCTTAACACAAATGCTATTGTCAAAAAAAACTTGCACTGTGACAGCCTGCAAACAGTGAGTAAATCAAACAGCACACACACTCCCCCAAACCTAACCCTCACTGAAGAAACGGGTGCAATTTGAAGATTTGAATTAAAACATTATTTAGTGTATTCACATTTTTTCTTGGACTATGCAGGTGTGTATACATCACAATTTATTTGAATTCAATGTTAATTTTAAAACTCTGTTTACTTGGTCTGTTTACTCATATACAAAGCAGCACATTACCACTGTGTATGTGCTCCGTGCATAAACAAACCTTGCCTAAGTGATTTCAGTTTTTACTATTCTCGTGGGGACATTTGTTCCCCCAACACACGCATTTACTTGCAAAGCTTAAATAATCTAAATTATGATTTCCAAATTGACAAAATTGCTATAATTACCTAATTGCTAATAATTAAAACAGACTAAATGTGATCCCAAAATACAAAGCTATTGTTCTGCAAAGTATTTATTTAGTATAGAGCTAGGTTAGAAATACACACAGATTAATTTAACTATACTTGTTAGACATCCCATCGTCTATTTTTCTTAAAAGAAGCTATTTGAAGTTAATTAGTCAGCCAAAATGAAGTTATCAAAAATATAAAGTTGTGAAGCCATTTTGGACTATAGCAATTTCAGGTCAAAAAAAAAAAACAAGCAACCATCACCTGTCGCTTTTAATGGTTGTGTGTAATGGAGGTCAATTTTTTCACACTACTGTCCAGAAGTATGGGATCAGTACGACTTTTATTTATTTATTTTTGCAATCAATACTTTTACTCAGCAAGGATGCATTAAATTAACATTTAGCTTTGACATCATAGAAAACAGTTATTTAGATAATAAGGTGTAATAATATTTCACAATATTACTGTTTTTGATAAAATAAATGCAGCCTTGGTGAGCATTATGAACTTCATTAAAAACAAAAAATAAAATAGAAAATGTTTGAATGGGAATGTATTATGTGGGCATGTTTTTGTGAAATATCAGGACACAAATGTGTATAATGACATGGGTATGACAGAGGTATTACAAAAAGAGGGTGAAATATGAGGACGTTCCCCATGTCCTCACTTTTCAAAATGCTTATAAATCACACAGGATGAGGTTTTTTTCACAGAAAGTAAACTGCGCAGTCTCCTGTGATGGGTAGGTTTAGGGGCAGGGGCAGTGTAGGGGATAGAAAATACGGTTTGTACGGTATAAAAACCATTACGCCTATGGAATGTCCCCACATTTCACAAAAACAAACATGTGTGTGTGTGTGTGTGTTGTGTGTGTGTCTTATATTTTCCCATATATTGCATCATTCCTGCATGGTTAGGACAAGCAAGCTGGTTTTGAGGGGTTTACTCTATTTATAAAAAAAAATACAGCCATGTATTAATGTGGACAGTTTTTTTTTTAAATCTGGAACTGACATATAGCAAAGCACACACACAGTGAAACAAGTTATTAATTATGAGACATCTCAGCCTTTCATTATTGTTGTCATTAATTAACCACAACAGAATGTTGCCACTACAATATCTTATTTAATAAATAATAACCATAATAACCATCTCTCTCTCTCTCTCTCTCTCTCTCTCTCTCTCTCTCTCTCTCTCTCTCTCTCATATAAAGGGATTTAGCTTAGGCTAGCATGCTGCTGTGATGAAAAGCAAATACACAGCTTGTCATTTCATATTAAGATAAATAGTTGTTACATTAGCTAGCATAAGCTTGTCGCTAACTAGCAAGCTCAGGGTGGGCTGTTTTGGGAAAACAGAACCGATCACACAAATATAATAAAGTCAATGTGTACTCTAATTGGCGCCATTAATCATTGCACTAAACTAATAGCCACTTCAAACAAATGTCACATACATTAATGTAAATCATAATGAAATCTGATCATTCAATGTACAGTGGCTGGTTGTACACACAGTAAAGCCTCAATCACTTCTTCGATAAAGGTCTGCCGTGCTGTAGAGATCAGCCTAGCTTTTCGGGTAATTGGTTTTCACACCGCCAAAGCGACCTTGCGACATGATGACATTGTGGTACTTTTCTTTCCCTAAAACAGCTCATCCTGACCTTTATATCTTTAACAAATTACCTGACACAAAAGACCAGCGGCCTTCAACCTTTTCAGGCCAAGAACCGCTCTGTGGATGTTGCATTTTAAGCTTATAAAAACATGCATATAGTAAAATATTAATGCATTTACATACTGTCCTTTGTACATTTTTTTAGGGTTTGCAATATAAACATCATAAATGAGTCATATACTTTACATTACAAATTCATTTTTAAAACCGAACTTTAGCTTTGGTTGAGGTGTTTTCGTTTAACTTAAATTTTCACAAGAATAATTGGTGGACCCCTGTTGAAGACCCCTGGTTTATGCCTGGCTCACACTACAGGAGTTTTAGACCGATTTATAGCCGATTTCCCCCTCCCGAGATTCGGAGAAAAAATCTTGTCCACGACCTCGATCGGTTCCGATGTTTGGCGCTGATTATCTGGTAATGTGAGACGTTCACAGATAAAATCTTGCCCTCGATCTGCTCTCACATAAATCGGGCTCTCCCCGATCATATCAAACATGTTTGATATTTATCGGGATGAGCAAGATTGTAATAACGTCAGTACTGTCACAATAGCCAATAGGAAACAAGAAGTCTACGACTAGACGGAAGTGACGGACATTTCGAAATGGCGACCGCGAAACCGACAACACGGATAACAATAATTAGATAGCTAGATAGCTAGATAGCTAGATAGATAGATAGATAGATAGATAGATAGATAGATAGATAGATAGATAGATAGATAGATAGATAGATAGATAGAGAAGGGATTGTTTGTGCGTGTGTGTGTGTGTATGTATGTGCGTGTGTGAATGTATGTGCTGTGCCACAAAAGGCAGCGCGCTGTGTGTGTGTGTGTCTGCGTGTGTGTGTGAGTGAGAAAGAGAGAGAAAGCTGCAAACCCTTGTTTCTTATAAGTGGACACATTTCATAATACATACTATACTAGCATCAATTGTATTTTCATATTACAGCACAAATCTACACTGTAAAAGGTGACACTGTAGCTTTTGAACTAGCCAGGCAATATTATAACGGTAAACATTCTAGCACAAATATAAGGTACATTTTACCTCCATTTCTCGCTGAAGAACTGACAGTCCATGTTGATCCCGTCTCCCCAAACATTTTCTCATCCACACTCGTTTATTTTTCCACTTTTGTTTTTTTTTTTTTCACAACAAACGATCATTATTGATAGAGCAAGTTTTCGGTTTACAGTACCCATTTTCCCCGATTCCAATCTGTTGCGTAGATCACGTGATGCGCTTCCTCTGGCACGATAATCTTAATAACATATTGTAGTGTGTGATGCTTCGCGAATTTCATATCTTGTAGTGTGAGCATGTTTAAGATTTGAGGGAAGAAAATCTGCAAAGATTCTCCTGAAGTGTGTGCTGCAACCAGATTTTACAATCGGATAGGATTTTAAAACTCCTGTAGTGTGAGCCAGGCATTAGTCAAAACGTGTCAGGAGGACAAAGATGAAGTTGCCTATTATAGGCAACAATCTTCCTTTTGTGTGTGACCCAGCAAAAACCAAACTTTTGTTCAGGGACAACATTGGATCATTTTTTTTAACCCCTCAGTCAATGATTAATTCATTTAATGTCGGTCTACCTATAACCACAGTTTAACTTGAAAATAACGTCTGCAATGACTAAAAACTCACTTGATTTCCCTTTGGCTATGCAAACAAGGCTCAAACTAATCAATGCAGAGCTTTATTGCTTTGCCATTAGCTTGATTGTCAAACACTGTGTGTATGTGCGAACATCAGCATGAACACCTATTATGTGAAAGCATGTCATTTGCGGACTTGTGCGAGCAAGGCAACAAACAGCCAAGTGCTTATCAGGGTCCTTAGAGAGAAACAGGAAATTGAGTTTATCCAGTGTAATGGTGGGCAGAGTCACGCAGGGAAACAGACGGACCATTTCTCTCCTATTAGCAACCATGTGTTATTCATGAGGGCGAATTTAGTGTGAACTATGTTTCATTGATATTCCGCACACTTACTTTGCGCTGACTGTCTGGGGACCAAAGCCATTCTGTTTTATGCCTTTATTTATATATTTATTTCCACGCTTAAAATCTGCATGGCATGAAAAGGCGCGGTGACCGCGGGGTCGCGGGGTCAAATATCGAGCCCAGTTGCAGGCCATTTAATCAGCCTCAGCTTAACAAGCCTTCAAAATTGATAGAAAGGTTGAGAAAAGAAAGACAGACAATGAAAGGGAGAATAAAAGAATGAACTGAGGAAGTGTTCTGGGCTAGATTGGTGGCTTACAATAGCATGAGACCATGGAAAATGCCACACACAACAACATGACTTCCATTGTTCCACAGCCATAATCCCTCTGCGAGCTTTGGGAGCGGAGATTGGTGTTATTGACCGAAGTGCTATGGAGTGGTCAAAATAATCGTATTAATTTGATTTGGTGATGTCACCATCATGTCACCATCTTTTTTTTATGGACTTTTAGTTTTTTTTTAGCCTTTGTTCTAGTTTCCCACCACCTATCAGTTGTCATGTTCTATGTCCCAATTCGCCGAATTATACTACACCCTAAAAGTATGAGTGACACTTCATAATAACTGCACACTATGAATCATTAGTTAACCATTAGTAAATAGGTAATACATCATTTATAAATCATTAATAGACATTAGTAAGCAGTTTATAAGTACAGCGGAAAACGCTTTATTCTTGATTTATAAGCATATCTATGTGTTTTATAATTGTTTTCTTTTCACACTTTATTAATGATAAATGTATCATATCTAAATTAAGTATTACATTATTTGCAAACCAGTTATTTATTAAGTGTAAGTAATTGATTAGCAAACTATTTAAATGTACATTTATACATCTTATTTAGACATAGTAGTAGTTACTCAATGTGTTAATAAATGTTTTATCAAACACATATTCCTACTGTAAATCATGATTAATTCAAGTAGTTATAAAACATTTAGTAGTTGTCAGTTTACTATTTTTGTGAGAATTTATTGATCATTAATAAAGTCTGAAAATACAATTATTAAACACATTATAGATATGCTTATAAATCAAGAATAAAGCATTTACAGCTGTATATAAACTGCTTACTAATGTCTATTAATGCTTTATAAATGATGAATTAACTAATGATTCATAGCGTGCAATTATTATAAAGTGTTACCAAAGTGTGTGCTGTTTTTGTGAAGAAACAGTACATATTTTTGGGTGTGTAGCAAAAGAGTATAGACAAGCTTTGGGAAGTATTATCACACATACAATTGCGTCTTTAACGGTTGCTCTGTCGCATCCTGACATGCATCCTGTCACCGTAAACTGGCCTGTCAATCATATTGTCACAGTTAAAATCCTCCACATTTCATTACATTTCTCTCTGATACAGTAGGAAATTAAATTAAATGTGGAGGATTTAGCACTGTGATCTGCAGTCACAGGTCTTTCATGCGGAGACTCTCCTCATATTAATGCATAATGATGCATTTAAAATTTAATGGCCAAATGGATCTTTATAAAAGTCCACATTGTTACTGCAGATGAAATATAACATGGATAACAATAAATAAATATTTTTATGAGGTTAAACTTTGATTATTAGTCACTGAAACCTTTACCTAAACCTCTCACCGTCAGTCGCGCATGTCCGTCATTTTGGTCTAACACTTTGTCTAACGTTTGTAGTTCTGAACCAAATCCTCTTTCAAAGCACGATGGGTTATGGGCAATATTAGCCTTTATAGTGTGCACAGATCCACACTTCAAAAATCTACCGTGAATAGAAGACCATCCAGGGACTTTTTGACATACTCTTTTCAACATATACTTTGCTTTGGGACATACTTATTCTTATCTCACATACTATTTAGGATGGACAGTATGGACATTGGACGCAGGATCTGACGTTCAATTATCAAGCAATCCTGTCTGCATTTGGTTCATCAGCACTGTGTATTTAAGTTCCTCACTAGTCCCAGTCTTTGTCCAGTATTGTTGTGCTTTACATGCTGTTATGCTGACCATTATGCAGACTCTTCTGTAGATTACTTGTTTCTGTTTTATTTAATAAATACTTTGTTATTGAACTTATTCAGATCAATCTTCCTCATCATTGGACCAGATTGTGATAGTCTCATTGAGAGCAAAACAAATATGACAATACCTTATCCAATATATTCAGTAAATGACAACCCCTTTACCAATGCTCCTTCTCATTATTACCTCTCATCCCACTATTGCCCTTTGTCATTCTCCACAGCACTAAAAATATCCTGCCTCCCCTATTCTCGCTCTCAACTTGTCTCTGGGTGAGGAGGGTGTAAATTGCAGTGTGTAAGGGATCCAAGAGGGTTGAAAGAGGACCAGGATCAGGGAGGTGACAGGTGTGAGGCAGCAGATCTCTCTGGACTTTAGTTTAGTACTGCAAACTCCTGGATCTCGGCCTGAATTCTTCTCTCTGCCTCTGGATTGAAGATTTCCTCACTGGCAGACCCCAGGCGGTGAGAGTAGGCCAGTTCACCTCCACCTCCATCACCCTGAGTGTGGGAGCTCCACAGGGCTGTGTGCTGAGTCCCCTGCTCTACTCTCTCTACACCCATGACTGTTTGTCCACACACAGCTCCACCTCTATCATCAAGTTTGCTGATGATACTGTTGTCCTGGGTCTCATTTCCAACAACAATGAGACGGCATACTTGGGACGAGGTGGAGCAACTGACATCATGGTGCCAGGACAACTGTCTCTCTCTGAATGTTAGCAAGACCAAAGAACTGATTGTGGACTTCAGGAAGAGACAGCAACGGTCATACTCCCTCTCATGATCAGCGGGACACCGGTAGAGAGTGAACAGCTTCAAATACCTGGGTGTGAACATCTCCGAGGACCTGACCTGGACTGCACACATCCAGGCACAGGTGAAAAAAGCCAGGCAAAGACTGTACCACCTGCGCCAGCTGAGGAAATTCAGGGTTTTACCAGATATCCTGAAAACTTTCTATCGAGGGGCGATAGAAAGTGTCCTGACTCAGTGCATCACAGCGTGGTACGGGAACAGCACCAGTCATGACTGCATAGCCCTGCAAAGAGTGGTGCGCTTATCCAGGCGCATCTCAGGGTCAGCTCTCCCATCTCTGCAGGACATTTACACCAAACGCTGCAGAGGAGAGCTACTAAAATAATCAAAGACATTACCCACCCTGCGAACTCTCATTTCACCCTGCTGCCATCTGGTAAGCGCTTTGAAGCCTGATGGCAAAAACTGAAAGGCTCAGGAGGTTTCTTCCCCCAGGCCATCAGACTCCTGAACTCAGTCACGTGACTGCACTTCACCCGCACACATAAACATCCGGTTTTAACATTAACATCCACATACTGTCATTGCACTGCACTTTATGTTCTTATTGTTACTGTGTAACAACCTGTTATAAACCTGTTTGCACATTATACTTCTGTTTGCACATTACATTATACCTATTGTTTGCACATTATACTTTATATATATATTTTTATGCTAACCAGCTATTTAAGTCTACAGTTTATCCCACTTATCATATTCCACTTATTTTTATCTTTATTTCCTATTTTTTATCTTTTACTTGATTATTTATAATTCTACATATGTTTAGTACTTTTTATTCTATTTTATTCTATTTCTATTTTAATCTCCTCTTGTGTTTTCTTGTAACTGTTATTTGCACTGTCTTTAGAGCGGACCTGTTTACATTTCACTGCCAGTTGTATATTCTGTATATAACTGTGTATGTGACAAATAAAACTCTTGAATCTTGAATCTTGAATCAAGGTGGAAAAAAGAAGAAAAAAGTATCACCAAAATAGCACTGAGCTTATGCATACGACAACTCAGGGATGGTGTGATATGGAGGAATAAATACTATACACACACACACACACACACACACACACACAACACACATGTTTGTTTTTGTGAAATGTGGGGACATTCCATAGGCGTAATGCATTTTATACTGTACAAACCGTATTTTCTATCCCCCTACACTGCCCCTGCCCCTAAACCTACCCATCACAGGAGACTGCGCAGTTTACTTTCTGTGAAAAAAACCTCATCCTGTGTGATTTATAAGCATTTTGAAAAGTGAGGACATGGGGAACGTCCTCATATTTCACCCTCTTTTTGTAATACCTATGTCATACCCATGTCATTATATTCCTGATATTTCACAAAAACATGCCCACACACACACGTGTATGAATATATATACCCACACAACTTTTTCATTTCTCAAATCATCTTAGATAATTAATGTGGTTCAAATAACATCATATTTTGAGTTTCTGTTGATTAAACCGACTCTTCTTCATTGAATAAACTCACATTTTTAATTTCAATGAACTACATTTTTTAAGGCAACCAGGTAACTAACTTTTGTAAGTTAATCCAACTGTTTTTTTGTTTGTTTTTTACAGTTACACAGAGTCATATCTAGGGACCAAAAATATGATAGCGAGTTAAAGTTCTTTTGATTTGAGCCAGCGAGCAAGCAGCCACCCAGAACACCCTAGCAACTGCATATTAGCATGATAAAAACACACAGAACACAGAGTTTAACCACACAGTTGCACAGTAAAGACATTCAGAACAACTACTGCATAATTTCATGCTAGGTTGTTTTTTAGCAACTGCATAGCAACAGAACACCCTTGCTACTGCATGGCAACATGGTAAAAAGAAACAAGAACACCCTACTAACCAACCACACAACCGCACACAAGACATTCAGGGAAAATTAGCAACTGTAGACCACTAAAAACCACTAAGAACTTAACAGCTACATACTAGCATGATAAAAACTCCCAGAACACCCTAACCACATTAAAGTACCCTAAATACACTCAGAAAACCTAGTGAATACATTGTAACATATAAAATATACTGTTTTTCACTGAGAAGAGGGAGATGGTGTGCCATTCATTATTAGCTTGTGGGTCACAGATAACTACTCTCTTTATCTGGGAAATGGGAATGATAAAAAATATCTTTATCTCACCTCATGCTGTTATCTATAAGGTGATACCCAATTCTGTTGAAGTTTTATATAAAAATGAAAGGAAAAGCAGGAGTTTGAGGAAAATAATTACACCTGCAGTGTGACAAAAGCTGAGACAGAGGGAAGCACAGTATGTGCGATTAGGTGATACGCCTCCACAAAAGCCAGTGCAACGCCAAAGGAATAAGTCTATTATGTAAAGTGCTGAGGAAGAATTTCATTATATGTGATATGCAAAGTTTAATGCGAAGGGGTTTGCAAACAGACGTAAACAGTCAACGAGTAAGGGAAAAGGCTCAGCAGCTCCGCCAGCCAAAGCAGAGTTGTTTGCCTTGTCTTTTCCGATTTATTTGGCTGAAATCCCCAGAAGCTTAACTTTCCATGAGCAACACAGCACACACACACTCGCTCATTCACTCAAAGGACAGGTGTCACTAACAAAACACATGGGGAAAGAATGAAAAAAATATAATCTGAATGGATAACAGCTAAAGTAATATTGCATAATAGATCTCATTATTTTAGATCTTTTAAACATTGAGGAGTTTATTACGATCTAGCCTTTGAGCCATTCCTCTCAGCTAAGCAATTCTCAAACCCACAGCTGTACATGCAGTGTATCTGAACACACAGCACTGAGGTTGTTTGAGGCTTGTGAACCAGACATCATCAGATTGTTGTCTGATTTAGAGTGGAGATAGTGTATGGAAAGATAGGCTGCTATAATCCCTCATGCTCAACACCCTGAAAGAAACCCCAGACCTATCCCATCCTCATCGGGCGGTTTGAGTAAAGCATTGCATATTCTGAAATGTTTGCTATCTGTGCTAAAATCCAGATTTGTACCATATAGGGTAATATCCTTCAAAGTTTTGTTAAGAAACATATTAGCATATTATGTGCAACGGTAGAGTAATATCTAATTCTGCTCTAGGTCATTGTTTAGAGTAGCTGACCGACATTACAAAAACAACAACAATTTTTCTGTTAATCTCACACGTATGTACAAGGCCCAAGGGGGAGCTTGTGAGGGGTTTCGGTTGCTTATTTTGTCGTTTGGTGAGGACATATTTCATTTTGGCATGCCGTTAGGACAAATGGGATTACATGGCCACTCTGGGAGCGAGACTCACTCGCAGGTGAGGCAAGCTGCTCTGGCGCTGTCATCAGACGCCCAGGGAATCATTGCTAAAGGTCAGCAGAGTCTGCATCTGAATGCCACAGCTTAGACACATTTGGAGTCGAAAGCTATTCCAATAAATATCCACTCATCTCCTGTAAAAGCGTAATTCCTGCCTCTGTATTTTGAAGGCAGAAACCTGGAGGATTATGGTGATGTTAAGAGGCAGCGGGAGCGAATCAATTTTGAGTGAATGACAGGAATGATGCTTTGAATAATGCATTTTTGAAAAAAAGGGCGGGGGGAAAGCCAGCACTCGTGAGCAAATGGGACACTCATAATAGTGGAAAATGTTCTCCTTCCCTGCCATTCTGTGTGTAGATGAATTGGTGGATAAGTTACACAAAATGGCTCCAAGGAAGCATGTCAGAAAGCAGCAGGGGTATTGTATGCCTCTCAGAGGCTTAACACAGGTTTAACTAAGCACTCGAGAGGTTGTTGGTAGGCTCTGGGATCAGTCTCAGCTGAAGCAGGGTGAGCCAGATTTATACACACATGGAGAGAATAAATACTTGTAAAATACCAGATTTTGCAGCTTCCCCGAAGGGCTCAGAACCTCTAAAAGGATTCTATTTTCTTGTCATTGTTTATTTCCTTTTCAAAATGGGCTTAGTTTCATAGGGCAGACCTTATTTCATTGAAAGTCCCAACCATTGCTGCTGAAAAGGCCGTCTTAGATCAAACCAACAAACCTTGGAATAGTCTTTCTGGTGCAGCTGGTTGAACAAGGAAGTCTTGGTGGTTAAGTCTGTTAAAGGGAAAGTTCATCCACAAAAAAAAAAAAAAACAATCAGATAATTTTCTCTAACCCTTATGTCATGTATGATTACTTTCTTCTGTAAAATTAATTCTGAATTCTGATGTTTCAGTGTTTTATATATATATAGTCGTAAATTCTGTATTTTAGGTTTAACATAGCAAACACTAAGTCTCTCTCTTTTTCTTGCTATATCTTTTCAGGCTGTGGGCTGGAGTTCCTGCTGGTACTCTGTGGGCTGGAGCTCTCCTGGTCTTGCCCACGTCACTGCATTTGCTATATGGCCCCCAGCACTGTCAGCTGCCAAGCCCACAACTTCCTGTCCGTCCCGGAAGGCATTCCTCCACACAGTGAGCGCATCTTCCTCCAAAACAACAAGATCCATCGACTACTGCGGGGCCACTTTAGCCCTACCACGGTCACGCTGTGGATTTACTCCAACAATATCACATATATTGAACCATCAACTTTCCAAGGATTCACCTTGCTGGAGGAATTGGACCTGGGAGACAATCGCCACCTACGTTCACTGTCTGCAGAAACCTTTCATGGGCTGGGCCGGCTCCATGCCCTCCATCTATACCGCTGTGGCCTCAGTGCACTGCCGAATAACATCTTCCAGGGTCTCCGCAACCTCCAGTATCTGTACCTGCAGGTGAGTCACTCGCATAGCTGCTTGTGTAAAAAAATGACAAGTCATCTTGTACTGTTGCTGTAAAAACACTGTTTTGTTTCTGTGTCTGAAGGACAACCATTTGGAGTATCTGCAGGATGATCTTTTCGTGGACTTACACAACCTGAGCCACCTGTTTCTTCACGGGAACCGTCTCTGGAGCCTGCACCAAAACACATTTAGAGGACTGGGGGCTTTGGACCGGCTGCTACTTCACCACAACCAACTGCAGTGGGTGGATCGTCTGGCATTCCACGACCTGCGACGACTTACTACTCTCTATTTGTTCAACAACTCTTTGACGGAGTTAGCTGGAGAGTGTCTGACCCAGCTGCCTGCCCTGGAGTACCTTCGCCTCAACGACAACCCTTGGGAGTGTGACTGTAAGGCTTTATCACTGTGGGACTGGCTCAAAAAGTTCCGGGGGTCCACATCATCAGTGGGTTGCATGGCACCGGCAGAACTGGCAGGCAAAGATTTGAAACAACTGAGGAAAGAGGACTTCCCAAACTGTTCCGGATCTGAGTCTCTGCACCAAAGTAAGACCAAGACTTGGGCAGGAACAGATAAGGTGTCACTGAAGCAGGAACCCCATCCTGCCCAGCCTCCACAAACACACCCACACCACCCCCAACTGAATGAACAATACCCTTCCCCTCCCTCTCCCCTGCCCCAGCCACCCCCTGCCATAAATGGTGTACAAGCAGGACCGGGAGGGTCTCCAGGCACAGACCCCGCTCAGAGGCCTGGCCGCTCTCGAAACTGCACACGCCAACGTGTCCGGGGCAGCAAGGGAAAAGGACCCAACGAGGTCCACACCTTAAAAGAGATGGCCGATAAGGAGTATTCCTCTCCCGATTTCACGGGGAAATATGATGAAACATCTTCCGATGGTTCAAACACCCGCAGAAAGCACAAATGTACCCCCCGGACCTCTGTGCGTCCCCCTAGTGGGGTCCAGCAAGCCAACAAATGTGACGGACACTTTCATCATACACATCTCTTTCTCTCTAGTATTCTGGGACTGCTTGTGCTCATTCTGCGCTGAACTCAATTCTGAACTATCATGGATATGCCACAGTCCTCAGATCAGCTCTAGCTCCAGCATTACCAGGCCTACTAATGTGTGTATGTTTGTGTGTGTATGTGTGAGTGATAAAGTGTAATACATTGTATAAGGAGCTTTGCCATTTAGACTGAAATAGATGAAAACTGAACACTGGATGTTATAAACTCAAATGTGGGTTGGGGAACAAGGAGAAGAGTAAAGCAAACCGAACATGCTTGCACTGCCACTGTTGTTATTCTCAATTTTTTTAAATATATATTTTTTCCTTTTGGTCTGGTGTCCCCTTCTAAATGGAAAACAATTTAAATGAAAGAAAGCACAGATGACCAAATAAATGTGTAGAAAGAATGTGTAATGTGAGTGCAAGCAACGTAGATATGCGAAGACAGATTGTATTTAGGAAATATCTCTTAATACTTTTCTTTAACATTTCTAACACCAAAACAAACATATAGGATAACATCAACTGAAAAGTACATTGTCCTTTGTTTAATTTATCATATTATTGCCAAATATATTGGTGTAAAGTCTCCCAAGATAAGGAGTTTTAACCATTAGTAGGACTTGCTTTCTTTATTGTGGGAATATTATTATCTAATTCCACTTACTGGTGTGAAACAAAAAGTGTTGTATGAAATGAAGCACAGTGTTATAAACAGTGCTCCTAAATGGAATAGCCATTAAAAGGCACATACATTAGCCTTACCTCAAAAAAGTTAAGGCCCAAAAACATTACTTTCACTGTAGATGGCTTTTTGTTTCCTTTCAATACATTCCTGCATTTATTTTTCATATTTTCTTTGCCTTTGCTCTGAAAAGTGACTTCAGGTGAATCATTCTTATTTTGGATTGTATTGTTTTATAACAGCGCATAAGGCCAATGGTTATACTAGCTGCTATATTGTTTATAGAAGCAAATGAGACCCATTTTACCTCATCTGCTTCCAAAAAAACTCAGTGTGTGTGTGTGTGTGTGTGTGTGTGTGTGTGTGTGTGTGTGTGTGCGTGTCCAGTATAAAAAGCTATGAAAAAAATAGAGTTGTGTTTGTTTCTTGTCCTCTGTGTTGTTTGTTTTGTTTGGCTGTGACTCAGAGGACTTAGAAATGGACTGCTGATGGGGGCGTGGACACAGGTCTAATTGAAGTGAACTCTATTTTGAAAAGCGCCTTCAGCCTAAGCCCGCCATCGAAAACATAGACACCTCTCTTTCTTAAAGCGGTGTGAAATCATCTGTTTTAACAAGACAGAGAAGAAAAAAAGAAAACAACAATTAAAAACACACACACAAAAGCTAAATGTATCTTTAAAGAGACTTGATGACAAAAACACATTTCAAATTTAGCATGGCCAAAAAAAAAAGACCTTTCGGAGCCATAGGCCTGCTTGATTGCCTCTACAGTGTCTGCTGTGAATGCAAATACGAGTCCAGGAAAGGGACAATTGTGTGAACACTCGGGACACTACGGATGACAGACGTTTGCCCGTCACAGATGCTGTGGAAAACAGGAGAACTATTCCTCCTGTTCTATGACACACTTTGTAAAAATAAGGAGAACTGTATCATCACAATCTGCAATGGAAATATTAATCAGTACTATGACACTGACATCATTAATGACATTTTTGATTACAACAGGGTTCCTGAATCTCTGAAGAACTTCTCTTCAGAATGCAATTATTATTTTTATTATTACTTTCATTTGATTTTTTTGTTTGTTTGTTTGTTTTTGTTTTGTTGTTTATTTGGTATGTCCGTAGGGCACCATTTTCTGACTAAACTGCACAATCCAGTCTCCTCTCGTCCTTCCCTTTCTCTCTCTTCTGTGTCTCTCCATCCTAGTGATTTGATGGTTTAACGAGTTGTTCTCAAAAAAACAAGAAAAAAAACTTTATAAAGATATTAAAATCTATATCTTCTTATGTTAAATGTGTTTGTCTGCATTTACTCTGCGTGTGTGTTTACAGATGTTGGTGAGGTCTGACAGAAGATGCATTTTTACATATCACCTCTTTTTGCCTTAATTATTTATCTATGGGAGGGACAAAAGGTCTTAATGGGTTAGTTCACCCAAAAATGAAAATTCTGTCATGAATGACTCACCCTAATGTCGTTTCAAACCTGTGAGACCTCCGTTCATCTCCGGAACACAGTTTAAGATATTTTCGATTTAGTCCGAGAGCTTTCTGTCCTTCCATTGAAAGTGTATGCACATTCTACAGTCCGTGTCCAGAAAGGTAAGAAGAAAGGTATGAAAAACATCATCAAAGTAGTAGTCCATGTGACATCAGTGGGTTAGTTAGACTCTTTTGAAGCATCGACAATACATTTTGGTCCAAAAATCACAAAAACTATGACTTTATTTAGCATTGTCTTCTCTTCCGTGTTGGTTTGAATCCCGCTGCTGACGTAAGATGCTGCTGATGTGTTATCTGGTGCACCAGAGCGTCCATGTAGTCTGAGGGAGACGCATGCCGTGTGGACGCACACTGTGGACTCGAGAACGCGGATTCAAACCAACACGGAAGAGAAGACAATGCTGAATTTTCATTTTTGGGTGAACTAACCCATTAAGAATTGGTCGCAAAAGCTGCCTGTAAGGTTGTTGGGTAGGGTTAGGGTTTGTTTCTGTTGTAGCATTGTTTACCTTTCATGATTGGACGAACATTTTTGGTTCTGAGACTTCCACTGTTCTTTTTTAATATTAAGACCACTTCTATAATAATTGCTATCAGGATGTGAAAAGAGGTGTCAATGAAAAACATTTAACATTAAATCTCAGTTTTGAGATTAAATTGAGGTTTAACTTATTTTACAATATTTTTATTTTTATTAACCCATTAGCAAATAGTTATCTTCTTGTCTTAAGCATACACTACAATTTTTTTTAATTATTTAGAATGAAGTGAATATACTAAAGACTGCATTTATTTCATTTAATTGATTTCATCAAAAATATAGTAAAACAGTAATATAATAAAATAAATAAAATAGCTTGTTTTCTAATGAAATATATTTTTTAATGAACAGCAATTATTTGAAACATTTGTAACAATATAAACATTGTTACCATTACTTTTGATCAGTTTAATTTAATGCATCCTGGCTGAATAAAAGAAGAAAAAAAAGGGAAAAAAGTATGTTTAATCAGAGGCAGTGCCTCCTCGAAAACAAAATGGGATGAGAAAAAAAATCCATATTACAAAAATAAAACGACGCATAATATTACAAAATGTAACATTGAATTTATTTATTTTTGTAAATAACTTTTTTCTAAAGTAACACTGACCAATAGCGACACAAGTATCTCTTGCTTCCCCTGAGTCCATAGAGTTCTGCAGGGATGATGCCTTTTTTCATGTCACTGTTTTCACGTTTCATGTTTTTTCAAGTCAATGGGTTTTGAATGTGTTTTTCATTTTTCATTGATCTTCCACGTTTTGTTATATGGTAAATTACTTCAAAAATACTAAAATACATCAGTATTACCCCACTTTATATTTTTTTAAAGCCGTTACGTGTCTTGAAAAAGGCGTCTGCTAACAATTGGCTTAAATGGGACTACAGAGGCTGCCGGGGACATTAAACGTCATCAGAAAAAACTGAAAGAGTTGTCAGAAGCTTAGTGGTGGTGATGTTTAAGTTGTGGGACTGTGCTGTAGTTCGTTAAAGTTGCATTCATTTGTGAAAATTATCTCAATTAGTAAAATAATTAGTTTAATTAGTTTTTTTTTTTAAATGTACAAATAAAATATATTGTTTAAATTATTGCTGCTGTTAGTTATTATTTTGAAATGAATGTAAAAAAATTCTTAAAAACTGAGATTTATACTTGCATGGTTTTAATAAATAGAACATTACTCAATTCATAAATCATAAGAGACTGGATCCAAACTGGAGCTGCCATAATCTCTAAATTACATTAAGATGGGCATCCTGAGGTAGAAAAAGAAAAGCCAAATAGAAAACAATTTGCGTAGCTGCTGTTTATAACATTTCAAGCAAAAGATAATAGTGTGCATTTCATCTGATATAACTGGTTTGGTTATGAGGTGCTTGGCTAAAGAGATGTGTCTTTAATCTGGATTTAAACTAGGAGAGTGTCTGAGCCGCCAACATTATCAGGAAGGCCATACAGGTCAGTGGCAATTCTTTGTAATCGATACAGAACTTAATAGGAAACCAGTGTAGAGATGATACAATTGGGGTTATGATCACATTTTCTTAAGAACTGTAGCAGCTGTATTTTGGACTACAGTTACTGTAGTTTGTTTATTGAGGATGCAGGAGAGGAGAACCACCTGGTAGTGCATTACAGTAATTATTTTTTGCATCGGAAACAGATAACATGTTCTATATCTTAGGAATTCTGAGTTTCTGAGGTGGAAGAAGGCTGTTTTTGAAACATATAAAATATGATTTTCGGATTGCTGTTTAATTTAACATACAGTCTTTAACTGTAGATGATGAAGTACATTGTTCTAGATGCAAATTGTATTCTAAAAGATTCTGTGATACAGGTCTCTGTCTCTCTCTAATATTTTTTAAAAATGTGAAATTAACATTGATTATATAAAATGTTAATGTAAAAATACAAAATAGATTTTTTTTTGATGTAGGCCTAACTGTTTATTTAAAGGAGTACTTCAGTGCTGGGAAGATTAATCTGTATTTTAACTGGGACATTTAAGTAGTATAATGTGAAATTATTTTTGAATTTGGTGCCTCCTAGACTGAGAAAATACAGAAAATGTATTTTTGTCTCATTGGGATAAAAGACAACAACTCCCAGAATGCACTTGCTTCGCTGGCCACTTTATGCACTGATACTGGATTGCTGGATAACTTGCCCACCGCATTCATTTTCATAAAATCAGTTCAGTTAGAGACACTACAATTAAAAACTGTCTGTTCAATATAATGTGAGCCGATTGAGTCACGGCACAAACGCAGCAGGAGATTTCATTCATCACATGAGCTGAGGTAAGCGCGGGATTCGCGGCTGCATTCACAGCGTGTGGTCAGTCTGGCGTATTTTCAGTTAATGTCTTTGGAAGCTTAACTTTCATAGGAATTCATTTGAAAAGTTGAAACACTCACTTTGCTCTCCACCGCTCCATTTACATGAATCTCCGCCGCTTCCCGTGAGTGTGATGTTGAAAACATGCGGAAATAGCGCCTCCTGCTGGCGCTGTCTTTAGCCTCTGGCCAAAAAAATCCTCAGATGATTTACGTCATTCCAGAATAGGGATGCGCGGTATACCGGTACTGGGAAAATACCGGTTTAAATTTTATTTCAAATGGTATGATATCATGATTTTTCACATTTCGATATTTGCTGCTGTTCCGAAGTTCACCGCTAGGTGGTAGTGCGCTACCCAAACTGACGCGAAACTGGCAAATGTCATGTGGCAGCAAAGAGGAACAAAATGGATAAAGCAGTTGAATCTCACTCAACATGCCCCAAAAAACGAATTAATAAAGAGAGGAGTAGAAGTGAATTTTGGAATTACTTTGCTTATAAAACTAATGAAGAACCATCAAACTAGCCAAGCATCTGTCACTACTTGAACAAGACTGTAAGAGATCGACAGGTGAGTGCATTATTCAGACCATCTCATTTAGACATTTATTTTCTTTTAACACTTATCAATGCACATGCGTACATTAGATCGAATCGTTTAAATATCACAAAATCTTCAGCGTTTGTTTCAACCAATGACGTTAGATCTCATAATATTTGCATGCATATTGCACTATTTACATTCGCATAAGACACAACCGACTGTTTATGTGAATATTCACTAAATACAGACATTTTGACATCATTTTGTGTATTTGACTGTGGACAAACAACTTAATTTTTTAATGTGTGAGCTCTTTACAGGCTTGTGTGTGCGTTGTTGGGAGTGCAAAGAAACCACTCACTTTTAAAGAGCGCCCATATGTTACGAAATGCTATAAAATCGCTTGCATGTTCAAATGTGCATGGTTTAAAAATATGTGGGCAAGTGATTTCCGTCAGCTGTCCCGAAACGAACGTGAAAATGTTGAATAGGAGCATGCAGATGGCTTGTGTAGGTGCGATGTCTTTTGACCAGAAGCAATTTGCTCATTTTGAGTGAGACGCGCAGTATTGCTGCAATGTCTTCTCACAAGAAAGTTTTCAAATGACTGATTTGATGTGATCATCTTTGTTGATTAATTTACTAATAAACATTTGTGGTAATTTCCAAAATTTGCGATAATGAGTAAAATTATGCGCAATGCCCGTGCTAAAATCACACCCTGTGTGGTATAGATTTAATATCGGTACTTCGGTATTAGATTGTGGTACCATACCGAAGCCAAAATTATGATATGTTTATGTTTATTTTTAATTATGATGAATTAAAAGTATGATAATTCGAATACTACTGGGTTTCTACTGATACAAAGCTTAATGCTAATCGCTGAAGTAACCCTTTAACCAAGAAAATATGACAACATTCAATGTAGCTGGGACATGAATTTACATTTTATTTCTTAAATTTAAGATGTATTCAATAAAAACATGTACTTTGTTTAGGATGTCAATAAGATTTGTCCTACATGTCCATGTTTGCTTTAGAATATGATCTGTCTCTCTGGATCCTACTACACCACAGATCCTCTGGATATGAAATGTATCCACCTCCACATATTTTTGTGTGGATCTACACACAAACACACACACAGAATCTATCATACACTAATATATGTGCTTGATTACATGGCGAGCTCAGGAACACCGCCACCCACAAACACTATTAATTTAATTGATTAAAGCAATTTTACTTCACGAATGCTATACAGTCTCACTGATGTGTGTGTGTGTGTGTGTGTGTGTGTGTGTGTGTGTGTGTGTGTGTGTGTGTGTGTGTGTGTGTGTTCAATCACTGAAACATGCAGAACTCATATAGCTAACCCTCTATAAATCATCTCTTCGAAGCATTGCGTATTTATGAATGTGTCACTGCAAATCTGGAGATATTCAAGGTTATCATTATGATTTTTAATCGGACTTTACAGCATAAATCCCATTTCCTCTCCCTCTATCCTATCCACCCACCATGATGGAAATCGATTCCCACGTTAGAGCGTAAATTACTTTTTTTTTTTTTAATTCTGTTCAATGAAAAGAGGGGAAAAGTTAGTTTTCTGCATGGCAGAGGACGGAAGCAGAAATACATTTGAATTGATGAGCATCTCTAAAGTGATAACATGGTGGGTCTCGGCTCATTCTCTCTGACGTGCAATCGCTTGCTTCACCTCTCCATCTCTCTTCTTTCTCTCTCTCGCTCTATTTCACCATTCTCACCTCCATTCTGTAGATTTACAACATCCAGTGGATAAAGTAGGATTTCACTAGAGCCTCAGTTATATTCAATAATATTGCCACTACAGTAAGTGAACACAATATTTAAAGGGTATGAAACATTCAAAACTTCTTTCTCAGTTAGAAAAAGAGTATTAATTGAAAGTAAGCTGCAAAGACTATGCTATATTGCCAGACATTTTGGGACGCCTGCCTTTACATGCACATGAACTTTAAATAACATCCTATTCTTAATCTGTAGCGTTTAATATGTAGTTGGCCCACCCTTTGCAGCTATAACAGCTTCAACTCTTCTGGGAAGGCTTTCCACAAGGTTTAGGAGTGTGTATGAGAATTTATCGATTGTTCATCTAGAAGCGCATTTATGAGGTCAGGCACTGATGTTGGACGAGAAGGCATGGCTCACAGTCATGAAAGCATGAAATTGTCCAAAAGTTCTTGGTATGCTAAAGCATTAAGGAGTTACTTTCACTGGAACTAAGGGGACGAGCCCAACCCCTGAAAAACAACCCCTCACCATAATCCCCCCTCCACCAAAATGTACACTTGGTACAATGCAGTCAGGCCGTTCTCCTGGCAACCGCCAAACCCAGTTTTGTAAATCGGATTACCAGACAGAGAAGCATGATTGGTCACTCCAGAGAGCACGTCTCCACTGCTCTAGAGTCCAGTGGCGGCGTGCTTTACACCACTGCATCCGATGCTTTGCATTGCACTTGGTGATGTAAGGCTTGGATGCAGCTGCTCGGCCGTGGAAACTTATTCCATGAAGCTCTCTACGCACTGTTCTTGAGCTAATCTGAAGGCCGCACAAAGTTTGGAGGTCTGTAGCTATTGACTCTGCAAAAAGTTGGTCACTTCTCCGCACTGTGAGCCTCAGCATGCGCTGACCCCGCTCTGTGATTTTAAGGCCTACCACTTTGTGGCTGTTGCTGTTGTTCCCGATTGCTTCCAGTTTGTTATAATACCACTAACAGTTGACCATAGAATATTTAGTAGTGAGGAAATTTCACATTACCATGCTTGAATTAAGTGAGCTCCTGTGAGCGACCCATTCTTTCACAAATGTTTGTAGAAGCAGTCTGCAGGCCTAGATGCTTGATTGTATACACTTGTGGCCATGGAAGTGATTGGAATACCTGAATTCAATGATTTGGAGGGGTGTCCCAATACTTTTGGCAATATAGTGTATTTGTTCTGAATTTCGGTAATTTTGATGTCACACAGATGACAATGCACGACCCTGACTAAAGTCATGGTCAGGGTGAACATGATTTCACTAAGTGTAACATGTTCCTGGATCAACATCTTTGTTGATTCTGGAACAACATTCCAATCAACCAATCGGATTTGAGGGACAAGTTTACAGTTTATGTCAAGTTTAGGCTTACAAACAGGTCTAGGTACTTCTATATCACTGTAATTCACCTATAATTTCCCTGTGATTTTAATGATAAGTTATGAGTATAGGGGTTAAATGAAGCCAATGAAGTACGTTTTTAACAAAAAAACGTATCATTCCAGTTTGATCTCAACTCTTTGTACTGTACATTTGAATGCAGCTGTTTGGGGGTCACAGTAGCTATGGTTACATGCACAGTTTTACACATCAGTCACATCATGTTTATATGTAAATATAGCATTTGTAATCTAGTAAAAATAACCAGTTGTATATGTTACACAAGACGTTTTTAAACCATCTGCAATTTTTAGAGCTATGACACAAATAGGCGCACTAAAAAATGATGCATGTTAAATATAATTTGCATGGCAATTATTATTCTATTTAACACATAATTTTTAAGATCCGCACCACCACTTTAAATTGGAAAGAAGCTCAATCTGATAAATATTTTTCTATTGAGGTTTATTTTATTTATTTATTTTTTGTTCTGATTGAGCTATCTGTTAGAATATAAATACTAATGGATTATAAGGATGCATATAAACATAGCTAATGCAGGCTTTGCAAAAAAGCTGTTATTGACAGATGAAAATGACACCACAGAAAACCCGCAATTAAAAAAAAAAGTGCTTCTAGAGAGGCACAGCAGTAAAATATATATATATATATATATATATATATATATATATATACATATATGAAAATGGTCATAATGTCGACATTACACAAACATTAACGTTTGAAGTAGTTATAAGTAATATGATATGACACTTTAAAAGAGGGATCAAGATGACATTTTGTCTTGATTATAATCCCTGCTAGAATTCAAAACATTTAATATTTTGAGCACTTGTTAAGGGAATAAAAGCAGCACATTAGTGATTCAGCTAAACCCTTCAAGCTAAACTGTGATTGTGCCACTGCAGTCATGAGGGCCAGGCACAAAAAAACTGCAGTATTTCTATTCCCAGCTCTCTGTTTTACTTGCATTTATTTGCAAGGCAGGAGCTGCTTCAAAGCTGCTAAAAATAGCCTGAGCTCAGTCCCCTCACAACTTCAAAAAATGTCTGAATGAAGGAGGAGAGGATGTGAGAGGGAGAGAGGGCAAAGAGGGGAACAGGGTTAAAGGGAAAGAAGAGAGCAGTGGGCTGGGGAACGAGGTGAGGAGGGACCGGTGGGAGAAGAGGCGATAAAAGAGACAGATGCAGAACAGATGGCAGGCTGGGGGGAAGAGTGGAAGAGGCTCACGGGCCACGGACAGAACCGGAGTAGGAGAACTACAGCAGTCAAGGGAAATGAGAGCTGATGAGGACCACCGGAGCTGAGGGAGAGAGATAATGAGAGAGCGAACGAAGGGTGAATGATACTACAGTACTGAACATAATGTACTACAGTATGGCTCTAAACGTTAGTTAAACCACACTTCAAAAAAAAAAAAAAACATTCCTAATTTTTAAACAAACATTTTTGAAATGTATAATATGGAGAGAATTTACAATTCAATTTTAGACAGCATCTGTTTTATCCATGTAGTTTCAGGGTAAGTATGAATCTGCGGGCTGTAAATTAAAGTGGTGTTTGTTACCTCTTGTTTCATGAAGTTTCAGGGTAAGTATGAATCTGCGGGCTGTAAATTAAAGTGGTTCTTGTTCCCCTCGTTTAATGTAGTTACGGGGTAAGTATGAATCTGCGGGCTATAAATTAAAGTGGTGTTTGTTACCTCTTGTTTCATGTAGTTACAGGGTAAGTATGAATCTGTGGGCTGTAAATTAAAGTGGTATTTGTTACCTCTTGTTTCATGTAGTTTCAGGGTAAGTATGAATCTGCGGGCTGTAAATTAAAGTGGTTCTTGTTCCCCTCGTTTAATGTAGTTACAGGGTAAGTATGAATCTGCAGGCTGTAAATTAAAGTGGTGTTTGTTATTCAAATGCCCTTCTACACTGTAAAAAATTTCAGGCCTCTCCAAATCAAAATTTCCTAGTGACCGATCACAACTAAATTGTTAAATTTTTGGTGCCCATGGGTACCAGCAGGCCTCAACCATAGCCTGTTATGTCTTCACTCTCCGCCCAGAAGAGAGGACTCTTCCAACAGAGTCAGACTGAAATTTCCTCATTCCAACTCGGAAGGAAATTGCAACTTCGCCATCACTGCCTGAGAAACCATCAGTACTCTTGCCTCTCCTTTAACCGTGCAAGTTCATCTTGTCTTCAGTCAATGCAAAAGAAATAGATTGCAACTTTAACACGATCGACTCACAGAACCATCAAAACGGGAACTTTACGAAACTGCTTCTACAGCAATGTAAGTATCATCTATTAGAGAGAGACTAAAGAGAGAGTTAGGATAAGCAGTAAAATCCTCCTAACGAGGTGCTTTGAAAATCTTTATTTTTAATGACTCTTTTTCCATAGCTTCATTCCTGTTTTTCAGTTCCATTCTGTCACTTTCCATCTTACCCATGTATTTGTGATTTGTGTGTATAGGTTTAGCCTAGTTAATACAAATTGTGCACAATACATATCTGGTTCTGACTCCCTGCCTGCAAACAAATTGTCACTTAAATGATCGATTGTGTAACACGCTCTAAGCGCTGTAAATGCTAAAGGAAGAATTTTTTTCTGTGGCCATGAAAAATACCCTTCTCTTAGAATGAATTAATAATCAATACTGAGTGTTCACAGGATGAAATGATCAATTGATTGTAATGTTAATGTAGCTATATCAAATTAATCTCATTAACTGATTCAAATAATCATAATGAGTAACGAATAATTATTAATATTTGCCCTTTGAGCTAACTCACTACAACATGAAACAAGAGGGTAACAAACACCACTTTAATTTACAGCCCGGAGATTACTTACCCTGTAACTACACAAATAATTACCTTTAATTTTTAAAAAATACTTACAGCATAAATAATTTAATTTTCCTGGTAGTTTCCCATTTATTCCCCAAATATTACATATTGTTACCTTATACCTGCACGCACATATTTTATAGTTATACTATAATTACTGAAAGTTATGCTGTAAATTAGTTGTAATTATGCAGTACTTTCCGAGCTGTAATCTAAAGCGTTACCACATACATTTAGGAACAAAAATCTTTACAAATTATCCATTTTATCCTCCGGTTTCACAGATTTAGGCTTAAGATAGCTATACCAGAAAGCATGCTTGATCAGATTTAACTGAAAGCAACCACTGATATCTTAAAATATGTCAATGCCATTGTTTTGTCTCAAGATGCACACCAGTAATGTTTTTTTCTATGTTTTTAATGTTGTTTATAAAAGTTACTTAAATCTCCTAATTGAACTAAGGCCTAATGCTGGCTTAATCTAAACTCTGTCTGTGAAATAGTACAAAGTTACTGTACATAGTTTAGTTTATAGTTTACTAGTATATAGACATTAAGGCCTTAATCCCATCCTAATCTAAACCTAACCCCTTTTCAGCAAATGTCAACATAATATATATTATATAATATCCTATTATATAGATATTTTAAAAGTATAGGCTGAAAGTAATGAAATTAACAGAATAAAAGCATCAAAATTTTAAATTAGGCACGTGTTCAATAAATGCAATTGCATCGACTATACTAAGGGGCCAATTTTTATGACCCATTTGATTCTTGCCTTATATTTTCTTAAAGCTGTAGTCTATAACTTGTTTTTGTTTAACAATTATCCAAAATCAATGAGCAAGTACATTCAACAATCTCCTTACCTTAGCCCGATTCACAATGGTAAGTTTGTAATAATGTTTTATAATTTGAGTGGTACTGGTAGCTTTTTGCAGGAAATTCAAGCATGGCGCCATTCGTCTTTGCGTCACATCTGTATACATGAAGTAGTTCGCTAGTAGGCTATAGCGCATGTGAATGCTGCAGGTGGTGGATCATTTATAGTCTTTTCTCACAGCAGCAGGAATAATTAAACGTATCATTTTGATGGCGGATTGTATCCAGAAAGGCCCAAATGACATCATCAATGACTGGAGATTCTGGAGATTCACCCGTAGTCAAAAGCAAAATATATATTAGACTTTAGAGAAATTTAAATCTACAGGTAACGCTAATACACACTAAAATACACATAGCCACGCAATGCTGATGTTGTTAATATGAACAATTTAAAAACAAGTATACAAATAATAATAATGTGCACGTTTAATGTGATATGAGCAAAGCGATCGTTAGATTCAATCACGTTGTTGGTAGCACAATTTATTGTAATGCCTTTTTTCCTCAGTTGGTCAGAACAAAAGTGGCAGGCATGTTACTTGTTCAGATGATATTTTCCGGTTTTCCGGTGCGGTGAATGAATGACAGCCACACATACTCCTCAAAACATTACATCCAACAGTGCTGCTGATGCACAACTCACATAATAGATGAAAATTCCGCTTATCACTGCAATTGCAGGTTTCAAACAGAGTTGGCAACTAAGAAGCAAACGTAACTGGGTTCTAAAGGGCAATTGATGATTGACTATAAAACGGCATGATTATCACTGCTATGGTAACTAAATTTCAAACAAAGTGAAAAAAAAGACCTTGTCTAAACAAAGCTTTTTTTGAGAAATATTAAAATTAAATTAAACTTTAAAAAGATGGCACATGTTTTTTTTTTTTTGTCCATATTGATATCTAAAGCAATGACATATTGTATGATACTCTTTGGTTCAAATGCAAATCTATAGATTTATTTGTTAATGTGCGAGACTGTATATGACACAAAAAGAGGTGAAAGATTGTGGTGAGGAATCCAGTATGCAACCGAGATGCACAGGTTTAATTGACTTCCTTTCACTGGTGTGTGAGTTTAATTAAAAGCAAGCCTTTAGAAAATTAAAAAGTAAAAGAGAAAGGGAGCGAGGAAGAGTGTGAGGAAGAGCAGCAGGGAGAGAGAGACATGATAATTAACAGAATAAACTAAATGACACAAACGTCATAGCACCTGCCTCTCACCACCTCCCCTTCCTCCCCATGCAAGTCCCTCTTTCCCCAATCAATCACAAACCTAATATCATCTTCCGCTATGTAAGCCCTTCCTCTCTACACTTCACTGTTTATTTATTTAGCCTGAAAGTCCCATTAGGCCCTGCTGAACCTCACTTGCCTCAGCTGCATATAAAGCAGCAGCCGCTTTATGGCTAACATAATGCTACTTGACTCTAGAAGTCGAACTTCACCTGCCGAAACTGCAAGAATAAAATACAGCATGCATAAAAAGAGACTTCCTCAAGTCCTTGATGATTTTGTTTGATCTCGTTTTTTAGCAGTTCGGTTTTAACCTGTCATGACAGAGTTATTGGCACAAACTCCTCCGCTTAAGCAAGTGCTGCCCGCCGGTCAAGTGCAGTCTGGTGTATCCGCGGGCCTTGCTGTGATTTACTGTAGCTGTTTATTACCATTTGGTAAAAGACAACTGTACTCATTCACGGAGCAGTGCGTGCTGAAACCGTCACTGTCAAGCTAGCATCTGATCAATGGCTGTAATTAAAAGGCCGGATCAATTTCAGCTGGGGCAACCCAATAAAAGTTGGGCTCAAACTGCATGGCCTGTAGCCCCATCAGTCCTGAACAAATTCCAAGCTGAGACGAGGCCCTGAGCAGCAAGGCTAATGACATACACAGCACTTTCTGCCTTTCAATTAATCACACACACACCGGCCTGTCTCACGGTACACTCCCAAACACAAAACCGTTCACTTCCCAAGGTTTTAGTTTCCTCTGAAGAGAATTTGTGACCATGTACAGTTTTTTTCTCTTCGTTTTCAATACTTCTGTTTCTGTAACACACATCCTGAAGCATCTGGTTACCAGAACCCAACAGTGATGAATCTCAAAGGGATTTTTGGAATATCCTGGCATTATTTACTCACCCTGATGTCATTCCAAACCGATATGTGCATTAGCTTCAGCCCTCGAATATAACAATATCATAATCATAATGACGCTTGATTATGAGAGACCTGATAAACAATGACGTTTGAGATTATCAGTGAATGATGACAATGAAATGAGTCGTTTTTGGCGCTTGACCGCGCAAAGTCGTCATAAACTACACTCAAATTAAAGAATATTCTGTAAGATATACTTTTATTCAGCAAGGATGTATTAAATTGAGCAAAAGTGACAGAATATAAAACATACACAATATCTCTGTTCCAAATATATATATATTTTTTGAACTTTCTATTTTAGAAAACGTATTACGGTTCCCACAAAAATATTAAGCAGCACAATTGTTTTTCATTTTGATAATAAGAAACGTTTCAAATAAAGCACTTCATTAAAAAATAAACCAAAATTGCCACACTTTTTTGTGTATTGTGAGGTTTGTTTGTTTTTCCTCCCGTTTATTGAATGAGTTCAATAAATAAGACAGGTGATTGATCATGTTGGGATAAATTGTATCTTGCTGTGAACTTGCTTGCCTGACGAAGACCTTTGAGTCGAAATGTTGCATTTTTAATAAATTATTTGGAAGCAACAGTGGCAGTGTGCTGCTTTTTGTTCATTCTTTAAAGAAAGATCATTTGACACTATTTTGTGTAATAATATTTTTACACAAATTTACCATTTACCATTTTACAAAAATACAGTTATTTGACAGAATATATTCATATATATTTAAAACAGACCCAAACTAAAGTAGTTTACAAAGGTGGGTGTGTGTTTGTGTGTGTGTGTGTGGTGGGGGTATTTAAAAGCTGATTTCTTTGAAGTGATTTCTTTATGTATATTCTGTTTTCACAGAAAAAAACCTGAATAATAGCGCATGGGTTTGCAATGACATGAGAGTGAGTAAACAATCAAACAATCCCTTGAAGTAAAATTGTGGCTATTATCCTTCAGTTTAAATTACCATATCATGATATAAATGTCTCATCAAGTTCACATTTTCTTCAGGCCATTTATATAGTTATAGTAGCCCATAATCTCAGTTTCAATTTGCATTGAGTATTGTTATACATAAATGACACTGGAGAACATCATAATCCTCCAATAACATCTGCTTAATCACCTTGTTGCAACCGTACCGAGTCATTGAATCCTCAGTCCCCTGTGTCCCCAGCATCAAATAAACATTCTCAATAATGAACCGCCAATTAATCACAGGCTGGAGGACATCCCACACAAAAGCAGGTTCACACTGAGGGCGACGCACATGTGCTCTGGACTGAGGACTCTTACGCTAATGACTTGAAGAATCTGTGACAGACGGAAGCTCTCGTAAACAAGTGTTTCTCAACACTGCTGCAGTCCAGAGGCCATGAGAAACAGACTCAGAGAATCACATATGAGATTGTGAAATTATTGCTCCCACAGAGCAATGGGATTGAAGTCATCTACTCGAAACGGTGCCAATTGTCATTACTTCAAAGTCATATGATCTAAAATTTCTTATCAAATCTTTAGAGATCAAATTTATTTAAGCTGTTGTCCATAATGATTGTATAGCTCATTCTTGGATATTTTTATTCTCTCCCTAGAAAGTTAACAAACAAGAGACAAAAAGAATGTATCAGAGATGTGTCAGGTCACAAATTCAAATATAAAATCATAAACTTATTATAGTTTATGTTAATTTGGAAAATACACGTATAATAAATGTACTTAATATAATAAATGAATTCATAATAAATAATTGCATATTTAGACCAGGTGGATAAGCGAAGCAAAGCGGAGAAGGACAAGAAGACATGCAAAGATAAATCAGTATTTATCTCTATGAATACACAAAGTTAAAGGTGCAATATGTAAAATTGACAGCTAGTGGTTGAAATGGGTACTGTAGTCCAATTATAAAATTCAATGTAAGTTGATGAGTTGATTTATCCGCGTTTTAATCCGCGTTATTATCCACGTTTTGCCTCTGGGGTCTGGACATAGAGCTTTTGAGATGGATGACCTGACCTAGTTTGTTTACTTTTTTATTAATGGCTACAACATCTTAGTTTGTTTTCCGCCAAATGGCAACCCGGGAATACTATTAGGTAAATTGGCAATAGGCAGGATCACACAGGCCACAACAAAAACAGACATTCTGGCATTGAACGCCCATTTCAAAGTAGAATAACTGGCTGTAGCATTGTTTTTCAGAGAAACAAGTATGTGAACTTTCCGAAATTTCGACAAAATTTATTTTTGTGCCTTAGCACAGTTTAAAAAAACTTTTTTTAAATACATACAGCAGCTTTAATCTATTAAAAAAACATGCATAATGTCATTTCAAATGTAATTATTTAATTATTTAGACCAAATAGCATGTTTAATACTGGCAATCATAATATCAGTGCATCCTAGAAAAAAACAACTATCACACTAAGTTCATCTGGCAGCCCCCCCAAAATAGACTGGGGGCTTTTCAGACCCTCCCCAATTGGTTGCTATAGACTTCCAGAAGATGAAAACTAATAGGCTATACCAAGTGCCACCGCAGCTTGGCCCATAATTAAAAGGTTTAAGATTAAATCAGTGTACACGAGGATGCTCATCTTGTCTGTCTTCATATCTTGCCTGACTGCTGTGAACCACTACAAACTCTGCCGTTTCTGTCAGACGACAATCAAAGGCGCTGAGATTCAATGCCAAGTTCAAGGATGACACTTTAGACACAGTTCCTCGCCCCCCCAAAAAAACGCAGTATAAAACATCATCTCTTGATTTGCTCTCTCACTCACATCTGTGTCATCTGGGGGATGGATGTCACCTGCGGAGCCCCTTCTGCCTCTCACCCCTGCAGCTCTTCCTCGACTACAGCGCCGCATCAACTTTAAAACAAAGGAGAGATGGGTGAGCCTCTCTCTCCGCCTCCTTGCTCTTCTGCGCCGTGGGAGGCTGCGCTGCTTGCGAGACAGAGTTCAAACTTCTGCTCTGTCTTTTTATTTTTACTTGGTTTCTCCTTCTTTTTTTTTTTTTTTTTTTGCCAAGAGCAACATGCTCTCCGAACTCTCACTGACAGAAACAACTGTGCATCTCTCTCAGACAGACACACAACCCCACACTATTCATAAGGTGACGCATGCCAACACATATGCGCCTAAACACAAGTGTCGTGTTTGACAGGTACAAAAAAGTTAGGCTAACCAAGTAATGGCCTGAGCAATTTCAAGTCACTTGAAGTAGGGGGAAAAAAAGACAGATGAGTAAACCAAAACTGCACTGCAAAAAATAAATGAAACTACGCATATAAACATCACCACTATGAGATATATTCACTTAAAGGTACCCTAGAATGATTTAAAACAATATTTTAAATTGTTCTCTGATATCTACATAGAGTGTGTGTGGCTTATTTAAGGGCAAAAAATTTCCAGAAATTGTGCCAAGGATGTTATGCTCTGTTTTTGCCTTATTTGGAAGGGTCATGAATATTAATGATGAGCTCTGCTCTGATTGGCTTATTTCAGCAGCTCACACAAGTGCAGTTGTTCAGCTAATATAACACAATCACAAACAGCACAACCAGCTCATGAGTCCTGATAGAACACAGACCGACTGAATGACACTTTAAGCAGAACATCTCAAATGGAGATCGCTCAAATGCAGCTTACTTGTTTATTGGTTTTTTGTCAGATCACCGCATGCGCGAAAGAGAGAGCTCGCGTGCATATGGTTGCCAGATTGCACATGTTTAGGTAAAACACAGAACATGTGTTCTTATTGGGAAAAGCTCTTATTGGGGGATTAAATTACTGAACTTTGGCAACCGCAAGCACGAAAACTCAAAAGCTCCTCTTTTTCCCCTGACAAAACCAAAGCCATTGCTTTTTGTTCAACATGAATAGAAGCCTTGTCAAATGACTATCGTTTTAACTTATATGGTTGAGAAGGTGCCATTAGCTAGGAGAGTGAGCTATCTGTAAGCAACTAAACTAACGTAGTACATACGGTTGTATTTTGTAATTTATGACAACACTGGCAGGAAATAATATTAACCTTTGTCATTAGACACACTATTTAGTCATGTATGGTACTTGGAGTTTCCTATTGTTACTGTACTAGCATCTTGCGTTATCTAGACAATGCTGTCTCTCTAAGAAACTTTCAATTTAATCAGAAATGAAAAGTAAAAACACTACTTACCGCTTGCAGGAATATAGTTGGAATTGCCCCTTTCTTCAGTTTTAGACGCTAAGCGTCACTGCCTGATATTGTCCCAGGTTTGAAAAACTGTCCGTGGTGAAATGAGCCGAACAAATTTACAATTTTGAATTAAATTGTTGCGGTATTCGATTATAAATAAACATCAACCATGCCTGTTGACATTTTTTATCTGTGGGAAGGGTATAAAAAGTCCTCACATCCCTCGTGTGGCGCTTGTTTACCTGCAGAACTCCCGATGATTCGGCTGCAGTTCCATCTGACATTGAACATGTGCGGGCAAATGCAAATGTTGGGGGTGTACATAATTAATGATACCATCAATTGCATCATAGTTGGTGTTATGTTGAGATTCGCCTATTTTTCCGTGGTATTTTTCACAAACAAGATTTAAATATGAAGGAGAAGGCAATGGTGTTTGAGACTCACAGTATGTGATGGCCATGTACTGAACTCTTGTTATTTCACTATGACAAGGTTCATTACATTTTTCATTCTAGGGCACCTAGAAGAAAAATTACAATTAACAATTATCAATATGTTTAGAGGCACAATATGTAAGATTTTTGTATTAAAATATCCCAAAAACACTAGAACAATGTTATATATTTTTATGAGTTGTGTACTCCTAAATGTTTCCAAGAATGTTTAAATTCAGAGAAATAAGCGATTTTAACCAGGACACGGACCGTGTCTGTGCGTTGCCCATCAATGACATCGTACCTGCAGTGCGTTACCCTCGATTTTATTTCATTGAAACCATGGAAACGCCAAAGACGCTTTAATATATGATGTGCTTCATTGACAGAAAACTAATCTTTGTTATATACATTAACACAGTCTTATTGTTTAAATCTGGGTTTCTTGATTTACCGCAAGTACCATGATTTCCCATGCCTAATATCGATCTCACTGCAGTGTGCAACAAGTGTCTCATAGTAGCCATTGAGAGAATGCACAGAGTAGTATTATGACATACATAACTTTCAACACACTCAGATGCTAATATGATAAAACAGCGCTGCATTACCCCACATACGCATTACTGTAAAAAGTGGAAGCACTCAAGTCTGTGGCATGGTAAAAGCTACGCAAAATCAAGGCATCATCAAGCCACACCTTAGTTTTTAATAAGCAACCTCTAGCGGCATTTCATAATTTACAAAAATGACATATTGTGGCTTTAAACATACATTTTTGCAATATGCTAATAATGCTGATGAATTAATAATAATGTTTTAATATCCATTTGTAATGTTTAATAGTAATATTCTTTAAGTTGACCAAGTGGATAAGCAAAGCAAAGTGGAGAAAGCCAAAAAGTTGTCATATACACACACATAAATACACATACATACATCTAATACATCACATACATTCATAGCCTTCATCTAATATTCAAGTTATTCACATACAATTTTATTTTGCTTTTGAATGCATTCCTTCGCAAAAGCCAAAAATGAAATGTAAAAAGGCTTTTTGTGTTTTATTTTTAATTTATGTAGGCAAAAAACCTTAATATTAATATAATGCATCGGTGGGGCTATAAAGTCTGTCAGCCCCAAATAATGGTCTTATATGTCTGCTTGGCCTCTACTCATTCTCAAGCTCTCACACAGTCTGACAGTTCTGCTCTGGCGAGCATACACATTCAGTAAAATTATAGTCTTTAAAGCAGGTACTGAATAAATCAGTCCAGATAGCAGAATTCATTCTGGAAGAGTGAAAAAAAAGCAGCTTATTATAATTTATATTGGCGTTCTGAGTCTTTATTTCCTGCAGAGAACCAGGTACTCACACTAAATAAATGTCCTCAATACACAAAATTACAACATGTCATGAGACGAGCAGAATAATACAAAAGAGAGACAGACCCATTTGCACAATGCGGGAAAGCACCTTTCTCTCCAATTGTTTATCTGTGATTGAACAGAGCACAGATCTACTTCTAAAACAGCCATGAAACCCATGACGGAACATGTCATTTGGACCATTTTGTTCCACTTTGTGAATCCGCGTATACTGAGAGACGCTGCAAGCGGGAAACAATATGTAAAAACTTCCGTTGTGAAGGGATATAATATGCTCTATATAACATAACTGTCACAAATGCATGCTAATGATATTTGAGCTTTCAAGTCCTCTTGAAGACTGTCTAAACTGACCTCTCGTTATATCCATGACCACAAATGAAATCAACATAACTGCAAACAAAGCCACAAATAACAGCTTTTTGTTAGCAAGATTCCTGGAGAACTTTCTTCACATTTTTAGAAAATAACTGTTTAGATTGCATACCCTGGGTGCTTCTCATTTCTTATTTTTGCATTATTGTTTCCATAAATCTTCTGGTTGGCTGAAAATCAAAAGGCCTTTTAATAATAGACTTTTTGATCATGCATTACAAAACAGCTTACTCATAATGTAAATATTTCCTTATTCGCTGTTACAAAAAGCTCTTAAAAACCATAATTCTGACAATGCTGTTATAGACTGTTACATTGTGCGATCATTCTGATATAACATCATATGAATAAAACTGTCCATTAAAGTAACACAAGCCTATTTTAAAATGTAACCTTGTATTCAGATTTCATATGGTTCTTTGACATTTTGACTTTTACTAGAATCACAGCATTATTTAGTGTTCCTATATGCACTCCACCTGCTCTCACCATAAACCGAGAAGCTATTATAAACATTGTTATCAATGCCAATATGCAATAATATCAGCTAAGTGCATGTGAACCATCAAAAGCTCTTTGTGAAAGTCGATATATGTGTTTACAGACACATTTGTTATTTCTCGCCGGTTCATGACACATGGACAACACGGTGTGGAGAGGGAAATATCTATAGTCTCAGCTGTCCATTTTCAGACATGTTATCATAAAGCAACCAGATGTACACAAACACACACACACCAGCAGGACAGAATTATTGCATCAAAACTGCTCAGCTTGAAAAGGCAAACCACCCACATGGCACCACAAGACACAATACAACAACACTATCATTAATCACATAGCTTCACTCTGACCCCAGAACACGGCACATTTCACCCACTTTACTCTAATGGAATGCGTTTATGTAATCATTGAACATCTAGCACATCTAAAAATGGTAACATTTTATTGAGGAAAGTATTCATTTTTATTTATTTAAAAAAATTCAATTTTGTTCAGTCTTTCACATGAACATTAATCAATGTAGCACCAATTACACAAATTAACCATATGAAAAGAAAATTAATCAAAAAATAAATGTAGAATTTTTTCAATATGGTGTGAAAATCAGTATTTGCAGCCTCTTAAGCCCAAATTATATACTTTGCACACTGTCTTTCAGTCTGTGTGACATAATTTCCATCTTTAGGATTGTCCATGGACATCTGCACACTCAGTCCAAATGCAGTCCAATTTGTGTGACAACAGTGCGCGTACAACAGCAAATGTGCGAGTGACTTGAGTGCTTGAAAACAAAGTCCATTAGAATGCGTCTTTACGCACTCATTGCCAAAGAACCTTTGGGCTTGCCATAAAAAGAAGTTGGGCCTATACTTTACGCAGAAAACAGTGGCTGTGTCTGAAATCGCATACTCTCGAGTAGGTATTTATTTTGAATAAGTAGGCTAATTACTTGACCGCTAAAAAAGTATGTTGTATATAGTATGAATTTAATATGGATGTAATACATTCGCCATGTTGGCATTATCATGTGACCTATACCAGCATCATTCACGTCGCTTCACTGCCTTTCACAAATCCTCTCCCGTGGACTCATGGGATAGTAAAGTGTCCAACATATGCACACTTCAGAATCTCACTGGAAGAGGTAGGTCGTCCGGGTACTTTTTGCCTACTCTTTTATGAATACTGTGAATTCGGACAAACTTCTTTTGTCACATAGTGTTTTTCGCCTACTATATAGGGAAGAACGCAA